>CM053774.1:57032209-57054949 GCA_028658325.1 Potorous gilbertii | reverse complement strand
TACATGTGAGTCCCTTTCCCATTTTTATAATCTCTTGGGGATACAGTCCTAGTAGTGATATTGCTGGGTCAAAGGGTATGCACATTTTTGTAGCCCTTTGGGCATAGTTCCAACCATTCTCCAGAATGGTTGGATGAGGAGATCAAGTCTTGAAAAGATATAAATCTTGAATGTCCTGTTCAGTTGTTTAGTCACATTAACTTTTTCCTGACCCCCTTTAGGGTTTTCATGGCAAAGATATTGGAATGGTTTGCCATTTCCTTCTTGAGCTCATTTTACATTTGGGAACCTGAGCCAAACAGGGGTAAGTGATTTGCCCTGGGTCACACAGCTAATAAGTGTCCGAGGCTGGATTTGAAATTAGAGAGATGAGTCTTCCCACCTCCAGGCTTGGTACTCTATCCATCGTGTTACGTAACTGCCCATATATGTTGCATACCAAACCCTTTTTAGAGAAATCTGATACAAATAACTTTCCCCCCATTTGACCATTTCCCTTCTTGTCCATTAATGTTGCATTAATGGTATCAATACAGAAACTTTTCAGTTTCAATTTTCTCTTGCTTTAAACACAGTATTATCATTTGTCAGTTACTTTAATATTTTAAACTTTTAATACTTTTAAGAACCTCAATAATTTTTGAGGTGGTCCTAGTCTCACTAGTACTCTTCACCTCATCACTCATCTCTTCTTCCCATTTGATATTCACCCTTTCCTCCCCTTCAGCTTGTCCTGTTCCTTAGTTTTTAAATATCATTTTTTGTGCCCTTTTCCAACAGGATTTCTCTTATTCATTATCCAGCCATTCTCTTTCAGTTTACTCTAGACTTTTACTCTCCAATTCATGACACCTATAATGATGAGGTCTGTGTTTTTCCTCTGTATTCTAAATGCTATCAAAACTTCAAAGGTATTTACTCTAGAATCTCCCCTCTAGGTGCTATCTACCACTGACAACTTAGGCCTGCCCCATGGACTCCCCTTTTCCACTGTGCCTCTTTTTCAGAACAATGCCAATTACTATAAGTGTCACAGAAGACATTGCCCCAACCACGTCCACGATAGTGCTGTCCACTATTGCTCAATACCCTCTCTTGTCTTTTCCTCTATACTTGCCTAGGAATTTCTTCCCTAGCTCCATGCTCTCCCACTTCCCCAGGTGAGAATTGCTTCCCAGTATTCCCATCTCCTCCCCTCCACCCCCAAGGACAAGTTGACTTTTCAAGTACCAAAATCCCCAGGCCTCATCCAGTGGACTTCATCTACACCAAAGATCTCTCTTCACTCGCAGGAGTATTCATCAGTGAAACCCCCTCACCTTCAAAGTAGGCCCTCCTTCCTCAAACAAGCTCCCTTTTCAATCTTTCCTTCACCTTCCTCCCCCTTTAGGCTCTGCTCTGAGACCACAGAGATCACCTTTCCCTAACTGCTAGCCTTGACTTAATCCCAGACACATCCCTCATTCCTCTCTATTCCCCTGCTCCCCTCCACCCCCCTTTTTGTACTCTTTTATGTTGTAATGTGGTCCCACAAAAGCATTCACCTGCAGGTTCAGTCCATAATGCCCCTTCGTCTGCCTTTTTACTATTACCTCTACCAGATTTCTGCCTTCAACCCTGTTTCTTTGTGTACTTTTAAAAAGAAGTCTTACTGTCTCTCTATTGTTACTTTGTTGACCTTGCTATCCTTGCTGCTGCATTTATTCACTCCTTCTGCTTGCAAAGCACATACACCCTTCAGTTCTAGTTTCCTTTCTAAATAAGTTTTAGACTCTTGTTTATATTTTCAAATGTCCTTTTTTTTCCCTGTATGGTTAAGGTCAGATTGGTAGGGTCACCCTGGGCTGCATCCTGAGCTCTGTTGTTCTTGAAAACACATTATTCTTTTCCCTCCTATGTTGTCTAGTGGGAGCAGAATGATCTTGTGTTGTCTGTCTTTCCTTTGTATGTGAAAGTCTTTCTCTTGATTGCTTGCAGAATTTGTTTCTGAATTGAATTGTCAAATTCAACCACTACATGTCTCAGAGAGTTTGCAGAGTTGGCTTTGTTTCAGGTAATCTGTGAATTCTTTTCATTGGAACTTCATTTTTTTTATGTTCAGAAATTCAGAGCAATACTCTTCTAATTATTTCCTTCATCAAAAGTTAATATTTTTTTTTGTTCTGTTGTGTTCTTCTGGGAGACCTATAATTTTTAGATTTTCTCTACACATCCTATCTTCGAAATCCATGGCTTGCATAGTGAGCATATTTTTAATGTCATTTTTCTCTCTTCTTCTAAGGTCTTTTCTTTCCTTCACTTCTGAGTATTTGCATTCTCAATCTCTTGTTCTCTCTTTTGTTTCTTTGGTGAGGTTAGTCATTGAATATAAAAGTTTTTCTACTCTGTTCATTATTTTTCTTGTGCAGGCCATAAATTCTGCTCTCAAAAATCTCATCTCTCTTTTAAACCATTCAAGATTAGCATGGGGAAGTCCCAAGTTCTCAAACTCCACAGGGTCCTATTTCATCAAGTGCTAGATCATTTTGCTTTGTTTTGCAGTATTTATTCGTAGATAATTGAACTCATTTATTAGACATGGAAGCCCTATTTCCTTCTATTTTACAGTTTTTCCTGTTCTTTTTTTTCACAATTTCAATCCATCCCCCTTTGTCTCCTCCCCTCCCATTTTCCCAATCACTCACTTTTCGACTACTTCCCTTCTGATAGTGGTTTTCCTTGGGAGCTAGATCTCAAATCATCTCAGTCTCTTTCTGCACTGGTTCATCAGCTTAGGTCTCTACCATAGTTGACTTTTGTCTGAATTGGCCCCCGCTGAGTACTCTGCTCTTTCCCCCAGGCGTGGTTGAGTGATGAATAGCTGCTCATATGCACAGTGTTCTGTCCTGGTGATCTGCCCTACTTCTCTGTTCTTCAGTTCTCCAGTCCAGCATTGGTAGTTCATAGATTTGCAGCACTAGTGCTTTCAGGTCCTCACTCCCAGCAGGCTTTTACTTCTGAAAGGCTGTGGCCATGCTGGCTGTCAAGGCATGAGCAAACTTCAGCATCCTGGAGCAGGGATCTCCATGGCCCTGGCAGGTGGGACAGGGACCAAGGTGCAGTGGTGGGATTTGATGTAAGCCTATGTTGCGTTCCTGGGCCTACAGTCCTGATACTGATAAAATGAGAAAAAAGAAGATTGGTGTTGAGTGAGCTCAAGAATCAGTTCTTGGGTTTAAGGGGATTCCCTTCTTTAACCTTCTTTTAAATTCCAGGTGTCCTAGGGCATGGAGACAGCTGAAGCTACTTTATATTTGGCACTTAATTTGTGTTTTGGGGAGTTTTGAGAAGTCAAAGTTATGAGAGAATAGTACACTATTGCTCATGTGATCCAGAAGTCTAGCATTTTAAGATTTGCAAACCTCTTTACATATATTATCTCATCTTATCCTCATACAGATGAGGAAAGTGAGACAAAATAAGTTAAAGAGACTTGTCCAAGTTCACACAGCCATAAGAGTCTGAAGCCAGATTCGAATTCAGGTCCTTCTAATTGCAGGTCCAATGTTCTGTACACTGCCCAGCTGCCTCCTACCAGTGAATGACTTCTTTGAGATCATATGGCTAATAAGAGAAAGAGGCAGTGTTTGTTGTCAGTTCACTCCTGTCCAAATACAGGACCCTTTTCTCCATTCCGCACTGTCTCCTAATACTACAAAGAACACCACCAGGTGACTTACCTCCTATAATCTGACAGTCACAGATTTAAGAGGACTATCCCCAAAACTCCTGGAATATTTGTCCATTCACACAGAAGGAACATTTCTTTTAGGAAAATTTTGTAAGTCTACTGCAGTGTAAAGAACAGGATACCCAAGCAGCTGCTGTACGGTAAAATGAACCAAAGGCAACTTTAAGCTTAGGGGAAATTTGTTCAGACTACAGCAGATATGGAGCATGTGGCTGAGCCTGGAGAACCATGCCTTCTTTATCACTGAATGACTGAAACGCCCTGACTGCTCTGGCACTCTGGGCAGAAGCAACTAGGAGATTTCCTAACGTCCACTTTCCCAAGGGAATAAAAAAATGAGACACCATGCATAGGCACCTAATGAAGTTCAGCAAAACCCTAACAGCCACAAGCACTCACCTTAGGGTGGGTGAGACCCAGTGCTTCCAAACAGCACAGTGGCCATATCAGGCTACAGAGTTGAATAGTGATTCAATCACTCACCTATCAGTCCATCCTCCACTTCGGTAGCATGCATGGAATACTCTCTTTATCTCTGCCTCCTGACTAGGCTGGCTTCCTTCAAGTCTCAGCTAGAATCTCACCTTCAACAAGAAGCTTCCCCCTAAGCCTTCTAATTCTCATACCTTCTCTCAGCTATTACTTCCAATTTATCTTGATAAATTGATTTGTAAATTGATAAAATGATTTGTACAGTTGGTTTCCTACTGTATCCCCGACTGGTCTGTGAGCCCCTGGAAAGCAGGGATTCTCTTTTACCTTTTTATGAATCTCCAGCACTCAACACAGTGTTTGGCATATAGAAGGTGATTAATAAAAATGTACTGAATGATTGACAATATCTACACTTATTTGTTCTGTCTTTTGTCTTAACAGGTTTTTTCATTGTTGTTATTCAGTTGTATCTGACTCATTTGTGCTTTTCTTGGCAAATATGTTGGAGCGGTTTGCCATTTTTTCTTCCAGTTCACTTTACAGATGAGAAACTGAGGCAATAGTGCTAAGTGACTTGCCTAGGCAGTGCACAAGGTTGGATTTCAACTCATGAATGAAGACGAGTCTTCCTGATTCTAAATCCAGTGCTCCATCCACTGAATCAACAGAGGCTAGTTTTAAATCATTAGTTATATTACACGCTCCACTCTATAAAATTAAGGATTTGGGTCAGAGGGTGTCGAGGATTTCTTCCAAATCTGTGTCTATTAACTACATAACAAAAGTGGAATTACCTACAAATGTTCTCACCAATCAATGAATCAACCAGCATTTATTAAGCTCCTATTACATGCAGAGATAAGAGGTGGGGATGCAATGAAAAAAGTGACTGTCCCTGAAACTCAGGGGAATTTACAATTAGCCAAGGGAAAAAACCTACACAATATGTATGCAATGATACAAAAAAATAGACACAAAGTGATTTGGAGGGAAGAATATTGGTAGGGCGATGAGGAAAGGAATGATGTAGAAGACAGAGACTGAGTTTAGCCTTTAAGGAAACAAAAGGATTCTGAGAGCTGGAGGTAAGGAGAGAAGGCATTCAAGGCATGGTGGGCAGCCTATAGCCCTAGAGCAGGGAGATGGAGAATCTTTAGGAATAGTTCAGTGTCTAGTAAGGCTAGATAATCGTGTGTGTGTGTGTGGGAGGGGAAGGGGAATGAGATGGGACTGTGTGTGTGTGTTTGTGTGAAGGGAAATGATATATAATTGAGCAGGAAAGTTTCTCAAGAAAGGCTTTAAATACCAAATACCACAGATGATTTTATAATTTGATCCTAGAGAGAAGAGGGGTCAGACCTGCAATTCAGGAAAATCACTTTGGTAGCTGTGTGGAAGACAAAACAGAAATGAGGAATGACAACAAAAGGATTGGATTAGAAGGCAACAGCCTGGGTGAGAACTGATGACCATTCTGAATTAGGATGGCTGTGGTATGAGAATGGGAGAGATGCTGGGGGAAGCAGAACTGATGAGACTGGACAACTTGATTAGAGATGGGGAATGAATGAGAGTAAAGACTGGTTGATGACGATGACATTGCAAATAGGTAAGTTAGGAAGAGGATTTGGGAGGAAATACTATGACATTTCTTCTGGACATGTTGAATCTCGAAGTCAGTGACTAAATTTACTGGAATAGTGCTTCTCCCAATGAGAAGCGGTGTGGTAGTGGGAGAAAGAGACCTGCTAGTTCTAAGGCTCCACCATGTTGCAGACGGCTGACGCAATCCTTTAGAATAACAACTGGAGGCAGATACTTATTTGCACTCACCTTAAATATCAATCTGTTACAGATCCTGTTGAGTCTACCTTCATAGCTTCATCTCGTTTTTCATTCCCTTCTGTCCTCTGACTCTGCAGCCATCTTGGTATAAGCTCTCACCACAAAATGCATACACTATTGCATCATTTTTCTAAGCTGTAGAAGAGGGTTGGTAATACTCATATTACCTACCTCATAGCACTATCGTGAAAGCCAAATGAAATAGCAAATTTAAAGAACCCTCTGAACACAAGTCTCCAATTATTAGTAATTGTCATTACCACTAATAGCACTAAATGCTAATATTGCTAATATCATCCATTAATAAAAAAGGAAAAAGAGATTTTGACATTAGCTATTGCTGCAATCAGAGGACTGTTTAACAAAGACAATGAAACAGCTAGCCACTTTAACCTCAGAGTCTTATGTTATTAATTTGTAAAATAAAGAAGCTGGATTAGATGAATTCTTAGGTCTCTGTAACATAGAGGCCACATATGGCCTTCTTTCTGGGTCCTTGGGTGTAGCCTTTTGAATCCATCCAAACTTCACAGAACAAATCCAATTAATACAAGGATTTGTCCTGTAAAACTTGGACTCAGTGAAAAGGTCAACTTGAGCACCTACAGGGCCACATGTGCCCTTGAGGCTGCAGGATCTTAACTAGGGTATGTACCTGGTTAGGCACATTGCAAAGTGGGGCTTATTTCTTCCAGAAAATGTGGTCTAAAGAACAAAGAGTTTGAGAGTAAAAAAGGCCTATATTCAAGTTCCTGATCTGCCACTTGGTAGCTAGGTGATTGTGGAAAAATTATTAAAGGCTGAGCCTCAGTTCTCCCTTTTGAAGAGAAGGAAATTGCTGTGACAATCAACTAAAAGAGGTATGGAAAAACATTCCCTAAACCTTAAAATGCTTATGTACTTGTTTGTTTTCTCTCATTCTCTTCTCATACTCTCTCATATTTCCCTCTATTCTCTCTGTCTCATATTCTCTCCCTTACTCTCTTCTCCGCTCCCTCCACACTCTCCTCCCTGTCCCTGAAACAAGGCTTTTGGAACATACTATACACACACACATACACATATGTATATGTATATACACATACAAACATGATAGACAATATATATGTATATCATCCCTATTTTACAGGGCTGTTATGAAGATTAAATGTGATCATTTAAATGTAATATAAAATATAAATGTGAGTTATTACATTAGCTTATTATTAAGCTTATTAACTTAAGGTTCAATTATTTCACTCAAAAAGGTGCAGAAAAACAGGAGCAATTTAGTAAATGGTTACCTTAAAACTTCTAGCCTTCCCAGTCAACTACCAGAGGTCTTATATGTTTTGGGGGACCCTTCCCCACCTAAGTGGGTGAACAATGTCATTCCTATCTTCTGGCATGAACTGAGAAATACCTCACAACCTTAAGGAATGCCATATATCACTGGCCCAGAGCTCTCTGGGAACAGACACTTATTCTCATGGCTAAGGAGAAATTTTTAAAGTTTCTGAGTTTCCTTTGAAACAGCAACATTTACAGCAAAAGTATGTGCTTTGGAATACCTCATGATCAGGGCAATTTATTAGTGTCAAGAACAAAAATCGCAACACTGGCTGCTGATAACTCAGAAATGTGCTGCTATGGACATGCAGTGCTCAAAGATATGTTACATTTAAGGTACAAAATCAAAAAGACATAGATTTTCTTTTTTTAAAATTTTCTTTCTTTCTCTTGTAAAGTAAAGTAGTACCAGCAGAGATTATTTGGCTGATTTGGTCATTCAAGCTTAAGATATTAATTGACTGAAATCTATTCATGCCTTTAAATCACATGCATATGCCTTTAAATCATGCTTTTGGAAAGGTTGGGGTTGGTGTGTCCCTTGGGTTCAAGAGTTGTGGGATACATTGGGACTAAAGCCAATCCAGACTCTGCATTAAATCCAACTTTAATATGGTGAGCTCCCTGGACTGTCTAGGGTGACACAAACCAGCTCAGCTTCTGTAATGATCAATATTTCAACAGGGCCTGCACTTCTAGCTCAGGCAAGATTGGGAGATCTAGACTCAAAGTAGCACAAAATTAAAATCTTATGGAAAGTCAAGTAGTTCTTGTTTTGGGTGGTGTTTTCTTCAGTCATGTCTGACTCTTTATGACCCTATTTGGGGTTTTCTTGGCAAAGACACTGGAGTGGTTTTCTGTTTCCTTTTCCAGCTCATTTTGCAGATGAGGAAACTGAGGCAAACACAGTGAAGTGACTTGCCCAGGGTCACACAACTAGTAAGTGTCAATCTAGATTTGAACTCAGGAAGATGAGTCTTCCTGACTAGTCCTGGCGCTCGATGCAATGGACCACTAATAATAAAGAAATGCTGCCAAGATTTTGAGGCAGAATGGTGAAAAGGAAAAAGCCAGGTGTTTGGAGTTAGAAGATTTAAAGCAGAGAGGGCCCAGACCTTTCTAGTCCAGTGGTTCTTAAACTTTTTGGTCTCAGGATCCCTTTACACTTTTAAAAATGATTGAGGAAGACAAAGCTAACTTTTATTCTTGGGGTCAGATCTATTGATATTTATCATATTAGAAAATTTTTAAATTTTATTCATTTAAAAATAAATCCATTATATGTTAACATAAATAACATTTTTCATGTTCATGTTTTATGATGTTTAATGATAAATAACTATATTTTGGAAAACAAAAAATTTAGTGAGAATGGCACTGTTTCACGTTTTTGCAAATCTGTTTAATGTCTGGATTAACAAAAAAGCAAGGTTTTTATGTCTGCTTTTGCATTTAATCTGTTTTAATGTTGTTTTGGTTGAAGTATATGAAGGAAATCTGGATTCACATACAAAATTGGAAGAGGGAGGAAAATTTTAGTTGCTTTTTCAGATCACTGTGGATATTCTTCTTTGATAATATGCCAAAACTGTACAGATAGTAGTTTCTTAATGGTTACTTGTAGTGTGGAGGATTAGAAACTATATCAAAGAACTTTTCACATTGTGTTACATGCTCTATTAAAATCCATTGTTCTATCTTGCACTTTTGAATGGATCTTTTACCAGTATGTGATTTTATTAATGTTATACATTGGTCCCTTGGAAAATACTGTGAAGATTCTTGCAATGAGAAACTGAAAAAAAATGGTATGAGAAAATCTATCACTAAATTAAATTCAGAAGTTGACACTCTTAGATACTGGTATGGAATCAAGATTTTTAAACTTCAATACCAGTTAAGTATTAGTTATGACTTGGGTAATCACTGACAATTTACTAATTGTTTCATTATAGAGGCATCAAACTCACTGAGGGAACCAAATCAAAACACAATTGGGAAATGTTTAAAAAACATAAAAATACAACACAGATAAAATTAATTTGTGGTTTTCTAAAACAATATTGCCCTCCATTTCTACTTGAGTTTGTCATAACTAGTCTACTATGTACAAAGTATATCTGATCATCTTTGTATTGTCTATTTTCCTACATATTTACTACATCTCTCCAAGAAGTCTTAAATCTCTTCAAGGGCAGGGGATATGTTTTCTGTTCCTTTTGTATTCCTCATGGTTTTAGTATAGGGCAATGCAGATAGGACGCAATAGGACAGGATTACATATGTAAGAAACAGATACAGAGAAAATTCTTTTACATAAAATATCTGACCAGAAAGTACAAATCAACAGATTTTTACCTAGCTTTCAACCTCTTATGAAGGTCCACTGAGCCCCAGAGAAGTGAAATGATTTGCAAACAGAGGATTATACAGGTACTAGTAAGTGGCAAAGGCAGAATTCAAACTTAGGTTTTCTAACTTCAAATCCAGTGCTCTTAGGAAGTAATGTTCATGAGAATAAACCCAAGGCATTACATCATCCAGAGATGTCTACATTATTTTGATTATGACTTTATTTTTATTTTAAAATCAGTAATACTAATATGATAGATTTGATAAACCTCAGTTAACTGGGAATATCTAAAAGTCAAATTTTCTACTCAGCTCTGGTCTTTTCATCAAGAAAGCTTGAAAAGTCCTCTATTTCACCGAATGATTATTTCCGCCCCCCCAAGTGTCATACTCAGTTTTGCTAGGTAGGTGATTTTTGGTGTTAATTCTACTTCCTTTGACCTCTGGAATATCATATTCCAAATTCTCTAATCCCTCAGTGTAGAAGCTGCTAGATCCTATGTTATCCTGATTGTATTTCCACAATACTTGAATTATTTCTTTCTGGCTGCTTGTAATATTTTCTTCTTGACCTGGGAATTCTGGAATTTGGTACAATACTCCTAGGAGTTTTCCTTCTAAGATCTCTTTCAGGAGATGATAGGTTGATTCTTTCCAATTCTATTTTATCCTCTGGTACTAGAATATCAGGGCAGTTTTCCTTGATGATTCCTTGAAAGATGATGTCTAGGTTATTTTTAGACCAATAATTGTTAAAACATCTCTCCTGAATCTATTTTCCAGGTCAGTTGTTTTTCCAAAGAGATATTTCACAATATCTTCTATTTTTTCATTCTTGTGGTTTTAATTTATAATTTCTTATTTTCTCTTAAACTCACCAGGTTCCATCTTCTCTATTATAATTTTTAAGGAATTATTTCCTTTAGTGAGCTTCTGGATCTCCTTTTCCATTTGACCAATTATGCTTTTTAAGGCATTCTTTTCCTCATTGGCTTTTTGGACCTCTTTTGCCATCTGGGTTGGTCTATTTTTAAAGGGGTTATTTTCTTCAGCATTTTTTGGACTCTCCTTTAAAGCAAGCTGTTGACTTGTTTTTCATGATTTTCTTGCATTGCTCTCATTTCTCTTCCCAATTTTTCCTCTACTTGTCTTACTTGATTTTCAAAATCCTTTTTGAGTTTTCCATGGCCTGAGTTCATTTCATATTTTTTGGGGAGCCTCCACCTTGCTATCTTCCTCTGGCTGCACGCTTAATGTTCTCCTCCTGCTGTATGCTTTGATATTCCTCCTCCAAAATGATGGAAGAAAATACCTTTTTACCAAGAAAGTAACCTTCTATATTCTTATCCCTCCTCCCTTTTGGACGTTTTCCCAGTCAATTACTTGACTTTTGAGCTCTTTGTTAAGTGGAGGGTATGCTACCCTAAGTTTCAGAGGTTTTGTGCTGCTGTTTTCAGAGATATCTCTAGGGATCTCTAAATTCTCAGTTGCTCCAAAATGGTATAATCAAAGCAGAGGTGTTTACTCCTCTCCTTCAGAGGAGGCCTGCACTCTGGTCTGTGAGCAACCACAGGCACGCCTCTCTGCCCTGGAACTGTGAGTAGCATTCCCTCTCCACAGTCGCCACCAGCTCTGCCACACCAGCGCTTCTCCACACCCCAGGACTGCAACCCAGATCAGCTGCTCAATTCCCCCATCACATGTAAGCTGTTGCCACTGCAGCAGTGGATGCTGCTGTCCTACGGTTGGACCATGCTCCCCTCTCACCCAGGTAAGAAAGCTTTCTCACTGATCTTTGAAGCTGTCTTTGTCATTTGTGGGTTGAGAATTCTCGAAACCACAGCAGCTGCTAGCAATCCAGCAGCCTGAAGCCTGCTCCAGTCCCATCTGTGCAAGCTCAGTGTAAGGTGCTCTTTGCTCCAAGTGTGGTGCAATAGTCCCTTCCTGTTGACCTTCCAGATTATCTTGGGCTGGAAATCTGTTTCACTCTGTCATTTCATGGCTTCTGCTGCTCTAGATTGTGGTTAGGTATTTTACAGGTATTTTGAGGGGCTTGGGGAAGAGGGAGAGCTTAAGCAGGTCCCTGCTTCTACTCTGCCATCTTGGCTCTGCCTCCAGGTCAGTTGTTTTCATTGAATGATTTTGCACAGTGGGGCTTTTATGGAATGTATATGTTATATCACAGCAGAACTGCCTAAACTAGACAGATCTTAGTACAAGCCAAGAGTCCCAAGAATTGCTGGGATAAGAAGTTTCTCATTTGGAGCTTCTCTAATGTAATTCAATGAAACAACATATTTCTCCCAAAGTTCTACTATTATCACGAACTATTATGCAAATCTTGCAGTGTTATTTAATGTTCATGAGTTTATACTCCTTAACTAAAATGTAAGATTACTAAAAAATGACATCTCTCTATACCACTCAAAAGCAATTGCTGATATGACTTAATGATGCATTTAGGCAGATTACCACAACACCAAACTCTATTCATTTTGAGGCTCCCTGGCATTCAACTATAATAGTTTAAGGGAAGCCCACAGCTTAATCAATATCAATATGGATCTTGCGCAGTATTCTACTCGTGAAAATGCTCAGAACTTTCAATGCTTTCCTATTATTCAATTATGTAAACCATTATCTTCCCAATGACCAACAGGGCAGAAGACCAAACTTTTCCCCTAATCTATACTAACTCTTAAAAAAAATCAACAAAGATTTATATATCAGACATAGAAAGCATACTGCTGAATTCAGAGGCCAAAAAAGCAAGAATCTAAACATGGTAAATGACTTAAAAATTAACACCATGGGGTTACTCCTTTCTGCCACTCTACAATCTAGGCACAGATGCAAAAAAAGACCAACCAGCTTATAAGTGGGTCCAACACAGCGATTATTCTGTCATTATACCCCTTGTAAGTTCCCCACCCTTTTGCAAGAAGCAGAAGATATTGATTTGGCCAAGTCATGTGAAAAGAAAGTGGTAGGGATGGGGTGGTCAAAAGCTATATACACTCTGTGCTAAGCACTGCCTACCCTTACCCAATGCTGCAAAAAGCAGAAGACCCAGTCAGAAATGGAAAGGAAAAGAATCCAAGAAGAAATCAGGGCACTGTTAGTGGAGTTGTCGATTGTTATCCTTTCTGGAAAGCAATTCAGAATTACATAAAGAAAGTGACTCAAATGTATTTTCTTACATTTTGATATAAGTGCACTTATGCTCAGATTCCATTGTAGATCCACAAAAGTGATGCTATAAACATTTTGTGTCAGTGACCTGTTTAATTGTTTTGTTCATCCCTTTGTTTTCAAAGAGGACCAATGACGTCCTGACCTGTATATGAACTGGATTTAAGGGAGGCAGAGGTCATCCAAGTCAAGGGGCAAAACAAAAGTCAGGACAACTAGAGATGGCCTGTGGATGATCTAGGCTTCTTCAATGTCTGACGAAGCACTAAGCTGCTTCAACTTCCTTCATGGCCAATGGGACAAACTGTTCTCAACTAAGCATTCTGCTAGGGTAGCTTGGGGTAGACATCCCTCTAATTCGTCAGGTGTTCAAGAAGGGCTAGCAGCTCTGGTGTGATGACTTGATGAGCCCTTTTCAGGGATGCTCATCCACCTTTGGTATCCAAGAAGGTGTATCATGCCTTGAGGCTAACAGGTCTCAAATATGCTTAATAAAGATATGATGAACATGGAGAAGCATGCAAAGATCTATATGAATATGTACAAAATGAAGTAGGGAGAACCAGCAAAATAACATACGCAATGACTCTAATGATGTCATAATCAAATTTAGTCCCAAAGAAAAGATAGAAGATAGCTCCTTCCCAATCCTTTGCAGAGGTAAGGGTCCACAACTGTGGGATATTACATACATCATCAGATTTTTCTGATGTGCTGGATGATTTTGATGAAGTTTTTGGGAAGCATTAGGATTGATCAAAATTTCTAAAAGGAGCGAAGAGACAACATATGGATGAAAACCTATTAAAGGGTCAAAGTGAAACATCTTAAAGAAGACAACTTAAAAATGTTTTTTCTATATGTATTTTAAGCTGAAGGTAACTGCTAAATAAATAGGATGTGAACATTCTGACTTCTCTGATCACTACATCGACAATCTCTGATTCATGTGCTATGGAACTTACAAATGTTGAAGGGAGAAAAAGAACTCCAAGTTCATAAGATCGGATCATCAGCTGGGTACCATTTTTCTCCAAAGCTCCCCAAGCAGCCTTAGATAAGTTTGCACTGCAAAGAAAAGCAGAAAAATAGGCCTGGTTATGCAAAGCAATGCTTTTCATTCCTGTTCAACTCTCACAGATGAAAGAAAGTAACTTTAAAACAAAAACCCATGTATTAGTTTTCCTGCAGCAATTAAAATTCTATTGTACTATATAATCCTCAAGGACTGAATAGTCAATATTTAATCACTAATTAGGGTAACTTTGCAGCTCCTTAAAACAGTCCTTTTAATTTAAAAATTTAAAGTACTTTGAAGGATATCTGAGTTAAAGTAAGAAATTGCTGAATTTCTTAATGGTAATAAAGAGGACAAAAAATTTATTTTACATCAAAACTTTTCTCCTAACCTTTGTGTGTATATTCCTTGGCTTGACAGCTAGATAGTACAAAGGACATATTACTAGACTTGGAGTCAAGAAGATCCAGATTCAAATCCTTACTCAGACGTTCAGTTATGTGATAGTGAGCAGGTCATTTACCCAATCTCAACCTACAGAATGGGTAGTTTTGAGGATCAAATAACATGTAAAGCTTTTTGTAAAACACAAAGCGTTTAATGAATGCTAGCTACCTCACTTTTAAAATATTTTTTTATCCTGAACTTAAACAAAAAAGAAAATTTCCAGTTCCAAAACACACACAAAAAATGGCTCTACATGAAACTATGAGTCCCACTTTCATTCCTGTTTGTTTTTTAAAAGTACATAATAAAATCTATACATTAATTTCAAAACTGTCCTGGCTTAGGCTTCCTTCTGAACTTTCTTTTGTCCTCTTGAGCATGGAAAAAAATTATAACGGCTTTTTCTGAAGGCACTGATATTACTAATTCAGCACCCCCCCTCCAATTAAAAACCAAGAAACAGAAAGGAAAAGGAGAAAAAAAACCTCCCATAACCAACAAAGCCAAGCAAAACAAATCCATAAATCATATAGCAAACATCTCCAAAATGCACCTTGTGTCAATAGGTTCTCCAGAGACATGGTTGGTCCCTTCACAGACCACAGTTTTTAAGTCTTTCATAGCTTGTTATTATTGCATAAATAGTTTTTCCATTCTGTTCACTTAAATCTATCATTCATATGACCCAGGATTCTCTGAAATTGCCTTTTTTGTCATTTCTTATTGCACTAATATTCCATTATATTCATAGATCAGAAGTTTTTGAATACTCTAAGAGATCCAAGGAGCCCCCTTGAATTCTAATTCTTTACTTTTCCTTCCTAACCTCCAAGCAATCTTCTTTTTAGGATCAATAAATTTGTTTTGCTTGTCATTTTTCCCTACCTAGAATTTACTTTTCTTTCATTCACCCTCTCCTCCCCACCCCCATCCATCATCCTTACTAGCTTCCTTGTTGGGATTGATGTATTTCTATACAAAACTGCAGGTGAACTTGCTTCCTTCTCCTTCTCTCTCTGTAATCCACCTTGGTCCACTCCAAACAAGAATGAGACTCTTCTGATGACGACTCCCCCAACCTTCCCTCCCTCCACGTTTTTATACTCTTCTCGAGCAGCCCAATTATGAGCATCAGCAAAATTTACTCATTTCTTCCTCCTTTCTACATTATTTTATTCATTTTATCTTCTCTTTTTCTTTTTTCAAACCCTCAGAACACAACCAGTGCACCTTCAAGTCCTGTTTTGTAAATTCAGTTCACTTGTTCTGAAGTGAGATTTTTTCTCCCCTTATTAGAATGTTAACACTATATCATTACACAGCTTCCTCCAATGACCCAAATAAATTTAACCCTTCTAGACTGCTTGAAACTTTGATATCCACTTCATTCATTAAAAATGTTAACCTATATACTCTATTTCATTGAAGATCCATTTTTTCTCCCAACAGAATCATACACAGTTTTGTACGGTAAGTTATTCTTGGTTATAAGTTCCTTTATTTTACCTTTTAGAATACTGTATTTTCAGATCTCCCTCTTATTTTTAATAAAAATTGTTAGGCCTCATGTGAGGCTTGCTGACTACAGCTATTTGGTAGATGAATTATTTCTTTCTCAATGTTTGCAGTATTTTTTCTTTGACAGGGCAAGTTCATGATTACGGCCTTTTCCTTTTAGGGGTTATTTCAAGCAATAGATTGTTTCTATGTTCTATTTACCCTCTAATTTTAATAGGTGTGGGCAGATTTTAATTATGGTTTCTTGAAATTCATTGTCTAGAATTTTTTTTAAATCATGTTTTTCAGGGAGTCCAGTTCTTTGCTTTTGTATTTTGAACCAAATTTTATTTTCAGTTCTAAATTCTCTCACTTCTCCCTCCCCTTCTCCCCCCATAAGGGAAGAAAAATAAAATTTAATAAAAATATGTATAGTTATTCAAAAGAAATTTCCATATTAGCCATATTTTACTGTACTCTTCCCTCTATATCTTCCCCCACCCAAAAAAAGAGAAGAAAATATGTTTGGACTGGCACTCTGGTGCTATAAGCTCCTTATCTGGAGGGGAATAGCATGTTTCAACAAAAGTCCTTTAGAAATGTAATCGATCGGGGCAGTTAGTGGGTTACCTAGGCAGCGCAGTGAAGAGAGCAATGGCCCTTGAGTCTGGAGGACTTGAATTCAAATCTAGCTTCAGACACCTGACACTAGCTGTGTGACCTTGGGGCAAGTCAACTTAACCTCAACTGCCTTGTCTTCTCCCCATAAAACAAAAAAGAGAAAGAAATGTAACTGATCATTGTGTTGACCAGGGCTACTAAATTATTAAAGCAGATTACTGTTGCAATATTGCTATTATTGTATAAATTGCTCATCTGGTTCTGTTTACTTCACTTTGCATCAGTTCATCCAAGTTTTTCCAAAACCTACTTTATCATTTCTTACACTGCAACAATAATGAATCATATTCATATACTGTAACTTATTCAATCATTCCACAACTGATGGATATCTGTTTAGTTTCCAATTCAATGCCACCACAAAAAGATATTACATATTTTTGTATAGAGTCTTTTCCTCATTTTTAAAAAAATCTCTTTTAAGTACAGACCCAGTAGCAGTACAGCTGAGACAAAAGGTACAAGTTTAATACCTTCTGAGGCATGGTTTGAAATTGCTTTCCAAAATGACTGGACTAATTCACTGCTCCAAGAAATAGTGTGTTAAAATACCTGTTTTCCACACAGACACTCTAGCATTTGTCATTTTCTTCCTTTTTCATCTTAGCCAATATGACAGATGTGAAATGAACTTTAGACGTGTTTTAATTTGTAGCATGCATCTATTGGAGATTTAGAGAATTTTTTAAAAATATGGCTATTGATAGCCTGAATTTTTCACCGAAAACTGCCCATTCTGATCCTTTAAAGATTTATAAAATGGGGCATATCTCTTTTTCTTCTAAATTGGATTCTGTTCCCTGTGTGCCTTAGAAGTGAGAAATTTATCAGAGAAACATTCTGTAAAGACTTTCCTCCCAGTTGCCTGTTTTTCTTAAAATTTTAGTTTGGTTTGGTTCAAAAACTTTTTAACTTAATGTAATAAAAATAGCCCACTTTGCCTCCACTCCATATTCCATCATGAACTCTTTCACTAGCCACAGATTTGACAAGTAATATTTTCCATGTTTCACTAATTTGCTTGTCATTATCCTTTTCGTCTAAATCATGTAATATCTGGAAATTACTTTGGTATATGATGTGAGATGTTGTTCTATATCTATTTTCTACCAGACTACTTTCCCATTTTTCCAAAAGTTTTTGTTGACTAGAGAGTTCTCAGGTCAATACTCAAGATCTCTAGATTTATCAAATACTAGATTACTGTGCTCATCTATTTCTATATATTAGGACCTATACATTTCTACTAATTAACCTTTCTGTATCTTACCTGGTACCAAATTGTTTTGACAACTATAGCTTTGCAGGATGGTTTAAGATCTAGTACTGTGAGGTTCCTTTCCTTCTCATTTTTTTGCATCAATTCCCTGACATTTTTAACCTTTTATTTCTCCAAATGAATTTTATTATTTTTTTACAGCTCCATATGGTAATTCCTAGGTAGTTTGGTTGATATGACATTGAAGAAGTATATCAATTTAGGTGATACTGACATTTTCACTCTACTGGCTTGTTCAACAAAGGAGCAATTAGTATTTCTAGAACTATTTAGATCTGTGTTTTTGAGAGCAATGTTTTGCAATTATGTTCATATAATTATTGTGCAAGAATCCCAAATACTTTATGCTGTCCGTAGTTATTTGAAATTTCTCCTTATATCTTTCCACCAGAATGTGGTATTAATACACAGAAATGCTGATGTTTGTATGGGTCTATTTTGTACCTTGCAATCTCACTGAAATTGTTACTCCTTCCATGCATTTGAGCTGCCACTAGAATTCTCTAAGTAATATCAACTGCAAAACGACTGCTTTTGTATATTCTTTGTCTGTGTGTTTTCCTTCAATTTATTTTTCTCTTCCTATTGTTGCTAAAGCTTGCATTTCTAGGATGATATTGCACAGGAATGATGATAAAGAAAATTCTTGTTTACCCTAAGTCTGACTGGAAAATCTTCTAACTGATACTCACTACAGACAATGTTCACGCTTGGCTTTAGAAAAATACTACTTATTTTAGGGAATACTTTGCTTATTCCAGTGCTTTCTAGTGATTTTTTAAAGTAGGAATGGGTGTTATATTCTGTTAACTTTTTCAACTATTTTTAAAATACGCATATAATTTGTTATTAAAACCATCAATTATGCTTATAGTTTTCCTAATACTAAACAAGCTTTGCATTAATGGTAAAAATCCAGCCAGGTCATAGTATAAAATCTTCATAATATATTACTATAGTTTTTTTACAAGTACTTTATTTAAAAAATCTGTCACAATAATCATGTGTTTCATTGATCAATAGTCAATAGTAGAGAAATTTTCTTTCTGCTTTGACACTCCTTGGTTAAAAGTATTAAGAATATATTTGTGTCACAGAAAAAATTTAAATTTAGCAGGATCCCTTTACTTTTTTTTTTTCAAGGAATTTATGTAGTATTGGAATTATTCTTTAAAGGTTTGGTAGAATTCACTCACAAATCTATCTGAACTTGGGGTTTTTTGTTTTTCAATTTCATTTATAGCCTTTCCATTTTTTTCCTATGGTAGAACTATTTAAATATTCTGTTTACTGTTCTGTTAATCTTGGGCAATTTATATTTTTGCAAACATTCATCCACTTCATTTAGATTGTTAGTGTTATTGGCATTTTTTTTTAATAATCCCAATAATAACTTTTTTAGGGCAGATAAGGAGTGAATAGATCACTGGGCCTGGAGTTAGGCAGACCTGAGTTGAAATCTAATCTCAGATACTTACTACCGTGAGATTCCTCAGTTTCCTCATATATAAAGTGGGAATACATAGTACCTATCTCCTAGGACTGTTGTGAGGCTTAAAAGAGAGAATAAAGCATTGCTTTAATCCCTCAAAACCAAAAATATACAGCTCTTATTCTTCATTAGTTCAATTTTTTAAAACTTTCAGTTTTGTTAAGCATTCTCTGATTGAGGATTTCCACCCTGGTGTTTAACTGGGGCTTTATTGGTTGGTTTTCTAGGTTTTGGGTTGAAAGCCCAATTTGTTTTGTTCTTTCTCACCCTAACTGATGAAAGACCTCAAAGATATAAATTGCTCCCTAATTAATGTTTGACTGTATCCCACAAATGTTGGTATGTTATTTCATTGTCCTTAATGAAATAATTGCTTCTATAATTAGTGCTTTTACTTACCTGTTCTTTGAGATTAAGTTATTTAATTTCATTAATTTTTAATCATTCCTTCAAAGGCTTTTATTCAATATCATTTTTAATGCATTATGATCAGTAAAAGACACATTTAATGTTTCAGCTTTTCCCTATTTGTTTGTTATATCCTGATACAAAACCAATGTTTGTGAATTTATATGCCTTACAAAGATGAAAAACTGGTACACTCCTTTCCATTACCATTCAATATTCTTCAAAGGTATAGCATATTTAACTTTTAAAAAAATTTCAGATCCTTAAGTTGTTTCTTATTCACTTTTTGGTTTGATTTATTTAGGTTGGAAAGGGGGTAAATCTATGACTCCTACTCTTATAATTTTACTGTCTTTTTCTTACTGTAACTCATTTTATAACTTTTGCTTTAAGAATCTAGACAGTATGCCATTTGGTGCATATATGTTTAGCATTGATATTAATTCACTGCCTGTATTACCTTTTGGCAATATGTAGATTGCCTATTTATCCCATTCTTTTATACTTATCCTTCTCTTTTTTCCCCTGCCCTGTCTTTTAAAATCTGTACTGATTCTAACACCTCCTTTCACTTACCCTCCCTTTTCTTTTTTTTCCTTTCATTTTTTTTTATTGTGCCTTCTTTTATGGACTCATCCAGGTTCAATTTTCTCAAAACCACTTGCCCAAATTAATTTGTCTTTTTGTCTAGTTGGCCTCTATTTTTTATTTTATTTTATTTTAGACTCAAACACCAGAACACAAATGTAGAACAGAGAAAAGAAACAAAAACGTATCATAAACTTAAATATTGGAACTTAAATACCTCCCTTTTCTCTTAACCTCTTTCTTTCCTATTTCTGAGTTAGATAAGATACATTTCTGTATCCAATTGTGTGTATGTATATTGTTCCCCCTTCAAACAATTCAGATGAGAGTGAAGTTCAAGTTTCATCCCACCCTACCTATCTCCTCCTTCTGGTAGGAACTCCTCTTTGTGCAACCCATTTATGTGAATGCTTGGAAGTTCTCTATTTTCTTCCTCTCTCTATAAGATTATAATTAGCTTTGCTGGGTACATTATTCTTGATTGTAAGTCTCTATTCCTTGTTTTATGGAATATTACATTCCAAACTCTCAGTTCCTTTATGCTGGTGCTACTGAAGCTTTTATTATCCTGACTGTGGTACCCTGGTACTTAAATTATTTATTAATGATTGCTTAAAGTACTTTTTTCCTTATTCTGGGAGATCTGGATGTTGGCTATGATATTCCTGAGAGTTTTCATTTGGGATTTCTCTGAGGAGGTAACCACTGCATCCTTTCAATTTCTACTTTGCCCTCTGACTCTAAGATACTCAGACAGTTTTCTTTTGTGATTTCTTAAAACATATCTAGGGTTTTTTGGCTGATATTGTTTATGGCTTTCAAGTAGCCCAATGACTTGTAAGTTATCTCCCCTGAATCTGTTTTCCAGGACAGTTATTTTTGACTATGAGAAATGTGTCACATTTTCTTCTATTTTTCAGTCTTTTGACTTTATGTTTCATGAAGTCATTCCCTTTCATTTGGCTAATTTTAATTTCCAAGGAGTTATTTTCTTCAGTAAAATTTTATATCTCTCTTACAAAGGTATTCTTTCTTCATATCTTTTTTTTCCTAGCTTCTGTCTTTTCCTCACATTATTTCCTCTGAAATTCTCATCTGATTTGTCTTTAGTTCTTATATGAACTCTTCGAGGAATTTTTCCTGGACTTGTGCCCAAACTTCATTTATCTTTAAAACTTTGCTTAGAGGTTTTGGGAGTAATTCTTCTCTTCTGTGTTTTTGCCTTGAGCTTCTGTGTCACCATGAGAGCTCTTTTTGGTTAAGTTCTTTATTTGTTTCCTCATGCTGCCAATCTACCTCTTGACTTTGGACTTTCAGGACTGAGTTCTGCACAATTCTGGGAGCATGAAGAGGATCTGGTATGAGCTTTTGTCCATTTATGTCCTTCTATGGCTTTCACGGATTCAAATAGGGATCTGTAAGCTTCCATGCTTCCAAAGTGATACGGTCAGGGTGCAGGGGCAGAGGAGAATCTGTTCAGTCTCACTGGTAGATCTCCAAGTTCTTGACCTAGCATGCTTCTGGTTGGAAATTTCAGCACCTTGCTGCTGGATTCAACCATTATTGGACTGCTGGGAGATTCTACAGATTAAAAGCAACTGAACTGTTAGCTCCTACTTCTCTGGGGCACAGTGCTTTGCTCCTGGGATAAAAGCTACACAACTTTTTTTTTCTCTTCCTTCCAGAACTTGGTCCAAGCACAAAAGACAGTTAGGCTTAATGCTCACAACCACTCCTCCCTGGATCTGGGTGGTAGGCAACAAAGATGCCAGACAGCAGATGGCACCTATTCCTGTACCCAGTACTTTCTCAAAGACCCCCTGTAATCTCTTTCTAGTGCCCTGTCTTATCTTTTCTAAGTACCTAGGTACTGAAAGGCTTCCCACTGACACCTCCACAATCATGTTTGCTTCTAGTCAGACCTCCTTTCCAGAATCTGCAGAACTTTATCCCTTTCCTAAGCTACCCTAGGCTGGGAAAAAAAAAAGACTGTGACTTCTTTCTGGATTTCCTAATCAGTATAAAATCTGCAGAATTCTCTAGGTCTTTTTCAAGGAGGTACGTGGAAGGGGTGCTAGACTCTAATGTTTCTCCTCACTCCACCATCCTGAGACTGCTCCAAGTCCAGTGATTCTCAAATTATCCTTCCTTGATCTGTTTTATCAATAGTATGGGGCATCTAATCCACATTCATTAAATGACTACAATATGTCAGGTCCATATAAGTGGTGATGATACAACTGATAAAAAGAAAAAGTCCCTGCCTTCAATGAGTTTATATTACATAATGTCTAAAGAAAGAGACAACACACAAAAACAGACAAGAAAGCCCCAGTGTATGAGAGAGGGCTGAGAAACGACATCCATGGAGTGAAATCAGGCAGGGCAGCAGATACAAAGTAGAGCAATCTGAATGTCCAGTTCCTGACTTCAATGTGAGGGAGAGG
>CM053774.1:57006535-57025274 GCA_028658325.1 Potorous gilbertii | reverse complement strand
TGGAGACTAAGAGGGTATTCCATTGAAGAATGGCTAAATAAATTACGGAATATGATTGTAATAGAATATTATTTTGCTGTAAAAATGTGTGGACAACTTTGGAGGAAACTCGAAACACATTTATGAATTGATGTTAAGTGAAGTGAGCAAAACTACAATAATTCACACAATGATAAATAACTATACACAGAGGAAAAACTTAAAAAGAATTCTGAATGACACAATGAAAAACCGTTTCAATGGCAAGGAAGTGGCAAACCACTCCATCATTTTATAAGAATGAAGATAAAATACTCCAGTCACCTTATGAGAAGGGATGAACTCTCATGTAAAAGCAATCTTACATTTTCAGACACAGTCAATATGGAAATCTGTTTTACAGGACTATATAGATATGTAGTTAGGGATTTATTTGGAGTTGGATTTTTTTTTTAATTGCTCAATGGAGGTTAGGGTTAGGTGGGGAAAGAGATTAATGGAAAAAATACATGCTACTAAACATTTTTTTTAAAAGGCTTTGATCTTAATAATGCATATATTCTCTTCACTGGTACAAATCAGAACCCATTCTTCCTTTCTTATCCTTCAATATATCTTCCCATTTCTTTCATAGGCCTCACTTAGAAGATTTATCTAGAGTACTGAAGGCTGCTCTTTAGGTCTTTTTTTTTTAAATGTTTCACAGGTAAACTTTCAGCACTGGGAATGTCTATTATCCCTTCTTTTTGACACAAATGGCTTACCACTTCTTCTGATCATGAACTGCCTTAAAAATAATATCTCTTATACCAGTTTTGGAGCACTTATCATTATTAGAAACAGGCTGCAAATTATTCAGGTCCAGCAGGCTTCTCTCTGTTGTCTTTTGGATTACCTGTAACTTTGATTCCTTGAAAACTATGGTGTTCCAAGATTCATAACCATATATCAGAGTAGGGAAAACATTTGATTTGAAAAAATAGATCTTTCCTGAAAAACGGAAAGAAAAGCAAATTTCAAAATCACTTGGGTTTACTGGAAAAATGATTTTTAAAAAAAGCCTGGGCATTACAGTTCAAGAAACCATAAATGAAAACCCAAGATGCATTTAAAAAAAAGGGTAAAATCATAATAGAAACAATCCACTCCTACTTGCTGAAAGGAAACCCCAAAGCATAAGCATCAGGATTATCACAGTCAACATCTAGAGCTTCCTCATTGAAAGAAAATAAATACTCTAAGCATCCAGAAAAAAGCAATTCAAGTACTAAGAAAATACAATTATCAAGCATCACACAAGACCTAACAGTTCCTACTAAACAAAAGAAGATACTGGAATACAATATTATAAAAGGCAAAAGAGAGGCTGAAAATTAAGAAGAGCTTACACTGCAAAGTTGAGTGTAAATAAAACAGAGCTTTAGTGAAATTTCTTATCAAATGTCATTAGGTAGGGGATAGGGGGCCCTCTTGTCTCTAGTTCTATCCAGGACCCCAGAAAACAGCCTTGTGTCCATCCTCCCCAAGCATCCCTCTCCTTTTTGAACTATTTTCTCTCAATAAATGTGGCTTTCTTTACTGTCTTCCAATCTTTCTCTGCTCCCTTTAATGCAATTTATAACTAATTTATAAGCAAATCTGAGATTGTGATATTAATCCAAGTGAGACAATTCCATTTTCTTTGATAGGAAAGAGTTTGGTATAAAATCTTTGTAGATCTTTTCCATGTTTTGTCTTTTTGTTGTCCTTCTAGCTTTGTTCTAATATGCTCTCGGAATGATTTTTTAAAATTGGATCTGTCAAAATATTTTATTTAAACCAGTTTTATGAGATGATGCCTCCTGTGATCTTCCATTATTCCTCTCCATAATATCATAAAGGAGATATTTTAAACTAGCATTTCCATCACCTGCCCAATCTTTATGCTTGACAAGTCAAGTGTGCTGACTAACACCATTTTTAGTCACTTCCCCCCTCATTATGGCAATGGATTTACAGAAACTTAACTTCCACAGGATTTTACTGTAATTGGTATCTCTCCATGGTATCCACAAGCTACCTCTAAAGAGGTAAGTTTCCTAAACATGATGGTACTGCCAAGGTGCTTTGGATTCCAGTAAGTAATTGGACAGCTAGGTGGTGCAGTGCAGCTCTGGGCCTGAATTCAGGAAGATTCATGTTCTTGAGTTCAAATCTTGCCTCAGACACTTCCCAGTGTGATCCTGGGCAAGTCACTTAACCTGTCTGCTTCAGTTTACGCATCTGTAAAATAAGGTGGAGAGGGAAACAGCAAACTACTCCATTATCCCAAGCCCCAAAATGGGGTCATGAAGAGGAGGACACAACCGAAAATTATAAAACATAAACAGGCTAAGGATGGCATCTTGCCCAAGGACTGGACATCAAGACAGTAAGTACAAGTATGGCGGGCATCAACAGACCAAGATCCAGGTAGGGCCTTCTGTTGAAAACGGTATTGCCACAGCTTCTCAGTAGCCATAGATAGCATATTGGTATGTGAGATCTCAGTTTGGCAATGTCAGAAAAGTCAAGCAGTTAATCAGCAAAGGCTCAAGAAGTGGGCAACAGGCAGATATTTGTACAGGATAGCAAATGGGTGATAGAGAATCAGGGAAACCTTGCAGTAGACATTAGAAACAGATCTAGGAAAAGCAAGCATGGTCCCCAGAAACCAGGACTAGTATTTGGGGGCAATATTTCAATCCACACAGGACAACAAAATAAAGCAGGCTTCAGACCTTTTACAAGACAACGGAATTAGGTCAGAGTTGAAGGATGAATAAGTATGTTCTATGTATAAGTGGAAGGCAGGGCAGCTACTTGATTCTGAGAAATAAGTCAAGAGCTCCATTATGAGAATCAGAGTACTGAATCAGAATAGTACTGGAGGCAAGGCTAAACTATCAAAGTCAAATACCAGCAGCAGGTCCTTATAGTTCTTCTCCCAAGGGATCAGCTTTGTTTCAGAGTCTGGTGAAGAAATGTTTTAGATAGGGCACACAAAGGGTATGAGAACTGGACATTTATGAGGTTTTGTGGACAGAGGTGTCCACAACTGTATATGTTCTTTTCCAATGTGCCTGTTTGAAAATTTATACATTTTTCAAGTCACGTTTATTCAAGGAAATATTTACTGAACATATGCTATCAGCAAGGTACTAAGTAAAGTATTGTGGGAGATAAACAAATTACTAACATAGATTGTCTGTCCCCAAGGAATTCAGTCTTGGAAGATAAAGATACTATTTTGGTAAATTCAAATTTCATCAATGTGGCTTCTCATTTCCCTGAGGAAAGGTACAATCTATTCATGCCTTCTCATTCTGTGTGACTTTAGTCTGTATAATTCTACAAATCTTTGTCAAAGGAGCTAGTCAGTAAACAGGAGGCTCCTTCTTCTTGTTTTACTATGTGGAGGTATTAATGTACCAACTAGGTTGAAATGGGTTAATGTGAACTAGATGAGAGATTTCTAATACTGCATTATAAGGTTTTGTCTTTGGAACTCTTTTACTACTATGATTAAATGCAGGTATCCAGAGGGCTTACCTAGCTAGCAAAAGCTGCAGAAGTTTATGGAACTTGTTTTCAAAAGTCACTGTTTTCATTGACTATATGGATATATGCATGCATGTAATGTGTTTGTCCTTCACTGAGGAAAACCATGAGAGAAATGATGACATGACTTACAAATGACTTTGTTTTGAGTGAGGGAAGGCTTTGTAAAGTCACCAGCCTTACTTCTCCTTCAGAGTCACCTGAATCCAGTGACCAGATATGCATCAGGATAACTGGAGATGACCCAGGATGCACTGGAAGACCTTAGGCTTTTTAGGCCAAGGTCTTTACAGGTACTTATTTAGGGTGAGGTAATGCCCATTCATTGAATAGGGAATCTGAAGGGAAGGGAAGGAAGAGAATGAGCCAGTAAAACCCAAGTCAAATGGGCATCTTTTGGCTATCCAAATTTACCTTCCTTTGGAGAGGAGTAGGAAGAGGAAGGGGAGACAGACAGGAGAGGAGGAGTTAAGTTACCCAGATAGCTGGGTCACCATTCAGCCAGCTGCACCTACTCACAGGACCATGCAATCAGAGAAATGATGACATGACTAGCACGTGACTTTGTTTTGAATGAGGGAGGGCTGTGCAAGGTCACCAGCTTCACTTCTCCTGCAGTCATCTCGCATGCATGTATGTATGTATATGGATGTATATACGCTAATATACACACACACAAACACATCTATATATACATATACACATATACATAAATATTAACAGTGTTTAATTTTTTCCAATTATATGTGAAGACAATTTTCAAGTTATTTTTTGTAAGATTTTGAGTTTTTCTCAAAAGTTTTACTCTCTTCCTCTCCTACTACAGAGAAGAACTTTGTATACCACTGGCATGCCCAAGAGGGCAAGTTATACATAAGTTATATGTATGTATGTATGTATGTATCTATCTATCTATCTATCTATATATATATTTATATATATATATATGTATGTATGTTACAGATTATACATATGCAATAATGCAAAACACATTTCCACATTAGTGATGCTATGAAAAAGAAACAGAACAAAAGGAAAAAACCATGGGAAAAAAATCAACAAAAAAGGTGAAAATAGTATGCTTCAATCTACATTCGGACTCCATCAGATCTTTCTCTGGATGTGGATAGCATTTTATCTCATGAGTCTTTTGGAATTGTCTTGGATCATTGCATTGCTAAGGAGAGCTAAATCAATCATAGTTGATCAGTGCAGTTACTATTACTGTGTATAATGTTCTGATTCTGCTCAAGAATAGATGTTTTTAACAAAGGTTTTGTTTCTCTTGTGTTCTCAAATGGAAAGGGAGGATGAAAGATAGAGAGATGACATAGAAAGACAAAGATGCTTGTGCCGGGAGTAGTGGCACACACCTGTAATTTCTGCTAATAGGGAGGCTGAGGTTGGTAGACCTCTAGACCATGGGAGTTCTGGGCTACAGTAGACTCAGGCAATCAGGTGTCTGCACTACTCCAGTTTTAACATAGGAAGCCCCCAAGAACAAAGAGCCAACAGGTTGCCTAAGGAGAGGAAAAAATCAGCCCAAGATGAAAAAAATAGTAAGTCAAAGATTCTGTGGTGGAATCTGAGCAGCCAGAGCAGGGTAGGGAAATTCCATCTTTTTAAAATAGAGAGACAGAGGTAATAGATCTGCTTTGTGACTCAATTTTTCATGTACCTTCTTTCTCTACTCTACCTCATCTGCCTAGAATTCTTCTTTTCCATGCATGAACAATTCAAGTGTCTCCTCCAGCCCCTCAGTGGGGCCCCGCAAGTCATAATTAAGACTTTATGATCAACAGAAATGAAGTTCTGAAAAACAGCTAGCCTTGTACTTTCAAAGGAAATGTTTAATTCCTATCTAATTCCTATCTGCCAGGGCTCCCAATAGGTGGAATGAATGACAAGAAGATATGCAAATCTTTTTCTTTCATGCTCTCTGTGACTACTTCTCTTCCCTCTCATCTACCCTTCACATCACTGTCAGAATAACTTTCCTAATGCAAAAGTCAAATCATGTTACTCCTTTGTTCATAAAGACTCATTTAGATGCTGCCTATTTAATAAAGTTCAAATGTCTCAACCTGGCATTCAAAGCATTCGACAATCTGGTCCTAACCTACCTTTCCAGGTTTATATAACATCACTCCTATCTACGAACACTACCCTTCATCTGAAATGGACTCTTAATTGAACTATGACCTCATGCGGCCCTTTTTAACTACTCTTTAAAAAAATCATTTTCAACAAATTTATTTTATTTTCAATTCATGTAAAACAAGAATTTTTAATAATGCAATACTCTGTTTTGACCTACTATATCTCTCCAAACCCAGAAATGGATTACAATTCATCTGTGCCTACTGAGAGCATT
The DNA here is from genome assembly GCA_028658325.1 of Potorous gilbertii. Taxonomy (NCBI): domain Eukaryota; kingdom Metazoa; phylum Chordata; class Mammalia; order Diprotodontia; family Potoroidae; genus Potorous; species Potorous gilbertii. Next base: position 57,019,342 of record CM053774.1, on the reverse strand, counting down.
TCTCTTTCCACAAGATACCTTCTCCATGAAGCCTTTCAAGAACTCTCTAATACTATTACTCTAACTTGCACTATAGTTACTTATGCATATGTGGCACAGTGGATAGAGCACTGGGTCTGGAATCAGAAAGTTTTGAGTTCAAATCCCTCTTCAGATACTTACTGGCTATGTGATGCCAGGCACCTGTCCATTTGCTTGCCTCACTTTTCTCAGCTGTAACATGGGGATAAATTGTGAGGATCCGATGATATATTTATGAAAGCACCATGTTAAATGCTAGGCATTACTGTCCACCCAATAGTAATAAGGCTAACCACAATAACAAACACAGAGGAAGATCTTCGGTGCACTTGATGGATTCTCTATGGTGAGTTAGGAACCACAAGGATAATACAGGATAAGGAAAGGATGTGTCCACACCGACGAGCTCAGGAATCCATCCGGACACTGAAGTAATGCTAACTCACTTCTACGTGCTTTGAGGTTTATCAAGTACTTTTCTCATTAACAACTTTATGACAGAGAGTTGGTATGAATATTATTACTTTATAGACGAGGAAACTGATGGTCAAAAAGTAATGAGCTAAGTAATTTACTCAGGGTCAAAACCAGAGGTTCTAGATCATTAGTGTTTAAAGGAGGTGGAGGGGGCTATGTCACAGAATCACAAAAAGGAAACTTAGTTTGATTGGGTCCAACTACTTCATTTTATAAATGATGAAACTGTGAGCTAGAAAAGTCAAATGACTTATTCAAAGCCTCACATTTATTATTAAGAGCCAAAATTTGAACCCAGGTCCTCCAATCTAGGTCTACTCAACCTCACCCCAAATTCCATGTTTTTCTGATTCCACTTAAGAGGTCAACGCTTCATTTTGCATCCCTAGCATCTGACACAAATAGAACAGAATCTACACAGTGGGAGATACTACTGCAGACATATATGTGAAGAACCAAAATCACATATTAAGGAAGCATTAAAACAACCTCAAATTGTACCTCCTACCTACAGGAAAGTGGGGACATCCAATGGTGGACAACAGAAATGAAGTCCTAAAAAATGGCTAGCCTTCTAGCTTCAAAAGAATATTTATTCCTTTCTAATTGCTATTTGCCAGGGCCTCCAATAGGTGGAATGAATGACAAGGTAAAAATTAGAAGTCTCAAGAGGACAAGAGTTACAAAACAAGGTGAGTAGTACCTATAGAAGAAACCAAAGTCTTTAAACCAGTGTTATACCAAGTCATAATTACATAGTTAAGAAGGGTTCATAAGCATCCACAGTGAGTACCTAGCACCATAATAGGAGCGACTATGGGAAAATAGACAAGTATATGAAATGGTCCCCTATTTGGCAGAAGAATGAGTCAACATTTATTGTGTGCCTACTAGGTGCTAGCTATTGTACACAATCAACCTACCAGTAAGAATTTAGTAAGTCTACTTATTAGACTTATTAACAACTCTAATAAAAGACTCTAAGGACAATTAGGCTTCAAATTATGTGGTATAAAATGCACTAAAAGTTTATACAAAGGAGATGATTTAGACTAAAAACAGTTTGAAAACACTTTGCTTCACAAAAGGAGGTAAGACCTGAGCTGAGTCTCTGAAAGATTTTTGAGTTTTTATGAAGGGAGGTTATTGAAAGGGAAGGGAGAGAAACTACATCATGGGAGGGGAACTGGAAAAATAGGGACATTAATGCCCTTTTGGTGGAGTTCTGAACTTGTTTAACCATTCTAGAGAACAATTTGGAATTAGGCCCAAAAGGCTAAAACACCATGCATACACTTTGACCCAACACCACCATCACTAGGTCTGTATCCCAAAGAGATAAAAGAAAAGGGGAAAGGACCTACGGGTACACAAATATTTATAGCAGCTCATTTTGCTGTGGAAAAGAATTAGAAATCAAGGGGATGCTCACCAACTGGGGAATGCCTGAACAAGTTGTGGTATATGATTGTGGTAGAATTCTATTATGCCAAAAGAAATAAGCAGGATGGTTTCAGAAAAAATCTGTCAAGTCTTATATGAAGTGATGCAAAGTGAAGTGAGGTGAACACTGTACACAATATGGTAATGATGATCACCTGTGAAAGACTTAGCTACTCTGATCAATACAATTCCAAAGAACTAATGATAAAAAATGTTACCTGCCTCCAGAGGGAGAACTGATAAACACTGAGTACAAACTGAAGTATACTGTATTTTCTTTATTTTGTGTGTGCATGTGTGTGTGTGTGTGTGTGTGTGTGTGTGCTAATATGGAAATGTTTTGCAGGATTTCACACATATAATCAATATCAATATGCTTTGTGAAGGGGGGAAAGAAGAATCTGAACTCAAAGTTTTAAAAAATGAATGTTGAAAAATGATAGGGCTATCTAGGCTCACGGATTTGGAACACAGAGGTCTTCTAGTTCAAAGGTGAGGAAACTGGGATCTGAATGTAGATCTACTGACTCTAAAGTCCTGTCACCAAGACATGCTGTCAGACTAATAGGAAGATCCAAAAGACAGGAAAAAGGATAAATTTTTTGATATAGAAGGAAACAAAAAAGCCAGTATAGGTCTCAGATTATGTCCCCACATTCAGTACGATCGCCATTGAAAGGGTCTTTCTGAACTGGAGACAACAGTACTCTGCTGGGAATCAGGTAATCAATTCAAGTGAAAATATATTACATGGAAGGAGAGCAGAGGCTTATTAGAAAAAAAAAACACCATGGAACAAAATATAAACTATAAGCACAACTTCTAAAAATGTGTCAAGGGTTCCTTTCAAATTTTCATTGGGGAGCTTTTTGGTTTGGAGATGAACTGTTGGAGTTCTGAAACCAATCCCTGGCAGCCAGGAGAGTTGCTGACTATCAGACACAGTAAAACATGTGTCTGAGACATTCCAAGCAGGGCCATCAGCTTCTAGGGCTGAACCAATAAACTAGCAATATGGTGATTGTGGAGATGACTATGGATCTATCTGATTTGCACCAGGAAACCTAGAACAGGAAAGGGGAAAGAATATAAACATGTGTCTGAGACATTCCAAGCAGGGCCATCAGCTTCTAGGGCTGAACCAATAAACTAGCAATATGGTGATTGTGGAGATGACTATGGATCTATCTGATTTGCACCAGGAAACCTAGAACAGGAAAGGGGAAAGAATATTTTACTTTTCGCTTGAAAAGAGCTAAAGGAAAAGGACATTTAACAACAGTAAAATAGAAAATGAAAAAATGGAGGGAGAACATTTTCTCAGGTCACAAAACCAACCAACCAAACACCTTGCCAGTTCCATAGCCAAAGAGTATCTTGTCTAATTCTCTGTGATAGCACCCAAATTCCGGTTCATTCAAGTCTCTTCTCCCTCTGCTAGGTACCTCCTGCTGGTTGCCTGGCAACTCTAAAAGTCCTCTCTAGCATGTGTTAAGTATTAGCTGACAAGGAGCTTTGCTTCTGCCCACCCACAACACAGTTTTCAAAATTGTCCTCATTTGGATTGCCAATTACTCCCAGTCACTATCATCTGAACCAAGGCTGCCTGCTCTCCACAGAGCTCATCTTTGCTCGCTCGTTCTTGTGGTAAAATTTAGGAACTATATTTGTCACATCCCAATAATTTCCATAACAACAGACTGTCGGCAAAGACAAGATGATTTCATTGTAGGATCTAAACAGATGGAAGAAAAAAAAACTTATTAAAACCACAAATATCTTTCCATTAAAAACAGCCAGATAACAAAAGAAAAGTATCAGTGAAGTACCCTCTCCATTAAATTCAAATTATAATATTACATTTCTTGTAAGCTCTTATAAACATGTCCTGTAGAATGTGTGCACCCTGGCTAGACAAATATACATTATCTAATGCCAACAAGTTTTGAAATGAACTGATAATTACATTAACTAGTCCCTTGTGGCTACAACTGATTACTCAGCGTTTTATTTTCTTTAGCTACCAAAATAACATACATGCTGATTTCATCTTGAACTATCTGATCTAGAATTTCACTGAGGCCTAGTTAAATCACAGCATCTGTTAAGAGGCCAATAAGGACAGCTATGTCTTTGCCTTCCGGGAGAGGAGGAGGGAAGGACCCCATCTTTATATGACCTATCCACAGAGCAAAAGCAAGTGAACAATAAGAGTTGTATGAAAGTGATGTGGGTAGGCTGTCTTAGAAAAAGGTAGGTGAGTATGATGTTGATGGAGGTCTGTGTATTAAAGGACAAAATATGACTTTCACCTTCTATGAAAGTATCCGTAGCTGCAACCTCACTACAATCAGCCATTCACTCTCCAGTCAATCCTTGCCTTACCCAACGTAAAAATATTTACGTCAGTTTTGCTCAAGCTGCTGCCCCAACATGGCCTGTTGAAATTCTTCTCACCCTTCAACATTTATATCGATGACTTTCTGGGAGCTTCCCCTATTCATTCCTAACCATTTTCCTGCCTTAAACTCATACGGAAACTTATTTATATTATACTTCTCTTGGTCATGTGGTATCTGTAATTTTGTATTAATTATTTCTCCACATGCTACATAAGGACCAAGCTATCTGTTGCAAACATTGGAGCAATTTAACTTTCAGGAAAACACTGAAAAAGACTGCTCACTTTTCTATACTAAGAATCTCTTAACTAGACTGTAACAACCCAATTATATTAAGGACCAATGCTTTCTTGGTAATAGCCGCTGGGATATTTGGTGGTTTGAACTTTGGTAAACAGAAATCTGCTTCAAAGAAATGGTTATTGAAAACAAGCAAGCATGTGGATTTTCTGGGGAAATTACCCATGAGTATTCCATTGCCAACAAGAAAGACTGATAGCTATCTTGCTAGAAAGAAAAGAGAGTCAAGCCTTTTGTTCCTCTGGCCAAGAGGATCAAAAGAAAGGCTTCTCAGAACACCTGTGTCTTTAAATACTTTCTGGTCGAGTTACATATTCACAATTCTCTTCTTTCTCTAAGCCTAAGCCTCTTCAACCTGTTATATTCAAAGTTAATCAGACTAGCTTGGAAGACAGGTGGATAGCCCTCACTGAGGAGCAAATCGGTTTTGAACCAATAAAATTATTCTCTGTTAGCAATAAGAAAGCCGTTACCTCAATTTGCTTACATGGTTTCTGTTAGGAGGTCCACCTTGCTGAGAATTACTGTTTTTCTTGAATCTAAATACCCTTTCCCAGTTCCAAAGGTTTAAAAGGAAAACTGAGAGTTAGCTGTTAGTTATATATTTGGATAGGCAAGCTAATAAGCTCTTAATATCATCTTATTTTTTTTTAATTAAAAAAGATTTTTAGCTTAAAAAAGAGATTTTTAAAAATTTTTTATAAATTTTATTTTCAGTGTTCAACAATCACTACCATATAATTGAGACTTTTTCTCTTCCTTCCCCCCAGCTTCCCACCCCCCTCCATCCCTGACATGGCATACAATTTTATATAGGTTCCACAGATACATTCCTATTAAATATATTTTCAATATTGCGTAGAAGAATTAAAATGAATGAGAGAAATCATAAAACAAACCAAAATGTAATACAAAAGAAAATGATCTGCTACATTCTGTGATTGAATTCCACAGTTTTTTCTCTGGATGTGGAAAGTATTTTGTCTTAAAAGACAATTGGGAATTTTTTAAAGTCCTTGCAGTGTACTGAAGTTCCTAGTCTATCAGAAAAAAAAAAACATCTCACACTGTGGTTGCTGCTGTGCACAAAGTACTTCTGATTCTGCCCCTTTCGCTCAGCATCAGATGATGTCAATCTTTCCAGGCTTCTCTGAAGTCTTTCTGTTCATCATTTCTTATAGTACAATAGTATTCCATTACATTCATAGACCATAATTTACTCAGCAATTCCTCAATTGATGGGCATCCCCTTGATTTCCAGTTTTTGGACACCAAAAAGAGCGCTGCTATAAATATTTTTGTACACGAGATGCTTTCCCATTTTTATGATCTCTTGGGGGATACAGTCCTAGAAGTGATATTACTGGGTCAAAGGGTAGGCATATTTTTGTAGCCCTCTAGGCACAGCTCCAAATTGCTCTGCAGAATGGTTGTAACAGCTTACAGCTCCAACAACAATGAATTAGTGTTCCAACTCACCCACATCCTCTCCAACATTTATCCTCCTCCTGTTCTGTCTTTTTTGCCAATCTGATGGGTGTGTTGGCACCTCAGAGTTGTTTGGATTAGCATCTCTCTAATCAATAGTGACTTAGAGCATTTCTTCATATGACTAAAAATATCTTTAATTTCTTCCTCTGAAAACTGCCTGTTCATATCCTTTGGCCATTTAGCAATTGGGAATGACTTGTATTTTTGTACATTTGATACAGTTCTTTATATATTTTAGAAATGAGGCCTTAATCACAAACACCAGTTTTCTGCATCCCTCCTAACATTGATTGCACTGGATTTGGATGTGTAAAAACTTTTCAGTTTAATATAATCAAAATTATTCATCTTGTACTTCATAATACTTTCTATCTCTTGTTTAGTCAAAAATTCTTCCCTACTCCGTAAATCTGTACTTCATAATAATTTCTATCTCTTGTTTAGTCAAAAATTCTTCCCTTCTCCATAAATCTCCATAAATTCCTTGCTCCACCAATTTGTCAATAGTATCAGTCTTTATACCTAGATCATGTACCCATTTGGACTATATTCTTGTGTAATATCAGGCACTGGTCTACGCCTAGTTTTTGCCACACTGTTATTCAGTTTTCCCATCAATTTTAGTCAAACAGTGAGCTCTTATTCCAAAAGCTGGGGTCCTTGGGTTTATTAAACAGTAGATTGCTATATTCATTACCTACTATGTCTTGAGTACCCAGCCTATTCCATTTGTCAACTCTTCTGTTTCTCAGTCAGTACCCAGTGCTTTTCCCATAATTTTTAAATTGTCTCTCCTGGATCTATTTTCCAGGTCAGTTGTTTTTCCAATGAGATATTTCACATTTTCTTCCATTTGTTTCATTCTTTTGGTTTTGTTTTGTGATTTCTTGGTTGCTTAGAAAGTCATTGGCCTCCATCAGTTCCATTCTAATTTTGAGAGAACTATTTTCTTCGGTGAGCTTTTGAACCTCTTTTTCCAGTTGACTAATTCTGCTTTTGAAAGCATTCTTCTCCTCATTGGCTCTTTGAACCTCTTTTGCCAATTGAGTTAGCCTATTTTTCAAGGTGTTATTTTCTTCATCATTTTTTTTGGGGGGGGAGGGTCTCCTTTAGCAAGGTATTGACCCGTTTTTAATGCCTTTCTTGGATCTCTCGCATTTGTCTTCCCAGTTTTGCCTCCACCTGTCTAACTTGATTTTCAAAATCCTTTTTGAGCTCTTCCATGGCCTGTGTCCATTGGATATCTATTTCAGATGTATGGGACACAGAGGCCTTGGCTCTTATGTCTTTACCTGATGGTAAGCAATTTTCTTCCTCGTCAGAGAGGAAAGGCGGAATCATCTGGTCACCAAGAAAGTAACCTTCTATGGTCTTATTTTTTTTCCCTTTTCTGGGCATTTTCCCAGCCAGTTACTTGACTTCTGAGAGTCCTCTCCACCCACGGCCTAGGCCTGCCCAGCTAGTGCATGGGGTCTGAGATTCAAATGCTGCTCCCCATCCTCAGGGGTTTCAGCCGTGGGCTGGCTGCTATTCAGGGTAAGATAAATCAGGTTCTCAGGTGGGGGTAGGGCCGCCTCCCATGCTCAGTTCCCTCAGGGGGTTTATGCAGAGACCTTCTGTAATGGAGCTGCTGCCCAAGCTCCTGCTTGCTCTCCAGTAGCCTCTGGCCACCCGCTGCCTCTGCTGCTGCCTCCCCGAGGGGGCCTGAGTCATGGAGACACCCTGCTCCCCTCTCAGCCCCTCCAGACATCTCTCTCACTGTCCTGTGCGTCTGTGGGTGGAGGGACCTTTGCGGCTGCTGGAGATTCCGTCCCTGAAGCCTGCTTGGATCTGCTCACTCCTTTCAGTGCTGTGTGGCCAGGGCAGGGCTGGGCTCCGCTACCGTCCGGTGCGCGACAGACCATTGCGATCAGTTTTTCAGGGCTCTCTGGAACGGAAATCTCCTTCACCCCATTACTGCGTGGCTCCACTGTTCCAGAATTTGTTGGGAGTTCTTTTTATAGATAATTATGGGCTGTGGGTTCGTGGCTAGCATATGTGAGTCTGTCTACTCCGCCATCTTGGCTCCGCCCCTTCAGTACCAAGTACTTTTGATAATTGTTAATTTATAATATAATCTCAGGTCTGGTAGGGCTAGGCCGCCTTCCCTAACATTTCTTTTCATTAGTTCCCTTGATATTCTGGAGCTCTTGTTCTTCCAAATGAATTTTGATATTGTTTTTTCCAGCTCTAGAAAATAACTATCTGATAGTTTGATTAGTATGGTACTAAATAAGTAAATTAATTTAGGTAGAATAGTCATTTTTATTATATTGGATTGGCTTACCCATGAGCAACTGATGCTTTTAAACTTACTTAAATCTGACTTTATTTGTGGAAAAAGTCTTGTAATTGCGTTCATACAGATCCCAGGTTTGTTTTTGGCAAGTAAACTCTCAAATATTTTATAGTGTCTACCCTAGCTTTAAATGGGTTTTCTCTCGATCTCTTGCTGTTGGGCTTTGTTAGTAATATATAGAAATGCAGAAGATTTGTGTGGGTTTATTGTGTAACCTGCAACTTTGCCAAATTTATTATTTCAAGTAGTTTTTTTACTTGAATCTCTGTGATTCTCTTACTATATCATCATATCATCTGAAAACTGTGATAACTTAGTTTCTTTGCCTATTGTAATTCCTTCGACTTCTTTATCTTCTCTAATTGCTACAGCTGACATTTCTAGTACCATACTGAATAACAGTGGTGATTAATGGACATCCTTGCTTCACCCATGATCTTACTGGAAATACATCTAGCTTATCTCCATTGCATATAATTCTTGCTGAAGGTTTTAAGTAGATACAGCTTACTATTTTATGTAAAGTTCCCTTTATTCCTATGCTCTCCAGTGTTTCTAATAGGAATTGGTGTTATATGTTGTCAAAAGCTTTTTCTGCATCTATTAAGATAATCATGTGGTTACTGTTAGATTTGTTGTTGGTATGATCAATAATGCTAATAGCTTTCCTAACACTGAACCAGCCCTGCATTCCTGGTATGAATCCTATCTGATCATAATGTATTAGTCTTGTGATAAGTGGCTGTATTCTTTTTGCTAAAATCTTATTTAACATTTTTGCATCTATATTCATTAGAGAAATTGGTCTGCAATTTTCTCTCTCTGTTTTGGCTCTTCTTGGTTTAGGTTTCAAAACCATATCTGTATCATAAAAAGAATCAGGCAGGACTCTTTCTTCCTCAATTTTCCCAAAAAGTCTATATAGTATTGGCAATAAATGTTCTTTCAATGCTTGATAGAATTCACTTGTAAATACATCTGGTCCTGGAGATACTTTCCTAGGAAGTTCATTGACAGCTTGTTCAATTTCTTTTTCTGAGATGGGGTGAACCATTCTATTTCCTCTTCTGTTAATCTGAAGAATTTATATTTTTAAAAATACTCATCCAACTCATTTAGATTGTTGAATTTATGGGCATAAAGTTGGGCAAAGTAACTTCTAATTACTGTTTCAGGGAAGGGAGGGGACTTCTCTTGAACATTGATATTTTCTATTGAGTTCTGGCCTTTTTGTCATAAAGGTCTGGAAATCCCTTATTTCGTTCAATGTCCATCTCCTTCCCTGAAATGTTACATGCATTACATCCATTTTGCTATCCCTCTTGGTTTTATAAAAGAGTTCATTCCATTCACATTCACATTCACAGTTATGATCACCATCTGTATCTTTCCCTCCATCCTCTTTCCCAATGTTTCTGCTTTAAGCTCTCCTGTCTCCCTTTCCCTCCTCAATACTTTTCACTTTTGACTACCACGTCCTGCAGTCTTCTCTTCCTTCTCTCCGCCCCCCTCCCTTTTATTCCCCTTTACCCTTACTATACTTCTCCCCCTTTTAGCTTCCCTAACATTTTCTTCCCCCTTCCCCTCCTACTGCCTATATAACTAGTTAGATTTATATACTTAAATTTATTGCTCCCTCCTTGAACCAAATCAGAGTAGAGTACCTCTCAAACAATGCTCATCTCCCTCCCCTCTTTCCCTCTACTATAGTATAATTTTGTACTTCTTCCTGTGATATAATTTACCATTTTCTGCTTCCTCCTTTTCACATCTCCTGTTGCAATCCCTTCAACTCGCTTGAATCACATTTTTATCATCAGGTCATTTAATTTATACCTGTTCCCTCTATGTTTACCCTTTTATATTTCATAATAGTTGTACAATTCTTAAGATTAACAAGTATCATCTTCCCTTATAAGGAAGTTTGTGCAAATTGAGTAACAAGTTTTGCTTTTCCTCTGTTTACCTTTTCATGCCTCTCTTGAGACCTACTTTTGAACATTGATATTTTCTATTGAGTTCTGGCCTTTTTGTCATAAAGGTCTGGAAATCCCTTATTTCGTTCAATGTCCATCTCCTTCCCTGAAATGTTATGCTGAACTTTGTTGGGTAAGTGATCCTTGGTTGTAGTTCCAGATACTTTGTCTCAAGGAATATCATATTCCAACTCCTTAGATCTTTTAATGTAGAAGCTATGTGATGCTGACTGTAGGTCCTCAATATTTGAATGGTTTATTTCTGGCTGCCTGTAGTATTTTCTCCTTCACTTGATAGTTCTGGAATTTGGCAACAATATATCTTGGTGTTTTTAGTTTAGGAACCCTTTCAGGAGGTGCATGGTGGATTGTTTCAATGACTATTTTGCCCTCTGGATTTAGCACTTCTGGGCAGTTTTCCTTGATGATTTCTCGAAAGATATTGTCCAGACTCTTTTTTTTCATCACGGCTTTCTGAAAGTAATTAATAATTCTTAGATTTTTCTCTCCTGGATCTATTTTCCAGGTCAGTTGTTTTCCCACTTAGATATTTTAAATTTTCTTCTATCTTTTCATTCTCTAGATTTTGTTTGACTGACTTCATGTCTCAGAGTCATTAGTTTCTACTTGTCCCATTCTAATTTTTATCAAATTTTAACTTTTGCATCTCCTTTTCCATCTGTCCAATTATTCCTTTTAAGGAATTACTTTGTCTAGTTAGTTTAAGTACTTTCTTTTCCTTTGGCCAATTTACCCAGTTAGGTTTTCCATTTGTTCAATTTTCATTTTTAAAGAGTTATTCTCTTCATGGAATTCTATTTTCATACTTTAAAATCATTGGCCAGTTTTTCTTCTATTGCCTTCTTCAGCTGTTCCAGGAGAACTCTACGTGCATAGAAGCAGTTCATAGTCTCTTTGGAGGTTTCAGATGGGTGTACAGTGTCAATACTGACCTAATTGGTATTCATGTTTTGGTCCTTGACGCCACAGAAAGATTCCATAATGTCTTCCTTCCTCCTTTGCTTCTTGCTCATGATGGTGAGGCTTTGTGTATTGTGGCCTCTGGTTCGTTCAGCTAGAAGCTAGAGAACCTGGTGTTGAGATGGCTGGTGTGAGAGAGCTAAGAGCAGGTGCCTTTTTTTTTGTTTGTTTGTTTTTCTTTCCCTGGATTAGCTCTGAGGTTAGCTTGTTAAAATGTGGGGGAGGGGTGGGGTCATGGGAGGTCTCAGCTGAGCTAGAGAAAAGGCAAGCCCAGCGCTTAGTGATCCTGGCTGCTCTGTTGTCTTCCCATTTTGCCTGGAGTGCTGAGGCATGCCCAGGTCCTAGAGCAAGGATCCACCCTTGGAACTTCCCACACCCCCCACACTCCCAGTAAGAGTAATATTCTTTAGAGATTTTTCTATCCTTCAGTGCTACTAGACTGTTTGCTCCCTCTGTTGATCACACTGATCCAGGATTTTTCCGGGGGAAATATTTTACGGTTCTTTTGTGGTCAACAAGGGGAGAGGGACAGAGCATTTTTTGCTCCCCCATTTTTTCTCCTGGAAGTTCAAGTAGGTGACGTCAATGTTTAATTGATGTTTAATTTGCGGGCTGAGACTCTCAGGAGTGGCTGCAGCTGATACTTGAAGTGAAGCAGCTTTCCCTCACTCGGCTCTGGCGGATCTCCCACCCTGGGTACCACTCTGTCATTTGAACTAGTGCTGCGGCCTGAGGCCGCATCGGGGGCTTTTCTGCTCCACCTCACAGTGCTAGGAAATGCTGTGCTGTGGGCTCACCCCACAGAATAAATCCTTCCTGTCAACTATCCAGTCTGTCCTGGTCTGTGACTCTGCCACAGTCTGTCTCCTACTGGATTCTTTACATACAAATTTGGTCGGATTCGGGGGCGGAGCCAAGATGGTGGAGTAGAAAGACTCACCTATGCTAGGTCCGAACCCACAGCCCATAGATTTCCTGTAAAAAGAACTCCTGACAAATTCTGAACAGTGGAAGCCACGCAGCAACACAGTGAAGGAGATTTCTGCTGCTGAGAGCCCTGAAAAACCGACCGCAAAGGTACTCCGGACTGGAGCGGAGCCCTGCCTGGCCAAGCGCTCCCCTCTCCCGCCCCGGCCACGCGGCACTGAGAGGAGCGAGCAGAGCCCAGCAGGCGTCAGGGACCTGAATCTCCGGCAGCTGCGAAGGTCCCTCCACCCACAGACGCACAGGTCAGTGAGAGACACGGGCTGAGAGGGGAGCGGGGGATCTCCGGGACTCGGACCCCCTGGGAAGCGGCCTCTGCGGCAGAGGCTGAGGCAGCTTGGCCAGAGGCAGAGGCAGCTCAGCCAGAGACTCCCAGAGTGGGCTGGAGCTTCAC
>CM053774.1:56958791-57006035 GCA_028658325.1 Potorous gilbertii | reverse complement strand
TGATGTCTAGGCTCTTTTTTTGATCATGGCTTTCAGGTAGTCCCATAATTTTAAAAGTGTCTCTCCTGAATCTATTTTCCAGGTCAGTTGTTTTTCCAATGAGATATTTCACATTCTCTTCCACTTTTTCATTCTTTTGGTTTTGTTTTGTGATTTCTTGGTTTCTCAGAAAGTCATTAGCCTCTATCTGTTCCATTCTAATTTTGAAAGAACTATTTTCTTCAGTGAGTTTTTGAATCTCCTTTTCCATTTGACTAATTCTGCTTTTGAAAGCATTCTTCTCCTCATTGGCTTTCTGAACCTCTTTTGCCAATTGAGTTAACCTATTTTTAAAGGTGTTATTTTCTTGAGCATTGTTTTGGGTCTCCAAAGGTTTTAACCCACTTTTCATGCTTTTCTTGCATTTCTCTCATTTCTCTTCCCAGTTTTTCCTCCACCTTTCTTACTTGATTTTCAAAATCCTTTTTGAGCTCTCCCATGGCCTGAGACCACTGAATATTTATTTTGGATGTTTGGGATACAGAAGCCTTGACTTTTATGTCTTTCCCTGATGGTAAGCATTGTTCTTCCTCATCTGAAAGGATGGGAGAAGATATCTGTTTACCAAGAAAGTAATCTTCTATATAGTCTTATTTTTTTCCCCTTTTTTGGGCATTTTCCCAACCAGTTACTTGACTTTTGGGTCCTTTGTCAAGAGCAGGGTATACTCTGGGAATCTATAGAATCTCAGTTCGTCCAAGGTGGAGAAATCAAGCAGGTACACTGGTCTGGGAGCAGGAAGAGATTTTTTTTGTGTGTGTCCAGAATCTTGGCAATTACCTCTCCACAGCCACCTGATCTCCAGTTCCACCAAGTCAGCACTGGGGGCTCATTTTCAGTTAAGCTATGGGAGCAGGCTGCCATTCAGTGTGAGACAAAGACCAGCTCTTTCATGGCCTCTACACAGGACTGAGGTAATATTCAGCTCCTCAGTGCCCCCAGGGGTTTTTATCTTCCAACAATGGATATGGGCATCTGTATAGGCTGCTGTGTGGCCTCTGTGGTCCCTGCCTCCTGCGGGAGCTATGGGAAGGACTTTCTCCCTTCTGAGCCAGCTGAAAAAACCCTGCCACTGACCTTCGGCGCCTGTGCGTTGAGGGATCTGCAGACTGCTGCTGCTAGGACTGGGAATTCACTCCTACTGCAACTAGAGATTCCGCCCCTGATGTGTCCTCCTCTCAGAGTCCCGCCACGTGGCTAAGGCTGGGCTGGGCTCCACTCTGGGTCCCATGCTACCAACTCTGGCCACAGTGGGCTGGAAATATCCTCCATTCTGTTGTTCTCCACTTCTGCTGCTCCAAAATTTGTTGAGAATCTCTTTCTACAGGTATTTTATGGGCTATGTGGGGAAAGCCTCCATATATGTATGTGTCTTTCTACCCTGCCATCTTGGCTCCACCCCCGAACTACTTCTTTTTAAAGTGGTCCAAGTCTTCCACTCTCCAGCAGATGTCTCATACCTCTTACTCAACTCTAGCTGTTCAATGGTCCTTCTCTTTCTCCAGAAAGTCTTATTTTTCAACTTACCAATCTAACCCTGGACAAGACTCCCTTCTGTCTCTTTTGATATTTTTACCACCTTTTTTTTTCTACCTTAAACCCTTCTATTTTGAAAATGAAAACTTAAATCTTCTTCATAAATATTAATTATTCAAGACATTTCCTGAGAAGAGTTTATTACATTAAAAACAACATGCTCCTCACTATACTGTACAGTCATTTATGAATCTCTGTGACCTCATTCTGGAAGAGACACTGGAGTGGTTTGCCATGTCCTTCCCCAACTTATATTACAGATGAGGAAACTGAGGCAAACAAGGTTAAGCGAGTTGCCACAGGGTCACTTACAAATAGTAAGTGTTTGAGGCTGGATTTCAACTCAGAAGATGAATCTTCCTGACTCTAGGCCCAGTACTCCATCCACTGTGTCACCCATGCTACTCACTATGGGAGATACACATTAAAGAGGGGTGAACTCTCAATCCTCTACTCCAATTAATGTAATAAGAAGATGTTCTGTTCTATGTACCGATAATTCCTTAACTGGGTAAGAATGCTTTTTTTTATTGAATTTCAGAATCAATCTAAGGTAGAAACTAGGTATGAACAAGACTGAAACATCTCTATTAAATCAATCACAGGTGTAAAACAAGTACAAACCAAATCAAAGTAGATGAAGCTATATGGGATATATATTATGGATGGTTGAAGATAATCAGTCATGCCCAGTGGAACTTTAGATAAACAGCAAGTCAATTCAGAATCTGGCATTTATAATAGTACCCAGTGGCCAAGTGATGAAGCAGTTCTAACCAAGCTCTTAAGTGGCAACTGCTTGGGGAAGGGAGGAAGGAGGCATGTCACTTTCCCCTTTCCCATTCACTTGACCAGAGGAACTCCAAAAGACAAAAGATTTGTAAAGTCTGAAAGACAGAAGATAAGGATTTTGTATTGGTGTCAGTAGTAATTCCCATGAACAACAATGATAACATCTACATTTGAAGCCAAACACAAAATAGATTGAGTGAAGGAAGCTAGCTCAAGGGAACATGACCTCTTCAGGACAGTGAGAAGGATAGCTTCAGGACTCTACAAGCCCAGAATAAAGCTACACCTTAGAGGAACTTGAGGACTCCTGGAAGAAAGAAAAGCATTTCCACATAGGAGTTGTAAATATCCTTTGCAAATGATGGCTTGGGTTTGAGTCCACTCTCCCCAGAGACCTAGAGTACATATAAGAAGTAAGTGTATCAAAGGCTTCTGGGAAGACTGCTTTTGTACTAGACACTGTTACTATGATATGTCGGTAAATATACCATTTAAAAATTTAATGAAGTCTAGCTGGCTAACTGATAATCACTGATGAGAGAAAAGCACACCAGTGATAAACATCAGAGAAGATGTGGGAGAGTTGGAATACTGATAATTCACTGGTGGTGAAGTTGTGAACTGATCCAACCATTCCGGAGTACAATTTGGAACTATACACAAATGGCTATAAAACTGTATTTACTCTCTGACCCAGCAATACCACTTCTAGATTTGTATCCTCAAGAGATCATAAAAAAAGGAAAAGAACCCACATGGACAAAAATATTTATGGTAGCTCTTTTTGTGGTGGCCAAGAATTGGAAATTCAGATGCCCATCAACTGAGGAATGGCTGAACAAGTTACAGTATGTGAATGTAATGGAATACTACTGTGCTATAAAAAATGATGAGCAGGCAGACTTCAGAAAAACCTAGAAAGATTTATATGAACTGATGCTGAGTGAAATGAGCAGAAGCAGGAGAACACTGTATACACTTAACAGCTACACTATGCAATGACTGATCTTGATAGAGTCTTTCTCAGTAATGCATGGATCTAAGAAAGCTCCCAAAGATTCATGGTGGAAAATGCTATCCATATCCAGAGAAAGAATTTTGAGGTCTCAATACAGAAGGAAGCATACTATTTGCTCTCCTTTTCTTTTGTTGTTTCTCATGATTCCAACCATTAGTTCTAATTCTTCTTTATATCATGACTAATGTGAAAGTATGTTTAATATGAATGCATAAGTAGAGCCTGTATCAGATCATAGGCCATCTTGAGGAACGGAAGAAAATTTACAACTCAAAATCTTATGGCAGTGAATGCTGAAAACTTAAAGTTTTTTTAAAAAAGAAACCAAATAGCAGGCAGAAAGATTCATTACGTTACTATAAAAGGTCAAGTACAAAGAGAGATACATTTAGATGTGGAAGAGACTTTAGAGACCATCTAATAAAATGCCCTCATTTTTATAAGAAAGGAAACTGAGGCTCAGAGTGATCACACTAGCAGAACACGGTTTTGTCACTGCACAGTCAGAATTGGGGTTTTCTTGGCAAAGATACCAGAATGGTTCGCCATTTCCTTCTTCAGCTCATTTCACAGATGAGAAAAACGAGGCAAACAGGATTAAGCGACTTGCTCAGGGTCACATGTAGTAAATATGAGTCTAGAGTTGAACTCAGGAAGATCAGTCTTCCTGACCTCAGGCCTGGCACTCTATAAACTTTGGCACCTAACTGCTCAGTACATGGTAGGGCTGGGATTCAAACCACAATCCTTCAACTCCAAATGCAATGCTCCACAATGACATTCTGTGGGCATCATCAAAGTTCCATAGGCATGTGAAGAAAAGAAATAGATAATATGGAATGTCTGTTACAGAAGATTATAATACACTAGTGACTAAGTACGAAAAGGAAAGGACAATTGTCCCTGAGGGGTCAAAGATACTCCTAGTATTGGATGACAATTAGGAAAAGAAAAGTAAAAAAAACCTGTAGATTTCTTAGGGTGGGGGGGGGTGTGAAACATCTATTCTAAACATGCAAAGTTTTAGGTACTGGTAGGCCAGAGATGCCCCATAGCCAGAGTGAAATAATAATCTTGAGCTGAGGAAAGAGCTTCCTAATTTCATTCTCTCAACAATCCTTCAGGGCAGGAATTAATATTTCCATGTTACAGATGAGGCAAATGAAGCCAAGACACTAACTGTCTCAGTGGGCATATTAAGTAGTGGAAACAGGACGACAGAGCTCTCTGAGTCCTATATTAGGGCTTTTTTCACTATTACAAACTCGTTAGATAACAGAACCCCTGGGTCCCTGGATTAGAACTAAAAGAGAAAATGCAAAATCACGCAGGCACTAGAAAGGGAGTTTTCAGAACTATTTTTCAAGAAAACATCAAACTGCATGTTGCCTAATTGATAAATCACCAAATGAGTCTTTGAGTTTGCATGTGTTTTTCAGGAGGAGCTACTAGAAAAATCCCTGCAGAGACCTTTAGGTACAGAAAATATTGCCAGACTTAAGTGAGTAGTTGCTGTTTTGGTTGAGCAGGTGATAGAGCACTGGGCTACTAATCAGGAAGATTCATTTTCCTAAGTTAAAAACCAGCCCCAGATACCGTTTTTCTAAATTAAAAGGGCCATCCCTTCATTCATTTCTTTGAAAGGCCTATTCATTGAATAGGCATTGCCTCACTCAAAGTGAGAACTCAGTTTAAAAAGGCCAAGGTCTCCCATTGTATCCTGGGTTATCTCCAGTTGTCCTGATCTGGCCCCTGGACCCAGATGCCTCCGGAGGAGAAAGTAAGGCTGGTAACTTTGCACAGCCCTCCCTCAATCAAATCTAATTCAATGCAAACCACATCATCATCTCCCTGATGTCACAGTCCTCTTCAAGAATGAAGAACAAATCACTTACTTAATCAATTCTGTTTGCCTTAGTTTCTTTATCTGCAAAATTACCTGGAGAAGGAAATGGCAAATCATTCCAGTATCTTTGCCAAGAAAACCTGAAATGGGGTCACCAAGAGTCAGACACAACTAAACAAAAACAAAAATTTAAACAAACAGAATGGAGCAGGGAAAGGGGTGATCTACAAAAACAGTTGTTTGTTGGTAAGAAAGAAAAGAAATGTAACAAGAACAAAAGGAATTTGTGACATAATCACTCTTAAGAAACAGGAAAAGAGAAAAAGAAAGAGAAAGAAAGAGGGAAAGAGAGAAAGAACAGGCTTAGTTGAAGGCCAGGGGTCTGATCTTGGCTCGATCATTTACCAGCTGTGTGTTCCTGGACTTTTCCAACATCAGTTCTTAAGTTTCAGTGTCCTCATTTATGAATAACGATAACATTTGCAAATATACATCCTTATAAATTTAGCAGCCTCAAATGATGTAGGAGAAAGTGTTTTGAAACCATAAAGTTCCATATAAATGGAAGGCACCATGATTACGATGAAAATAGGCAGAAAAATTTAAATGCAAAAACTGAGAAGGATGTGTAAAACTATTGCTGGTTTGATATTCAAGAGAATTATTGAAAGAAAATGCATGGGAAATAACTAACCTGCTCTCATTTAGAGATGGACATTACACCAAAAAGTAAATTTCCCTTGAAGATTAGTTGTAGTACGAAATTGTAGCAGCTTGGTGATGCTACGTAACTACATAAATCAATGCACCCTAGACAGAATGACCATGCTTTAGTCAAAATTCCAATTAAAAGTAAATGACTAATGCAAGGGCATTCAGTAATCCAAACTCCTTCAATCCATTTTGAAAAAGGAAATGGCAGGGTGGGGTGAGGGGGGAAGCTGGCATCTATTTTATTTCAGAGAATGAAATGGAACTAAAAAGTATCCCGAAGCACTTAAGAGTACTTTATTATTTGTAAAGAACTGGTTGTTAAAACAAAATGAAACTCCCCTGGAAGCTAATCTCTGATTTTGATGATAAGGAAAGAACAGGATCACACAGCATGATACAGACGTCATCATTAGTAGTGGCAAGAACAATAATAGTTGACTTCTGCAATGCACAGTAATTGCATGTGCTTGTCTAACCCTCACAATCACCTCTCTAAGAAATGTTATCTGCCTTTTGCTGATGCTCAGAGAAATGAACTGACTTAGGAAGTGATGGCAATCACGGGAAATAGGGCCCTGCGAAGGAGGGCAGCACTGCTGGGCAGAGAAGATGCAAGGAGGCAGATTAAAGCTTGATGGAAAGAAATAGGAAAATCCCACAGTGCCAGGTATATAGCAGTTTCTTAATAAATGTTTGCTGACTAATAGATATTGACTGATTACATGATGAGGGATCATCTGGCTCCCTCATCCATCACCTGACATGTCAGAACAGAACTGATGATTTTGTGTGTGTGTGTGTGTGTGTGTGTGTGTGTGTGTGTGTGTGTGTATGTGGAGGAGGGGGGGAGTGTGAGAAACACAACACAATCTGGCATAGCCACGTGAAGGGAGAATTTTTTTTCTCACAATTTCAGTTGGCAAACACTTCAATTTCTTTTTAATCTTGTTTGAAATGGACACACAAAAAGAACAGAAAACAATGCTCTATATAGGTATTTTCAAAACTCCTATCATCAGAAATATGAGAAGTCCAGGACACACCCCTGCCCTCAAAAAAAGAAACCAAACTATCTTTTGCAAAATGTAGAGAGGATGTCATATATCTTAATATGGAGTACGGCATTTTCTTTAGACTGAGGTTTCTGCTGACTATAAGTATTTGACTATGAGCAAATCATAATTCTATTTCTGTTCAAAAACATGGCAAGAGCACCAAGAAAACAGAATTTATGTTGTCACACACACGAATTAGCTCTGAAAACAATTCTCTTTAAGGTCTTCCAAACATATTGAAAACAACAGCAGCCTTACTTAGAATATTCATAGCCTTCCAAAGGGAAAACACACTGCATATGATGTTCAGAAATGACTATTTAAAAAACATTTCTCTACTTTGTGGTGATGGAACATATTACTTTATACTGCTTAGCAGGCATGGCAACTCTTCAAATTCAGTATGTACAGAACTAATTCTATCATCTTTTCCACACAATTGTGACAATCTCTTGGGATTTCTCTTATCTCACTAGCACAAACATTCCTTTAGCCAATCAAACTAAAAACCTCAAGCATCATCACTCCCTCATCTATCCTTCATTTTCTAGACTGAATTACTTTCAAGTCCTGTCCAACATTATGATAAATAGCATTTTTTTTTTGTGGCAACAAAACACAAGAAACAAAGTAGGTGCCCTCTGGTTTACAAATGGCTAAACAAGTCAAGTCAAAAGGTGTTTTTTGCTATCTCAATAATACAACAAATATCTAACTGGAAGGAGAGGTAAAAAAGATTTTCATTTTATAATTCCTAGAGCATTTATACAGCTTAAAATATAGAAACCATGCTTGATGTTTTATGTGTATGTCTAGAACTGTTAAGATTAATATTATTGAAATAAAGGTTTATTTCCTTTAGAAAAAGTAACTTGACAAAGTATGGAAGAGAAGGAATTTGAAACTAATAATGAAACCAATGATTGGATTTCTGAAGAAAAGAGAAAATAAAAAAGCTACAGAATGGATTAAAAATGACAACCTATGCTGTGGCATACAGGAAACATACTTAGGTTTCCTACGAAAGGTACTTATGGGTTTAAGTTGAAAGGATACACTAAAGTTTACAATTCTTCAGAAAAATGCTGAAAATTTAAAGTTTCAAGAATGCTGCAAAGCTGTATTCAAATCACAAAGAATAAAAACAAAGAGATTCTAAAAGGAATGTGGCAGATAAGAAAACAATATTAAAAATTTACATACCAGAACAACTAAATTTCTAAAAGAAATAGATGAATTGCAAAATAAAAACCCAAAAAACAGAAAATAGCACCAACATTTTAAAACAGAATTCTATATTAAGCCAAAAAGATTAACTAATAAGAAACCACAGATTTGAAATGAGTGAATGACATGAATTTACTAGAAGTACGAAGAAAAATGTTTTTGATTATAAAACAATAAAAACAGTACTCAACAAGGAACTATTATGGTTTTAAATAATTAAAAGTAAGTTATTTAATAATGCTTATAGAATGTTAGAAATATTAGAAATAAAGTTATATTCAAGATAACAATAACAAATTCTAAAGAGTCAAATTCATATTGCTTAGCACTTATATTAAAGAGAAAACAGAAAAGAAACATTTGAAGATATCAAAAGCAAATGTAAAACAAAATTAAGACTCATTAAAGGAAATTAAAATAGAAACTACTGAAATAGAAAATAAGAGCAGGATTAAATCAATGAAAAAAAGTCTTTAAAAATAATTATAAAATCAATTACCTTTTAGGAAACTTAATAAAAATAGTAATGAGGAAAATTAAATTTTCCAAATAAGAAATGAGAAAGAGAAGATCTAAATGAACAAAGAAGACATAAATAAAATGATCAACTACACAGCTGTACAGAGATATATGCCAACAAAATGAGGACTACAAAGAAAGATGGATATTTATAAAAATATAAAAAACCTAAATTGAAAATGGAAAAAATATAGAAACCAATCCTGTGAAGAAATTAAACAAGTCACTAAAGAGCTTTCACAAAAATTGTAGTAGGAACAGCAGAATTGAAAAATAAGTTTTAATCAAATAATTTATAAAGGCTATACCACATAATAACTGTTTTTAAAAACAGAAAGATAGTGCTATATAGTAAAAGTGATCCTGGTTCCAAAACCTCACAGGAATAAGACAGAGAAGGAACTACTTGCTAATATTATTTCAGAAATTCTAAATTAAATATTGGCAAACAGAATATAGCAGTATTGTTCTCAGAAGTACTTACTTTTTTTCAGTATATTATGCTTGACATATATGTTATATTGCCCATAAAAAAGCAACTGCCTCAGGGAAAACGACTACTTTGTTTTATCTCTAAGGTCCTAGAACCTAAGGATAATGCCTTGAATAAAGAAGGTACTTAATAAATCTGTGTTAATCTGAACTGGAAATTACACAAAAAGCTATTGTATCTTTGCGAGATAATCAATGATCTAAATGACCAAGTCAAAAAGGCAGAGAGGTAGGCATCTCTACCCTATAAAGAATGTGAATATAGAATCAAGTAAAAAACTACTTGACATAAAAACAGCTTTGACAAAGTTGAACCCACATAAATCATCTGTATTTCTACATATTACTAACAAAGCCCAACAGCAAGAGACATAAAAGAGAAATCCCATTTAAAGCTATGGTAGACACTACAAATTATCTGGGAGTCTACCTGCCAAAACAAACCCAGGGACTATATGAACACAATTACAAAACACTTTTCGCACAAATGAAATCAGATCTAAGCAAATGGAAAAACATCAGTTGCTCATGGGTAGGCCAAGCTTTAATAAAAATGACAATTCTACCTAAATTAATTTACTTATCCAGTGCCATAGCAATCAAACAATCAGACAATTATTTGCTAGAAGCTAGAAAAAATAATATCAAAATTCAGGTGGAAAAACAAAAGGTCCAGAATATCAAGGGAACTAATAAAAAAAAATGATAGGGAAGGTGGACCAAATCTCAAATTATATCATAAATCAGCAATCATCAAAACCACTTGGGACTGGCTAAGAAATAGAAGGATAGACCAGTGGGGAATAGGTTAGGTGCTCAAACACAGTAGTCAATGAATATAGCAATCTACTGTTTGATAAACCTAAGGACTCCAGTTTCTGAGATAGGAACTCACTGTTTGACAGAAATTGCTGGGAAAAGTGGATAACACGGCAGCAGAAACTGGGCATAGACCAATGTCTGACACTGTACACAAGAACAGAGTCCAAATGGGGACATGATTTAGGTGTAAAGATTGATACTATAAACAAATTAGTGGAGAGCAAGGAATAGTATATTTGTCAGATTTATGAAGAATGCAGAAATTTTTGACTAAACAACGAAGAGAGAACATTTTGAAGTACAAAACAGATAATTTTTATTACATGAAATTTAAAAGTTTTTGCACAAACCCAATGCAACCAAGATTAAGAGGGAAGCAGAAAACTGGGAAAGAATTTTTGCAACTAGTGTCTGTGATAAAGGTCTCATTTCTAAAATATAGAGAGAACTGAGTCAAATGTACAAAATTACAAGTCATTCCTCAATTGATAAATGGTCAAAGAATATGAACAGGCAGTTTTCTGAGGAAGAAATTAAAGGTATCTACAGTCATATGAAAAAATTCTCTAAATCACTATTGATAAGAGGTACAAATCAAAACAACTCTGAGGTGCCACATCATACCTATCAGATTGGCTAACGTGACAAAAAAGAGAGATGATAAATGTTGGAGAAGATGTGGGAGAGCTGGAACACTAATTCAGGTTAGCAGAGATGTGAACTGATCCAATCATTCTGGAGAACAATTTGAAAATATTCCCGAAGGGCTACAAAAATGGCCATACCCTTTAACCCAAGAATATTGCTTTTAGGACTGTATCCCCAAGAGATCATAAAACTGGGAAAGGGTCCCACATATACAAAAATATTTATAGCAGCTCCCTTTGTAGAGGTCAAAAACTAGAAATCAAAGGGATGCCCATCAATTGGGGAAGGGTTGAACAAGTTGTGGTATATTAATGTAATGGAATACTACTGTGCTATAAGAAATGAAGAACAGGAAGCCATAAGAGATGCCTGGGAAAACTTATATGAACTGATGCTAAGTGAAAGAAGCAGAAGCAGGAGAACCCTGTACACGGCAACAACCACAGTGTGCAAGGAATTTTTCTGGTAGACTTAGTCCTTCATAGTAATCCAAGAATCTAAAAAATTCCTAGTAAACCTTTGAGGCAAAATACTTTCTACATCCAGAGAAAGAACTATGGAATTGGTTCGTAGAATGAAGCAGACCATTTTCTTTTGTGTTATATTTTGTTTTATTTAATGGTTTCTCCCATTCATTTTAATTCTTCTATTCAACATGACTATGGTGAAATTGTATTTAATAGGAATGTATATGTAGAACCGATATAAGATTGCAACTGTCTCATGGAGGGAGTGGATAGGCAGGGGGAAAGAGGTGGAGGTAGGGGAAAAAATTCTAAGATATACGGAGCTGATTATAGAACACTGAAAATAAATAAAATAATTATTCTTAAAAAAAAAGAATAATGAATGTAAATGTAAATAACAGAAAAAGTGCTTCTAGGACAAAACAAAAAAGTATATTAAAAAGCAATGACAAATTCTAGTTTATATTTAAAGGATGGACACAAAGTCAGATCTAAATAACTGAAAAAAATGTCAGTTGCTCATGGGTAACCAGGGCTAAGCCAATATAATAAAAATGACAATTCTACCAAAATTAATTTACTCATTTAGTGCCATACCAATCAAACTACAAAAAATTACTTTATAGTACTAGGAAAAAATAATAAAATTCACCTGTAAGACCAAAAGGTTCAGAATATCAAGGGAGTTAATGAAAAGAAATGCAAGGGAAGGTAGCCTAGCCATAGCAGATCTTAAATTGTATTATAAAGTGGCAATCATCAAAACTACGTGGTAATAGCTAAGAAATAAAGTGGTGGATCAGTGGAAGAGGTTATGTATACAAGACACAGTAGTCAATGACTATAGTTTTTATCAAAACTGTTTGATAAACCCAAAGACTCTAGCTTTTGAGATAAGGACTCACTATTTGACAAAGACTGCGGGCAAAAGTGGAAAATAATATGGCAGAAAGTAGGCAGAGACCAACACCAAATGCCAAGATAAAGACAAAATGTGTACATGATTTAGAAATAAAGGGTGATAATACAAAGAAATTAGGAGAGCAAGAAATGGTTTACCTGTCAGATCTATGGAGAAGGGAAGAATTTATGACCAAAGAAGATATAGAGAACATTATGAAATGCAAAATGAATGATTCTGATTACAATACATTGAATAGTTTTTGCACTAACAAAGCAAATGCAACCAAGATTGGAAAGGAAGCAGAAAGCTGGGAAACAATTTTTACAGCCAGTGTCTCTGACAAAGGTCTCATTTCTACTACATATGATTGTACATGTATAGCCTATATCAGATTACATGCCATCCTGGGGAGGGGTAGAGGAAGGAGGGGGAGAAAACTTAAAACTCAAAATCTTATAAAAGTGAATGTTGAAAAACTAAAACTAAATAATTTCTTTTTTAAAAAAAGACAGAAAGTAAATGAATGTTATATAAAAAAAGAGAACACAAGGGACCACTCACTGATCATTTGAAGTTAACAGGCATTAATATTCCAACTGTAGAGAAAGAAGATGAACCACCTCAGGAGAATATAAGTTCCTATGGTGTGACAGATCCACAAGCGTCACCTAAATCACCCAATAATGGTCATGAAAAGAAGTGACAAAGAGTGATGTCTAGTTACTTCCTGTTGAAGTAATAATGCAGTTATCTGTTGACAGTGACAAAGTAACTGAGATTTCTACTGTCTTTCCATAAAAGATAATCTGAGACATGATGGCTACCTCCAACGACTGCTACTCATACCTGCTCATTCATATGGAAATCCACAAAACATACAAGTTTGGAGGCAACAAGTGGTTTTTTCATCACTACTACCTACAAAAGTTAAGGGGTTCAAAAGGGAAACCTAGATCTGTGAAGTGACCATATATGTTAACTAAACCTGAACTCTCCCCTATGGCAAGATTTGGAATAAAGTAGGTGATCAGGAAATGTATTTGAATTAATTGTATGTTTACTGTTGGGGAGATTTACATATATACTTAATTTTTCCCCACTCCCTCCCCATCAGGGACTTAGGCTAACTACTACCCTGAACCAACCAGGCCACATCCAGAACCAAACAAATTCCCCTTCACATTCCTCCAATGCTTTTACACTCAAGTAGAGCTGTTTTGAGATGAAGAGAGTGATTGCAGCTTAATGAGAAATAAATGTCCACTGTGATTACGAATACCAGTCCCATGACTCCTAAAGTCCACAACTCTACTTCTGGCCTCCCAGTGCCTTCTTAGCTCCATGGACAACCATTTCAACAATAATTACATTATTCTCCCCAAATTCCTTGTCCTTCCATCATTCTGCTACTGTAACTATCTTCCTCATCCCCAATTCTGGATAAAGTCTACGATCTTCTCTTCCTTTGGCTGCTGGTCGTTACTGACAAAAATGTAAATACCTGAGGCCTGAAATAATAGTAGTCTCAGCATATCTCATCACCCTCTATAAATGATCTGGTGGACTATTCTGGCATATGCGGGTCAGCCAACAAGTATTTGTGAATCACTACTAAGTACCAGGCACTAGGCTCAGTGGTTGGAATAAATTTTTTTTTTAAAAGGCAAAAAGCAGTCTCTGTTCTCAAAGAGCTTATAGCCTAATGAGGGAGACCACATCCGAGAGACAGAGAGAGAGAGAGAGAGAGAGAGTGTGCATGTGCGTGCGCATGGGGAATAGCTACTGAAAATGCCCAGAGTTCTAAGAGGAATTGTCTTGTATAAGGACTATCAAGATGGCTGATGTTATTGGATGAGACAGTATACAGAAGGTTGTGTTTATTCTTCCTTGCCAAAGAAGCCCGCCATCAGAAAAACGATGACATAACTTGCACATGACTTTGTTTTGAGTGAGGGAGGACTGTGCAAGGTCACCTGTCTCACTTCTCCAGTCACCTGAATCCAGTGACCAGATATTCATCAGGATGACTGGAGATGATCCAGTATCCACTGGGAGACCTTGGGCCCTTTAGGCCAAGGTCTTTGCAGGTACTCACTTAAGGTGAGGTAACACCCATTCATTGAATAGGCCTGTTTAAGAAGTAGTCAGGGCATGTCCCCTTTTATGAGGTCAAGAGAGAGAAAGGCTGGGAGGGAAACAGCAAGTCTGGAGAGTCCATAAGAGCCCTTAAGCAGGGGTCCAGCTTCAGACTGCTATAGGTTTAAAGTTTGGGAAAGGAAAAGACAGGAGAGATCAGGAAGGAAAAGGAAACAGAAGGTAGTAAGGTATAAGAAGACTGGAGAGGCAGAAGAGGCCAGATCAGGAAGGGCTTGAAAAACAAACAGAGGAGTTTAGATGTGATCCTGGAGGTCACTGGTAGTCACTGGGGTTTATCAAATAAAGGAAGTGGCATGGTCAGACCTGTGTTTAAAGAAGATCAATTTCACAGCTAAGAGAAGGGTAGAGCAGTGTCCGGCAGGATGTAAGGCAAGGAGACCAAACAGCAGACTACTCTAATAGTCTAGTTGGGAGGTTATGAGGGCCAATACCTGGATGGTGGCAGGGTCAGAGGAGAGAAGGGGGCATACACAAGATAAGATGCTAAGGTAGAAAGATAGAATTTAAACAATAATTTGATATTGAAGGGAAAAGAATAAGAGAGTGAAGAATCAAGGATAACACTATGTTTGCACACTTGGGGGAAAAAGAAGATGTCATTTCCCTCAATAGTAATAGGGAAAACAGAAAAATGTTTGGGGCACAGAGAATGAGATTAATTTTGGACATGTTCAATTTAAAATGTCTACCAGATATCTGATTAGAGATGGTCAACAGGCAGCTGGAAATGTAAGACAGGAATTTAGGAGACAGGTGAGGGCTGATAATTTGGTGATCTTTAAATTTTGTGACAACTGACAAAAAGTCCCATTTGGCTTTCCCGACTTGAGGTTCTACCAATCAATACTGTTTAACAACCACCTTTTCACTCATCTCTCATTGCTTATCCCATCCACCACAGTGGAGGTGTCAAACATGTGTCCTATATCTTTCTGATGTAGAATGCAATGGTCCCCATTTCTAGCTGAGTTTAACAGGGATGTTACAAACATGTTTATTCTCAAGACCCCAATCCAATATATTCATGGCCCCTCCAGTTTTCTGTAGTACCTTCTAAACTAATATTAAGTATTTTACTGCACTAATCATAAGATCACAACCTTTCAAAAGTTTTTTTTAAAAGATCAACAATACTGGGAATAAGAAAGTGTTTGTTATTCTGTATTACATTTATTTATTTATATCACTATATTAAAAAAACCACTATGTACCAGAAACTGTAGGTACAAAATACAGAAGGGGAAAAAGATCCTGACCTCAGGTAATATATATTCTAATAGGAAGATAAAATACATAAAAAAGAATGTTGGAATCAGGAAAGAGAGCTTCGATCTGAAGAATCACAAGGACTGACTGGAACCATGAAGCAGTCAACCATCACATCTTTTCCAGGAATAACTGTAGCAGTCACTTCATTAGTTCCCTAAGCAAGAGATGGATAACAGGGGCAAAGAAGGGTATTCCCACTCAAGGAAAGCAAGTCAGATGACAAGATGCCTCCACTTGGCAGGCCCTCGTTTTCTGGTAGATACTGAAAGGAATGTGAAACATGTCTAAAACTGATTAATTACAGAGCTGGGTGGATTTTTATCCACTCACTTATGGATGAAGATAGCTCATCTCCAAGCTAGTGAGGCAAAGCTGAGAAGATTAATTTTGTCTGGGAGGGAGACAATGGTCTCTTGGAAATAAGAGTCTAGGGGCAGCAACAAGACAGATGTGCTCTTAGGAAACTCTCCTTTCCGTCTAACCCAAATCATTCCTGCTGTAAGTCAAGGTGATTATTCTATCCTAAACTGGAATAAAGATGAACTACTCACCAGTTTCCATATATTATTTTTTTAAAAGTCTTTTTAAAACTACCTCTAGAGAAACTGTATCTCTTGTTAAGTTAGGGACATGGCTCTCTACTGAAATTCATAATGTTCAGTCTGTTATATTTTAATTAGTAGCTATTGATACAAACTATGACATTACTGAGTCACACAGAATTGTCTAATAGTCTGAGTTCAGGCTAGGAGTGAGAAATTAATGGCCTCATGATAGCTCTGCTTTAATTTACTTTTCAAGGGAACAGAAACCTCTTTCATTTTTTCTGTGAAATCTCCACATAAGAGACTCAATTATGCAATTTCTGATTATCTCAGTTTCTACTAATTTCTATTAATTAAAGGTAAGGAAAACCTAACTGATTTAGGTACTGATTTTTTAAAAATATATTTCATTTTTAATTTTTCTTCAATTACATGTAAACAAAAATTTTAACATTCATTTTTTAAAATTTTGAGTTCCCAGTTCTTGCCCTCCTCTTCCCCTCCCCACTCCTTGAGAAGGCAAGCAGTTTGATACAGATTATACATATGCAGTCATGCAAAACATTTCCATATTAGCCATGGAACAAAAGAAAACAGCACAAAAACCCCAAACTAATACTTCAATCTGCATCAGACTCCATCAGTTTCTGTCTCTTGGAGTAGATAGCATTTTTCATCACAAGTTCTTCAGAACTGTTTTGGATCTGTGTTATTGATCAGAACAGCTAGGCCATTCACAGCTGATCACTGTACAATATTGCTGTTAATGTATACAATATTCTCTTGGCTCTGCTCATTTCCCTTTGCATCATTTCCAGGTTTTTTTCTGAAAGCATCTTGCTCATCATTTCTTACAGAACAATGATATTCTGTCACAATCTTGTTCAACCATTTCCTAATTGATGGAGATTCTCTCAATTTCCAGTTTTTTCAAAAAACTGCCGTATCTTCTTACGCAAAATGCCTTCCACATCCAGAGAAAAAACTATGGAATTCAATTGCAGAATGTAGCAGATCATTTGCGTGTGTGTGTGTTGCGTGTTGGTTTGTTAGATGATTTCTCCCATTCATTTTAATTCTTCAACACAGCATGATTATAGTGAAAACATATTTAATAGGAATGTACGTGTAGAACCTATACAAAGTTATATGCCATCTCAGGGAGGGAGGGAGGAGGAAGGGAAAAAATAATAATCTAAGTTACATGGTTTAAGTTAATTGTAGAACACTGAAAATAAATAAAATTAATAAATTAAAAAAATAAAATTAAAAAAACTGCCATAAATATTTTTGCACATATAGATCTTTTTCCTTTGATCTCTTTGGAATATAAACCAAGTAGTGGTATTGCTGGGTCAAAGGATATGCAGTTTTACAGCCCATTGAGCATAGTTTTAGGCACTGACTCTTAAGTGCTAGTATTTTCCCATTACATTTTCTTCCAAATAGCAGTTTCAGTATAATCCTTGCCTTAAGGTATGACATGCTCTAAGCATAACCAAACACTATACAAACTATCTACCTATGCATACACATACATTCACTCACTATACAAATTACATTTCTTTACATAATTTGTATAGTGTTTGGTCATGTTTAAAGCATTTCATACATCTAGAAAAGGGTTATACTTGCCTTGAGGTATGAAACATATTTTTATATACATACCTATATGTGTATGTATATTTATGTTTGTAAAATCAGATGTACATACATATATACATACACATGTATCTGTAGAATTTCAGAGAAGATACTTACAGTGGAGAACAAGATACACCTTTTTCTTGGTTCCCTGGCATGAAATCTTAAGTTGGCATTCAACACACATACAAATCTGGCTGCAGTCTACTTACAATGTTCTCCCTACTTACTCTAAATTCCAAATAAACTCATGTAATCCTTGAATACATTCAGCATTCTCTTTCCTCTGAACTATATGCACAAATGTGCCATCTGTTTACAAACAGACAAATTAGGATAAGATGATTTGTTTCTAAGAGGGTTTTAAAAAAGGTATCCAGACTCATGAAAATACTGCTTTATTTACAATTCAAGTAAGATGCATATTCCAGGGAAAAGAGTTACGGCAGAAAGCAAAGTATACTTGTTTTATTGGTCCCCTGGCATAAATCCTTAAGTTGGCATTCAATACACATCTAAATCTGGCTCCAATCTACCTGTCTAGCTTATCTCACAATGTTCTCCCTTATTTATTCTACATTTCAGATAAAATGGAATGTATTCCTTGAGAACATTCAACATTCTTCTTCCTCTGTACCTTTGCTGACAGTTCCTATATTTGGAATGCCCTCCTCCAGATTCATCTCTGTCTACTGACATCATGACTTCTAAATCTAGAATATGGCATAGTGGAGAAGATACTGAGTTTGGAATCAATATGGCATGGGTTTAAACGCTGGGTGACCTTAGATAAGTCATTTAACTTTATGATGTCCCAGCAGTTTTTTCATCTGTAAAATAGTGGGGTTGGAATAGAGGACCTCTAAAGTCCCTTCCAATTCTACAATCCTACTGTTGTTTTTTCAGGCTGTATTGTCAAATGGCACCTCTTTCCTCATGCCCTCCCTGATCCCCATCTTCTTTCCAAAGGAGGTAATGACTTGCTTTCTAAGCACTTGATTCACCAAGTTCACTACTTATAATTTATAATGGATTTACAGGAAAACATGACTAGAATTCCTAGTAGTTTGAAAGCTTCTTTGGAAGGACTCAATCTTATTTACATTAACACACCATACCATGCCTAACACACTAAATTGTACTTAATAAACATTTAGTAAGTATAATAAATGCCTAATAAATTTTCACCGAATGTATGGACCCATAGGAAAGAACTAGAAAGGCTGCATTCTAAAGCCCACTCTCTAACAGAGATTATGAAATACAGAAAAACTAGAATAATCAGATGTCTTTAAAAAAGGCTTAAGAAATGTGAGTTAAAGTTGGGAGCAGGGGTGTCAACAACATTCAACATATTAAGCACCTACTATGTACCAGTTACTTGCTAAGCAGAGGAGACACACAGAAATGCAAAACCCAACCTGCTCACAAGGGACTCACAAGCTAATGGAGGAGACGAGACGCAAACAGCTTTGTACACGCAAGATATATACAATATATCTTTGTAAAAGCAAGATATGAGACAATAATTACTTTCTTGAAAGCAATAGTTCAATAACATTAATTCACAGAAATAAATAAGTAACCCTACATAATACAACAAAATATACAGAATATCAAAGGATTCTAAGCTAAAAGATTTTTTGAAGATTCTCTAGTCCAACCCTGTCATTGCAAAGTTGGGGAAACTCAAATCCAAAGAGTTCAAGACTTGTTTATAGC
Organism: Potorous gilbertii; assembly: GCA_028658325.1. Classification (NCBI taxonomy): domain Eukaryota; kingdom Metazoa; phylum Chordata; class Mammalia; order Diprotodontia; family Potoroidae; genus Potorous; species Potorous gilbertii. The sequence continues at coordinate 56,986,619 of CM053774.1, read as the reverse complement.
TACAAAGAGAGTAAATAGAAGAGCTAGGATTTGAGCCCAGGTTTTTGGCACTGGACTTGGAATTAGGAAGACTCATCTTCATGAGTTCAAATCTGACCACAGACACTCACTCACTAGCTGTATGACCCTGGGGAAGTCACTGAACCCTGTTTGCTTCAGTTTCCTCATCTGTAAAATGCTGGAAAAGGAAACGGCAAACCCCTCCAGTATCTCTGCCAAGAACACTCCAGATGGAATCGGAGTTAGACACGACCAAAATGACTGGACAACACCATCATGATCCTGACTCCAAATCCAGTCCAATTCTCATTATTCTACATTGGGGGAGGAAGAAAAAGAATTGAAAAAAATCTATGACATAGCAGCATGTTTTCTGCATTTGCCTTGATTATCATACTGTATATTTAGCTTACATAACTAATTACTTAACTATTCATATTAACCTTAAATCATACTTACATGCTTACCTATATACATCTGTATCTTCCCCATTAAATTGTAAGCTTTTTGAGGAAAGGGACAAAACAATATCTTTTACATCCTCTAAGGACCCATGTAGCTTCTCTCTCCACTAGTATAGTTCATAAACCTTCCTCTACCTTAGCAAAGAGCTTCTATAAAATGTAACAACTAAGAAGAGTTCTCTCTCCAGTCAGGAATCTATTTAGGTTTACTTAAGATGGTCCTAGAATGACAGATATAGGCGAACTTTAGACCTGATCTTGAAGGTTTTCCAACTTGCTAGCACCTGTCACAGCTTATGTTTCTGATGGCCAAGCTTTTGGAAAAAGGTCTTACATGTATATACATATATATATGTGTACATCTACAAATAATGACCAAGTTATATCAATTATTAGTTATATTAATGAATGTATTCCTAACATAATATACAATTTAATAAAATATAAATAATATAATGTGAAATGATGTTATATAGTATTATATTAGATAAGCCTATTGTTATAATTCAAAAGTTATTGAATTCTTCATTCTACAGAGGGAAAAAACTGAGGCCAAGAGAGGTCAAGAGGCTTGTCAAAAGGCACATGGAACTTTTAGGAGTCTAGGGAGCAGGCAGGATAGCTATGTAAGATCATTTAGGCCTGAGATTCTGTGACTGATTTGCGCTAAGTAGCATGGTATTTATAGGTAGACCAGGACTATAATGAATAATGTGTCTTCGGGGTAGAGTAAGGCTGGTCACAAGGTGTGGCTGGGTGAGAGGCTGCCAATGCTTCAGCACAAAGCCATCACCACCTTCTTAACTCCCAACTCAAAGAACATCTTCTATTGGGCCTCCAACACAAAGGACCAAGGATAGCATACAGAAGGGACAGAAGGGTGTAGGCAGATTGCTGGCCGACGAAGTCCTCAACTCACATGGCAAGCATGGATAGTTAGACCTCAACAAGGACTGACTGAACTGACTTGGATGAATTTTTATTTTCTATGTCACTCTTCCTTGGGGGAGCTCAGGGGCTCACAGGGTTTCTATCAGGTATGGAAAGGAGCAAGTCATCATTCCACCTTGGAAGGGAATGTTTTGGTTACTGCACCACTGAAAGGGGCAATTTCAGTCACACCTGCAAAAACAACTCTACATTAATAGAAAGATGTCACAGCAAAGCAACGCTAGGATCATGGGATTTTAAAGCTGGAAGATAGCTTAGAGGTCACTCCTTCCTGTCCCTGCAGGAAACCCATGTGTTCTAAAATGTTTATAGCAGCTCTCTTTGTGGTGGCAAAGAACTGGAAATTGTTGGGATGCCCATCCATTAGGAAATGACTAAACAAGTTGTGATATATAATCATGATGGAATACTATTGTGCTTTAAGAAATGAGCTTGTGATTTTAGAAAACCATGCAAGACTTGCACGACATAACAGAGAATGAAATAAGCAGAACCAAGAAAACCTTGCACACAGTAACTGCAATATCATTCTAAAAATGGCTTTCTGACCACGACAAATACCTACATTAACTTTAGAAGAAAGATGCTTTCTGCATCTAGAGAAAGAACTGATAAATACAAGTATGCAGAGAAGAATTTTACATATATATATATATATACATATATATATACACACACACACACCTATTTGTGTATAATGCTAGCTATACATAAAAACTTTATCGTACATTTAAAAGGAATAGCAAGTTGTACAAAAGTTTTGCAGCTTCATGTGCAGTCATCTTTTTATTATACCAGCTATTGAAATGTTTGTTTATTCTATAAACTAAAAATAAAAGAAACTTTTAAAAAATATAAGGAAAACAACCAAAAACAATGAACCCAAAGTTAAGAAAAGGTAGAAAATGGCGAAACCAGGACTGGAACTCAGTCCTCATTGGTCAGTTCAATGCTTTTTCTACATTGCTCACAGAATGCAGATCAATCTGGGCTCAGCTACGTCCAGATTTATCAAAGGTATTTCCATCCATAATCTTGACTTTCCCAGAATCCCAAAACCATGTCTATTTTTAAAGTTTTCAGAGTTTGAGATTTATAAGTTACTTAAATATCCAGAGTTCATAACTCAGGCTCCCTCACTTGAAACCAGCTCTACTGTTAGAACTGAGAGTATCTTCTATCCTCTACAATAAGGAGAAAAGAGGGTGTGAAATGCCACATCATACAGGTTTGTTATGAGAGTTAGCTTTATCAAATTTTCTTTCTTTCTTTCAACAAAATAGTTCAGGGAGGGAGAGAATGAATAAGAAAAGATGCTATCATGAATCTGGAAAAGTCTATGGTGTAAAACCCTGAAAAACTAAAGAATTTAGATCAATGCAGAGGCCAGCCGTGATTCCACAAGAAATGATGAAGAAGACTGTTACCCATCTCCTAACAAACAGGAGATGATCCTAGGATACAGAATGAAATGTGGCTACTGCGGAAAAGTACTTTCCTTGATTTTGAATGTTTGTTACTAGATTTTTTATGTTCGCTTTACAGTTGGGAGGTGGGGAGAGGCCAGAGGAAATGAAAATACATGTGCAATAATTGAAAAAAAATAACACACTTTTTAAATGACTGTGATAAAATGCATCAACAAAAATTTATCTTTTCAAGGAAGAAAATAGTGTAGGAAATTTATCACACAATCTAGCTTAACCAATTTAAAGGAGAATTTTCTCTCTATATGCCTTGACTTGGAAAAAGTTTTGCTTTCTTCCTCATCTTAGGATAAATACAAGTGGTAAGGCATTTTAAAGGAGGAGTCTTAATTTTTAAATTAGTTACATTGATGTCTTTTGTTTTTATGTCAGTTATTTTGGATGGCCTTCACCCTGTATCCTACCATTCTTGCTTCCATCCCACCCCCAAGGAGCCTTCCTTTGTAACAAAGAAATGAATCAAATAAGCAAGAACAATATGACCCAGATAGACCAAAATACTGCCCTGAATTTACAAGAAAAGGATAAAAATACATTCCCTTATCTCTTCTTGGGGACCAAGAGGGGATCATTGCAATTACAAAGCTTTATTTTATTGTCCTTTTCATTGATACCCTTAAGTTTATTGTATATACCATTTCCTTAGTTCTGTCCACTGCACTCTGGATCAGTCCCTACTGGTCTCCTAATGGTTCTCTGACCCACTTACCTACATTTTTGAAAATAAGCATTCCTTTCATCGGGAATATGAACACTCTTTACCTTGTGACGAGAAACCACGCCATCTTTGCAAAGTCTGGAGAGAGTCTCATATAGGTCTTAATGTGAGGCATGGCATTGGTACGACCTGAGGTTTCTGCAGACCATTTGCTAGTGAAAGGAAAGACGCACATTAGTTTTCCATTAACCAATGCCAAATTGGCTTTATACTCAATGTCAGAAACACATGACACTGCAAATTGAGTGATAAAGACTCATACTAGGCAACATATGAACAGCACAAATAGAAGAAATAAAATCTAAATACTAGAGAAATATAGTTACACAAGATATACTGCATAGATCATTTCAAATACAGGTCTAACTCCTTAATCTGAATGGCTAGAGGTACAAGATGTCATGGAAGAAATAATCAGAATTACCATCTAATTTACCCCTGAAATAGAAGGGAATCTGATGACAGCACCACTGACTTAAGAAAAGATTCATTTACTTGGAGGCGGTTCAATTTTGAATTCCCTCCTGTGAAAATTTGGTTGCCAAAGAGGTAACAGAGTAGAAGGAGTTCTATAGTGCCATTTGTGTTCCTTTGGGCAAATCTTTATCCCTATTGGGCCTCAGTGTCCTTCTCTGCAAATATGGTGGTGCTGGACTAGATCATCTCTAAGGTTTCATCCAGCTTGAAACTGATATGAATTTAACAAATCTTGACAAACTACCATGGTATCATGGCATGAGATCAAGATTTAGAATGTTAAAAACTGATAAAGCTCAAGAACACCAAAATTATGCCACTTGGTCATAGTTCCAAAATGTCTCTATAAACCATTCTTTTCCCAATGTTTGGTAAACTTAAAGGAAAACACAGTAAAACTGTTTTCTGGCACTTGAATAATAAAAACTTCCTAAATTATTTTTTCAGTATACCTAGTATACAACAACAAATGGTGGGAAGAATGAGAAGTCTGAGAAACTGCAGATGTTAAAATATTTAATAATTTAAAATTCAGTCAATTAATCAACAAGCACTTTTAAGTGGATACTACGTGCCAGACACCTATACTGTTACACAGTATTTACCAGTAGATAATAATCTTACATTCACCTCTCATTTGACAACTGAGGAAACTGTGGCTCAGAGAAGTTAACAAAATTGCTCAGTTACATAAGTACTTGGATCTTTTCACTATCAGCTGTTGTACTGGGGACCTTTTCATACAGAGGAGGTTAGTGTCAAGTATAACTGACTGCATTTTCATTATTTGAAAACCAATCATTAAAGAAAATATTTAGTTAATTAGTGTCACGGAAGTCAAGAGTACCAGTGATTTAAAGTAATAGTTTATATAGTGCTTTGGGTCTGCAAAGTTGTCTCAATTTATCCTCATAACAACTCTAGGAGACTTAAATTACAAGTTAATTTGCTTATGCTATAAGGGAAGAGAAAGGAAGATTATAAGAAATATCATCTTATAAAACACTTTAGAGTAGAATAGATTTAACTGCATTTGTGAGAAAGTACAACACTTTCAATAATCCCAAGATACTCTTTGCCACAAAAGCCCATCTCTTCAAAAACAAATTTCTTCTAATGATGCTTTATAGCCACAAATCAAAAAAAAGCTCCAAAGAATCAAAATTTCAGGTGACCAAGACAGTAACAGTAAGACACAGAGTATGTGTAAAATCATGCTGTAGCATATTGCCAACAAGGCATAATAGTCAAAAAAGCAGCATATAAAATATATGTATATAAATAATGCATTATTTGTTATACTTATATATAAAATGTAAAACATAATATATAATAAATATATATATGTGTGTGTGAATATATATGTGTGTGTGTGTGTATGTACATATGACTACAAGAAGGTAGGACAGTCAAGTAGCAAGAATGAAATGCAACATAGCCTGAGTGATAATGCCAGTATCTGTGAGCTATGAAAAAACCTAATGGAAAGCTATTAATATATTGGATGAGTGCTTCATGAAAGGATGTGAACAAGACCTGGAAAGGATGAGAAGGCAGTAATAGTGTAAGGATTATCCACATCCATGGGATGTCATGGGACAGAGCCACTGCCCCAAGTAATGCTTCACTTTCTACATAAAATCTCTCCCAACCCCTCTTAATTCTAGAGCCTTCTCTCTATTATTTCCTATTTATTCTATCTACAGCTTGTGTGTATATATTTGCTTGTATGTTGTCTCCCCCATTAGACCATTAACTCCTTGACAGCAGAGACTGTCTCTTGCCTTTTTTGGTATACCCAGCACCTAGCATAGTGTCTAGCACATAGCAGGTACTTAATCAATGTTTATTAATTGAATCTCTTGTGTTTTATGGTCCCAAACTCATGTGGCATTTTCCCTTAATTATCCGTTTGCACAACAAGTATCTAAATCTTTGCTTTCGGTTAAGAAAGACTTGCTAAGAGGACCACATCTTCCTCTACACAAAGGAATATATGACATGATGTGACAGAATATAAACAGTCTAATCCCACTGGTTTTGAAATGAGCGCTGTAGGAGGGAACTTGATGAACTCTTCTACAAGTCAAAACTAGGAGCTAATGGGCAAGGTATATTCTAGCTAGGAGATAGGGATTAAATGCTGTTTTTCCTTATACCACATTCCAAAACATTTAATATGGATGATTTTCAATCTCAAGTGTTTTTTAAAGTAACCCTCAATATTTGTAATACCTTCTCCTTTACAGTGGAAATGGTGCCTTAATTGATTTTCTTCAGCAAAAATGTTTTAAATTCTTTTATTTCATTATTTTAGTAGTCAAACATAGAGAAAAGAAAAAAAAAATCCATACAACTGCAGCCTCTATAGTCTACTTTAGAAAAGTGGTATAAAAGAGAGTGCTGGATCTCTGGCACTTACTGGTGGTGGGGGCATGAGGCAAGCCACCGATTTCCTAAGCCTCACTCCATTTATCTCTAAAATAGGAGCAATTATACCAAAAGTACTTATCTCAAAAGGATGTAGTAAGGCTCAATCCAGATAATGTTCTTAAAGCAATTGGCAAACTTCAGAGTACTTTCTAAATGTCACTTGTTGTCATCATCTTAAACAAGGAGAAACGTCATAAAACTAGTACTTACTGAAAATAGGAGTGGAGCCAAAGTTGTTTCTCTGCAGTTTGTAAGCTGTATGGAAGAGAGCCACCAGCTTTTAAGACAAAGAGAACACAAAATAAGTTAGAAAATGCATTTTGAGATCTTTTTTTAAAAAGTAGCAGTGCAGCTAGAAGAGTCCTTAAAAAAAATTCAGTAAACCACCAATTCATAGATAAAAGAAATACTATCTTCATTACTTTAATCTTTTTTTTCTTTAACGTGTGCACTTTTATTTGAACTGGTCTTAAGTCAGTATACAGGTAAAGCTCCTCCCCTCCCCCAAGTACTGGCACCTATCTCTTAAAACTCGAAGGGAGATTGTGAAGTCTTTATTCACATCTATGTTGGGGCAGGGAGGGAATTTAGGGGGCCATTCAATATGGCTAACAATTTAAAAAAAGGAACAAGTATTAAGGCGGAAGACACAAAAAGTTTTTTTAAAGGATTACATTAATTTACATGTAAAGCAATACTAGTACCTTCCCCCTCCCCCGCTCCCCATCTGGATTTGTTACTTAGCACATTTTACAGAGCTAATTTCACTGTAACAATGCATTATACAATATTTGGAATGACAATTAAAAAAACACACACACAAATGTACAGTCAAGAGCCCTGAAGACACCCTGTAGAATTTTGGGGATGTTTGCCTCCAACATGCTTAGACTGCTCATCACCTTCACCATTCCAGTTTTTAAATCCTGAGTCAAGCGCCGAACAAACAAAACAAAACAAACAAAAAAACCCAAATAAAGCCATGCCAACCTCATCCCTTTTTTGGGGCAATTATCATGCCACACCTTTTTGACAAAAAAAATAAAAATAAAAATAAACCACACAGCCCATTTAGAAGCATTTGCAGTGGACAATGGAGGGCCCAGATTCATCATACTCCTGTTTGCTGATCCACATCTGCTGGAAGGTGGAAAGAGATGCCAGGATGGAGCCTCCAATCCAGACAGAGTATCTGCGTTCAGCTGAGGCAATGATCTTGATTTTCATTGTGCTGGGAGCTAGGGCTGTAATCTCCCTTTGCATCATGTCGGCAATGTCTGGATACGTGGTGGTACCACCAGACAATATGGTATTCGCATACAAATCTTTACGCATGTCAACATCACACTTTATGATTGAGCTGAAGGTAGTTTTGTGGATTCCACAGGATTACATACCTAAGAAAGATGGCTAGAAGAGAGCTTCTGGGCACCGGAACCTCTCGTTGCCAATGGTGATAATCTGACCAAGAGGGAGCTCATAGCTCTTTTCCAGAGAGGAGCTAGATGCAGCAATAGCCATCTCCTGTTCCAAGTCTAGGGCTTCTCCTTGATTTCACGCACGATTTCCCTCTCAGCTGTGGCAGTGAAACTGTACCCTCTCTCGGTCAGGATCTTCATGAAGTAGTCCATCAGATCACGGCCAGCCAGATCCAAATGGAGGATGGCATGGGGAAGGGCATAACCTTCATAGACGGGCACAGTGTGGGTCACACCATCACCGGAGTCCATCACAATACCAGTGGTATGATCAGAGGCACGCAAGGACAGAACAGCCTGGATGGCAACGTACATGGCTGGGGTATTGAAGGTCTCAAACATAATCTGAGTCATCTTCTCTATGTTAGCTTTGGGGTTCAGGGGGGCTTCTGTGAGCAGCACAGGGTGCTCTACAGGGGCCACATGGAGCTCACTGTAGAAAGTATGATGCCAGATCTTCTCCATGTCATCCCAGTTAGTGACAATACCATGTTTGATGGGGTACTTCAGGGTCAGAATACCTCTCTTGCTCTGAGCCTCATCCCCTACACAGCTGTCTTTCTGGCTCATACTCACCATCACACCCTGATGTCTGGGGCGCCCAACAATGGAGGGGAAGACAGCCCGAGGGGCATTGTCTCCGGCAAAGCCAGCTCTGCACATGCCAGAGCCATTGTCAACAACAAGAGCAGCAACATCGTCATCTATGGTGAACTTTGAAGTGGAAGGTTTAAACCCTTAAGAGAGAGAGAAGAGATGGTGCCGGACCTGGAGGCATGGGGGAGGCGAGTGCACACTGGGTGGGAGAGCTCACAGCTCTCATTACTTTAATCTTATAAAATCTTTCTTTGAAAAAATAATTGTCCAAGTCCTACAATTGGCTATATTGAAAAGGCTTCAAGAAGATTAAGTAACACAATCCTGCTATGGGGCATGAAAAGTTTAAAAATATTGACAAGCATCAGAACATAGTGAACATTACACTGAAACTAGATTTGGAGCATCTGGGTTTGAAGCTAGACTATGTAACTCAGGAGCTACCAATGTGGTCTTGGGTAAACTTTTTAACTTCTCTGGGCATCATCTATAAAGTGAAATCTCCAAGGTAATTTCTAATTTTAAGTCTTACAATCTTGAGTTGAAAAATGGTGTGTGTAGTCTAGTAAAAAGGGCCTCTCAAACAAGTTCTGAATTAGATTCAGAAGTCAGAGTTCTATCTCTTGTTTTACTACCAACTAGCTGGTTATCCTAGGTAAGTTACTTCTTGATGAGCTCAATTTTCTTATCTTGATAATGGGGCTAGACTAGACGGTCTTCAAGTGCCTTTCCAGATCTAAAATTATATTACTGTATAGCTTATAAAGTACAGAAGAGGAAAGAAAAACCCTTCCATTATTCCATACAGAACAGGACCCAAACAACTAAGTTCTAAAATGCAGAGGGGAAGTAATAATCAATCCAGTAACAAGTTTCATTCGTCAGTATTTTTTTTTTTACTATAAGTTCAAAATCCTAACTCTGGAAAAAAAGTAATACCTGACATTTAGGTTGTTCTTTAAATGTTTTCAGAATTTATATACATGCCAATATACACATATACTACATACACCAATTCAGGAATTGTCATAGGGATCAATGAGTTGCATGTGCATTACGTATGTATTGCATATGTGAGTCTCTCAGTATGTGAATTTTGTAAACATTTAAAGAAATACCAAATATTATTACCTAGAAGTAAGATTTGGACTCCCGCGCAAAAACCATCTGTTTAAAGAAACATCTAGCTGGGATAATTTGCATAATTATAAGAGATAAAGCAACATGCCTAAACTTAATACCTATAAGTGATATAGAGAGACAGGAAGCCAAATCTCCTAATTCCAAACCCACGGCTTTTTCCACCACTCAGTGCTATCGCCTCCAAATAGAGATATAGTTTTAGCTTAAAGTTAAATAAGTTACCTATATAAAAGAGAAGAAACGGTTTGAAATTAGCTTGCTATGGCTAGAAAATTCTTAACAAGATTTTTAAGAAGAGTATAATCTGTTACACAAAACTAAACACATTCATAGCATCTGTACTAATTTTAAAAACAGCTTTATCCAAAATACAGTACTCTTCATTAAATGTGAATTTTTAGTGAATGTAATTTAATAGATGATAGGTTCTGCAAATTTGCCTTTGTTTTTTCAAAATTAAGTTATACATGATAGATGGATTTGGGAAGGATATACTTGGAAATTAATATGAAGTAAAAACAAAAAAGTTAATAAAAATTGAGAGGCAGGACGAGATAGTATATATAGAGAGTTGGCAAGACCTGAGTTCCCACCTCTGAATCATAATGGGCTGTGTGAACCCTGGCAAAGTCATTTAACCAGATTACATGCTTCAGAGAATTAAGATTGCAGGGAAAAAAGAATATTTCCTCAACCAGAAATTCCCTAGACCAATGAAATCACAAGGCCTAACCTATACCACTATCAATAAAATAAGGTTTTACTACTACTTTGCATTAGTAGGAAGCACCCACAATACATTTTTAATTTCTTTATCTATATTCAGATTCTAAATTAGGGAGAGGGAAAAGAAAAAAATCAAAGGCTTGATTTTCAAAATAATTTTAAAAGTAATCCTTCAACCTTCTCCTGAATGCCCTTATTTCATTTTTGTGTACAGAGTGGGTAAAACTAAGAAACAGGACCTGAGTCAGAGAAGAAAAGCACCTTTTGTTCTTTTATTTAGAAATCACTTTAGTCTAGACTTTAGGAAACAAAAATGTAAATGGATGAGGAATCAAATTGCTACTGGCAATGGGAACTAAGACCTGTGATTTCATTCTTAAAGGTAAATTCCAGGTGAGAAAATTCCCTTCATGAATGCAGATCAGCACATTCTCTGCATCTTAACGACTTTGAAATTTGCCTAACGCAATTAAAGGTTAAGGGACTTGCCAAGGCTCAACACAGCCACTATGTGTAAGCTCAAGTCATACGTGGGGATAACATCCAAATCTTCTCTATTCCAAGGTTGTCTTTCTTACATACTATGCCATGATAGCTCTTCACTGTTCTAAAACCTCTCTAATGAAGATGAAAGACACACACAAAAGAGCTACACTCTCATAAAGCTCCTCCTCTTCCCTCCACTATCCCCTGACTTCACTGAACACCCTAATCTTGTTCCAAATTAGAAATCATTCTCGTAAACTAGTTTAGAAAATTCATAATATGTGTTCATAATAACTACCAATAAAGCACTACTGACTTACCAGGATATCCTTCCAAACTGTTCCGGACATTCTCCACCGTGGGATAAATCTAAACAAGGAAGGAAAAAAATTGAGAGTGTATCAGGTGAAAATAGTGACCTTCTCTGCTCTGGTCAGTCCCTCCACTGGTGCACTTCATTCCCAATCTCTCCCTCCTCCAAGGCTTTAAATAATATCCTACCTCTCTTGAAACTTCAATCTCCTCTCTACCCTATCCTGTCACCTACAAATGTGCTCTAGTTTCTCCTGTCCTTAAGCTTCCTTATTGCTATGAACACCACCACCATTCTGGAAGTCCGAAACTCACCTCAGACTTCCCTTCATCTCAGATCCCTCTCCTGTCTTCAGTTCTGTGATGTAATGAAGAGTACTAGATTGGAAGCCAGGTGAGCTGGATTAGAATCCTGATTACACTGGCCATGAGTCTAGCTGCATGACCCTGCACAAATCATTTCACCCCTTCTATTTTCGGTTTCTTCAACTCTCAATTGAGATAAGCGATGTAAATAGATTTGTAAACTTTTAAGTATGCTACAAAAGTGGGTTATCATAATTATTTTAAATTTATAGCTCCATCTTTCAACTTCTCTCCATTCCCCTCGAAAACCAGTAATTCTAACTCCCAAGAAATCTTGCCTAAAGAGCAGAGGCATTCTCTGTCTTCAGTCTCAATCCCTCCAATACATCCTACAGTCAGTGAGTTGACCAGGAATTACCAAGAGTCTATTGTGCCAGGCATTATGCTAAGTGGCTGTAGATACAGACCAACAAACAAACAAAAAAAGCAAATGAGAGTCCCTGCTCTTAAGGAGTTTGGTGGCAGAGACAACACATTAACAACTACCTACAAAGAAGACAGACAGAATAAATAGGGATAGTCTCAGAGGGAAGGCACTTACATTGAAGAGGGCTGAGAAAGGATTCTTAAAGAAAGTGGGACATTAGCTGAGAGTTGAAGGAAACCAGGAAGCAGAGGCAAAGAAGGGAAGAGAATTGCTGGCAGGGGACAGGACAGTCAATGAAAACACACAAAAAACAGGAGGTCAGTGTCACTGGACCACAAAGTATGTAAAGTGGAATAATCTTATTGAACAGCTCTGATCATGTCATTCCTTCACTCAAAAATCTCAAACCCACTACCCACTATATCTCTCTACTCTCCTTCATATTACTTTAAAGTGAACTCTAGCCCACGTCTACTATCAAATTTTCAGCTAACAGAAGCAGCTAAGTGGTACAGTGGATAGAGTGCCAGGCCGGAAGTCAGGAAGACTCATCTTCCTGGAGTTCAAATCTGGCCTCAGATATTAGCTGTGTGACCCTGGCCAAGTCACTTAACTCTGTCTCCTCAACTGTAAAATGAGGACAAGAATATTGTATTTGTACAACACTTACCACAGAATCTGACATACAGTGGGTGCTGAATAAATGCTTATTCTTTTCCCCCTCTCTGTACTCTGCTCCCCATTTCTTGAAAGCATTGCCCCCATAATTCTGCCTGCTGGAACACAGTGGATGATACTATCCTTTCAAGGCCAAATTCAAATGCTGCATCTTTCATGAAGTTTTTGTTCCTCCCAAGCAGAACTAGAACTCTACCTTCTCTGGATTTCTCATATCATTATGTTTGCTTCTATTTACTCATCATATGTCATTTTGTCTTTTAGCTGAGTACATTCTCCAACTAGTTTGTGAACTTTAAGAAGACAGGGATTATTCCTTATTAGTCTCCTGGCACAATCCCCTACACATATTTAGATAGGCACTCAATGAATTTTCACTGAACTGAACTTTAAAAAAAGAAAAAAACTATATTTTTAAAAGCATGAATTATTCCAAATGACATAAACCAATTAGTTCCATGCAAAAGAAAGCTTCATAAAAAGTTAATATTTAGCCTTTTAAAGCTTTACAAAATGCCACTCAAAAAATAAAGGCCTATCTTATCAAAAATGCAAAAGGTGAGTAACAAGCTTACCGGGAACTGAGAAGCGGGGAGGAAAAAAAAATCCACCCACATAACCTTAGATTTGATTTTTCCTTAAATTAACCTTAAATAAATGGAAAGTTAATTACTAACCTATAACTCTCTAAATATTTAATAATGTTCATGATGACTCACAAAAGACTTGCAACTGAGTCAAAGTACTGGGCTAGTCTGTGATGAAATAGCAATGCTCTGATCACAATCTTAATACCAGCTTAGAGCAACCACCAAAAACAGGAGCTCACATGTGTATGGACTTTATAATTACAAAGCACATTGTGTATCATTTTGAGTTTTTAATATTAGAGCTGAACAGGATATTAAAGAATATATAGTTCAACCCTTTTATACTGCAAATGAGAAAACTGAGACCCCCTAACAACCAAGGAGGTAGATAACATACATCATACAAACAAGAAAAGGGGAAGGGGAGGAAGAGAGTAAGCATTTATTAAGTGCCTACCACAGGTCAAGTGCTTTTCTAATACAATTTCATTCGATTTTCACAATAACCTTGGGAGGTGGGTGCTATCATTATATTCACTTTACAGTTGAGGAAACTGAGGCAAATCAAAGTTAAGTGATTTCACTAGGATCACAAAGGTAGTAAGTGTCTGAGGCTGGATTTGAACTCAGGTCTTAACTCAAGAACCAGTGCTTTAATCATTGTACCAATTAGCTGAGTAAAGTGAGTCAATCAAGATCACACAGTGTCAGAGGCATGACCTTAAGCCAAATCTTCAACCTTTGAGTCCATGGCTCTCATACAGCCTCTCCCTAGATGGTGATGAAAAGTTACAGCCTCCAGTCAAATCCCTGAATATCTCTATTAAACATACTCAGAATCAAAGAATCTGAGCCAAAAGAGACTTTAAAGGTCATCTTCCCTTTACAAATGGGCAAACTGAGTTCCAAACAGGTTAATCAACTTTATACCAACAGCAGCAAGCAACAGAGCTAGGACAACCATCCACGTCTCCTGGACGCCACAGCCTGTGCTTTCTCACCATGCTGAAGATGTAAAAATTCACCAACTGGATACAGAAAGACACCTACCAAATGGAGAGGAGCATCATGCTGTCCTTGAGTCTTTCCATGATTTCCCAGAATCACCAGGCTGTCTTTAAACTCAGCACAAAGCCACTTAGACTCATCAGCTCCCAAAGAACCAATGCTTGAAAATTGGCCTACGATAGGCCATGATTGCTGCTCGGGTACCAATGAAGTATGTTCTTTCAGAAGCTGTGGGAGAAGAAAGTTGGCATCATAAGCTCAAATAGCCCCAAACAAAAACTGGAGCCATCTTTGGAGAGATACTGAGCACTCTGCTTATCTGAAATTCTTAATTCTTGGAAAAAAGAAAAATTTTAAAAATCGAATGAATTTCACTATTTTTGGAAAAAATGATTACACAAAAATTTGTTTTTCTCCCTAAGTGTGGTTGCTGCTTTTCTTTCTAAATTTTTATTTACTTTTAGCACTTTTAAAAAATATTGAGTTCTAAATTCTTTTCTTCCCTCAAGTCCCTTCCCCCACCTATTGAGAAGGTGACAATGTATATCAATCATTCATGTGAAGTCATGCAAAACATATTTCCATATTAGCCATGCTGCCCTCTCCTCAAAAAAAGAAAACAAATTAAGTGAAAAAAATTACGCTGCAACCAACACTCAAAAATAGTCAGTGCATTTATGTTTTCTAAACCTCTAACAATTCTTTATTCTAATACGTGCTAAATTCAACAAGGGTAAAAATAGGGCATGGTGACTTGTCCAAGAAATTCCACCAATCTACTAATTAATTATTAACTTTTAACTGTCTTAATAGAAAGATTTTTGTCCAGTATTGTGACTCTAGATATTTAAAATAGGTCTAGATCTAAATTTCCCATTCCCATCGTGCACAAACTCTAAAAAACAAAACAGCATGAAATAAGTCTGTGGTTCATAAAACTCTTTTTTGAGAACAACCTCCTGTCATGGGTCATGCCAGCATTACTGTCCCTATTTCACAGTTAAGGCACCTGAAACTCAGAGAAGTAAAATTACTTCCCTAAGAACAGATTTCAAAGTAAGGATCCAACTCCATGTCCTGAAACAACAGAAAAAATAGAGTTTGGAATACTAAAAGTGGAGTCACAAAACCCAAGTTCCAATTCCTGCTCCATCACTTAATACATGCATTACCTTGGATCGGTCATTGAACCTTTGTGGGTCTCCATTTCCTCATATGTAAAATAGAAATACTAAAAGAAATGACTTGTAATGTCCCTTCAAGCTTTGGACTTTTGAACTGGAAGATGAGATTTAAACTCAATGTTTTTTCCTGTGCCCTGTGCTCACATCAGCAAGGTGGCTGAGGGAAGTCTGATTAAATGGTAGAATAATTTCACATTTAGGCACATATAACCACAAAGAACACACCAAAATGTTCGTCACTCTAATGCTGAAATCAGAGGAAACAGGTTCAAATTTCATGTCCACTACTCACTATATGACAATGGCGAAATTTCTTTCCCTTCCTAGGACTCATCTATTTGTGTAATGGTGGAGCTGAGCTAGAAGACCTCTATGGAGGTACTATTTCTAGCCATAACATTCTGTGACCTTCATCAAGGGCACATAAAAGATGAGGAAGGGAGCTCAGAAATGACTGGAGGTAGGGGTGAAGGAGTAAGGTGGAGGGGGCAGAAAATAACTGCAAATAGCATGATTTTTTTCACTTAATTTGTTTTTCTTTTTTTGAGGAGGGGGGCAGCATGGCTACCATGGAAATATGTGTTGCCCAGGGCCACAGGAAGTGTGTGAGGCAAGATCTGAACTCAGGTCTTTTAAACCCCAAGGCTTGTTGTCACTCAGATGTTTTCAGACGTGTCCAACTCTTCCTGATCCTATTGGGGATTTTCTTGGCAAAGACGTTAAAGTGGTTTGCCATTTCCTTCTCCAGGCATGTTTTACAAATGAGGAAACTGAAGCAAACAGGGTTAAGTGACTCACTCTTGTTCACATAGCTACTAAGTGTCGGACACCAAATTAGAACTCAGGAAGATGAGTTCCTAACTCCAGGGCTGGCCCTCTATCCACTGTACCACCTTACTGTCTATCCAAGTCTATTCAAGTCCAGTCTATTCACATGCTACAATGGGGATTTTATTAAATAGTACTAGTAGATAATTTTTGTTAGTTACTTGCTATTAATTATCCTAATGGTTTTTTTTAAGCACTAATGCTTTTAAAGAAAAAATGGTACCATGTACCTTTCTTGGCATATAAGCTCCAACCATGGTCTCCAAGGAATTCCTGCACTATACCCATTAGGCACAGCAAAGGTAAAGGATAAGATTTACGTAAGAAGTCACACTAGGATTTACTAAGGGCTGCAAATTATGCCCTAATGAGAACGTTATAAAACATCCATTATTAACATCATTTCCAGATAAGTTAAGTCTACTTAATTCTATTTGTTGCCTTTTTCCATGACTTTTCCATATCAGGAACAAAGGTAATTTTTGTAATTAGAATCCCCTTCGTGGCATTTAAAAACTAACTTTGTTTAAATTAAATACATTTCCAATACACAGCAATAAATTTTATTAACACTCTTTTCCTTCTTTAGATAGACTCCCAATAAGTAAAAACTCCGCTTACTATGAAAGTTAACCAGAAGCTATAATATTCTGAAAAGAAACAGACTTAACTGGTAGGTTCTTATTTTTATTTTTTTGTGGATATCATCTCTTCTGATTCAACACAACCCATACTCTGTGTGTGTGTGTGTGTGTGTGTGTGTGTGTGTCTGTACAATCCTTCCACCTACCCAAATACTGAGAAAAGTCTCAAGAGTTATAAATATTTTCTTTCCATGTAAGAACAAAAACAGTTCAGCTTTAGAAAGTCTTTTATGATTTCTCTTTTCTGTTTACCTTTTCATGCTTCTCCTGATTTCTGTGTTTGAAAATCAAATTTTCTCTTCAGTTCTGGTTTTTTCATAATGAATGCTTGAAGGTCATCTATATATCATTGAATGACCATTTATTCCCTGGAAGTATTACACTCAGTTACGCTGGGTAGGTGATTCTTGGTTTTAATCCCAGTTCCTTTGACTTCTGAAATATTCTGCTCCAAGCCCTTCAATCCCTTAATGTTGAAACTGCCACATTCTGTGTTATCCTGATTGTATTTCCACAATACTCAAATTGTTTCTTTCTAGTTGCTTGCAGTATTTTCTCCTTGACCTGGGAACTCTGAAATTTGGCCACAATATTCCGAGGAGTTTCTCTTTTTGGGGTCTCTTTCAGGAGGTGATCGGTAGATTCTTTCAATATTTATTTTGTCCTCTGGTTCTAGAATATCAGTTTTCCTTGATAATTTCATGAAGGATGATGTCTAGGCTCTTTTTTTGATCATGGCTTTCAAGTAGTCCCATAATTTTTAAATTATCTCTCCTAGATCTATTTTCCAGGTCAGTTGTTTTTCCAATGAGATGTTTTACATTATCTTCTATTTTTTCAACCTTTTGGTTTTGTTTTCTAACTGCTTGTAAGTTTATCTCATAGTCATTCATTTCCCTGAACTCGGTTCTCTCAGAGAACTATTTTGTTCAGTGAGCTTTTGAACCTTCTCCTCCATTTGGCTAATTATGCTTTTTAAAGCCTCTTTCTCCTCACTAGCTTTTTGGACCTCTTTTTTCCAACTGAGCTAGTCTCTTTTTAAAGGTGTTATTTTCCTGAGCATTTTTTTTGGTTCTCCTTTAGCAAGCTGCTAACTCGATTTTCAAGTTCTTCTATTGCCTAAGGCCAATTTAAGTTCACTCTGGAGGCCCTGGAAGCAGGGGCCTTGATTTCCTGTGACAGTAAGCCTTGTTCTTTCTCATCTGAAATGATAGTTGGAGATACCTGTTCACCAAGAAAGTAGCCTTCTGTGGTCTTATTTTTTTCCCTTTTTTTGGGGATTTTCCCAAGCCAGTTACTTGACTTTTGAATCCTTTGTCAAGAGAACAGACTCAGCTGCTCTTTTCCCTTGGGCTTTGGGTGGGGGGCAGGCTGTTACTCAGGGTTGCTGTTTAGATCAGCTGCTCCCTAACACCAGAGGCTTTTAGCTGAGCTGCCTAGACAATGGATCCAGGCTGCTTCCAGGCCTCCAGAGCTGCCTGCAGTCTGCTGTAGCTGTCTCTTCCTTTGCCTGGGGCTATTGCTGGAGGAAACCCTTTCCCCTCTCACCCAGCTGGGAAAGCCCTTCTTCACTGAACTCTGGAGCTTTCTTTGTTGCTAGTGGGTTGAGGTATCTGGGACCCTCCCTGCTGGGGATTTTGCCCTGGAGGCCTGTTGTGGTCTTGTTCTTCCCTATGCCACATGGCCAGGGCTGGGCTCCTCTCTAGTCAGTGTCCCATGAGACAGACCTTTCCTGGCAGCCTTCCATGTTACCTATGGCTGGAAACCTCTTTCCTTCAGTTGTTCAGCTGCTCTAGACTTTATTGAGAGTCATTTTTTACAGGCATTTTGTGAGCTGTGGGGGAAGCATTAGAGTATACGTATCTTTCTACTCGCCATCTTGGCTCCACCCCCTAACAGGTAGGTTCTGGGGAGGCCAGAAGGAGGGCAGAAGGAAAATGAAAGTTCTATCTCCTTTCCCCACTAATGTTTACTTTAAAAAATATATCCTTTGGAGCACCTGCAATTGAGGAATGGTTAAACAAAGTGGAGCACAATGAAATGCAATGGACTATTACTGAGCTGTAAGAGTTGATGGATACAACTTATACAACTTGTTACAAAAATGAAGTAAGAAGAAACTAATACAGGCTTAGCACAAATAGTAAATATTTGTGGCAAACAGTAGGCATTTAATAAATGACTGATGAGATGAACTGAGGCAAAGAAAAGTGAGCAGAGCCAAAAGAACACTGTACAAAGTAATAGCAACACTCTATGATGATCAATTGTGGGGGGAAAAAAACTCAGCTACTCAGATCAAGACAATTCAAAAAACTCTTGATGAAAATGCTATACACCTCTAGCAAGAGAAGTGATGAACTCTGAGTGCAAAGCGAAGTATAATTTTATTTCTTTATTTTTCTTGCTTTTTTGTGGCAAGGAAATATATTTTGAAAAATATAATATACATTATAATATCAAAATTTATACTGCATGATTTCACATGTATAATTAATATTGTGGCACAGTGGACAGAGCATCAGGGCCCCAAGTCGGGAGGACTCCTCTACCTTGTTCAAATCTGGTCTCAGACACTTACTTTATCATCTACACCTTGAACTAGGGACAGCTTGGTGGCTCAGTGGACACAGTGCTCAACTTGGAGTAAGGAAGAGACCTGAGTTCAAATCTGTCCTCAAACACTTACAGGATCTGTGACCCCTGGGGGTTGTTTGCCTCAGTTTCTTCTTCAGTAAAATGCTGAGGAAGGAAAAGGCAAACTAGTGTAGTGTCTTTGCTAAGAAAACCCCAAAAGGGGTCACAAAGAATTAGACACTAGTGAAACACTGAATTACAATTGCTTGCCTTCTTAGTGAATGGGGAGGGGTTAAAGGGAAGAAGACTTTTAAAAAAAATTTTAAAGAATGCTAAAAATAAATAAAAAGATTTAAAAAAATGAATTCCTGCTGAAAGACAATGATGACAACAATTTAAACAAAACAACACCAATTAAAATAATTCTATGAAATTATAACTTCATAACCAAGTTTGGCTTCAAAGAAGAGTTATGAGAAGATACTTCACCTCACCCCATTTCTTTGCAGAGATGAAGAACTATGGGTGTGGAATACCACAAGTAATAATATTTTTTCAGCTCTGGTTAGTTTTTTTTTTTTTCCTCTTTTTTCATTCTTCGTTATAGACGATCACATGGGATGGCATACAATTAGAAATATAGGTGATGTAAAAACTGATGATTATCAATAAATACTTTTTTAAAACTAATAGAGTCAAAACCATAGGTCACAGGAGTTAAGAATTAGAACAGACCTTTTGATATCAACTAATTCAAGCCTCTTATCTTACCTGCTCTAAATCAATTACCATTGTTGTTCTGTAGCATTCACCTTTTTGTGAATCTGTTTGGCATTTTCTTGGCAAAGATACTGGAGTGGTCTGTCATTTCCTTCTCCAGCTCATTTTAAAGATGAATCAACTGAAAAAAACAGGTTAAGTGACTTTCCCAAGGTCACACTGCTAGTAAGCATCTGAGACCAGATCTGAACTCAGGTGTTCCAGGCACTCTATCCACTGTGCCACCTAGCTTCCCCTAAACAATTAGTGTTCTAGCCCTATCCTATAGCCAATAATTAAAAAGTAGGAAATCAATAAAATCTGTAATCAAACATTTTTACAAACCTACTATATGTTTGCTAAGCATCATAAAGGCAGCCTCAACAAAATTATAAAAGCATGAACATGTAAATAAAAGATGAGGGAAAGCATACATGAACAGAAAGAATCAATCCACAATTATTTATTAAGCACCTACTGTGTGCCAGTCACTGTGGCTAGACACTTGGGATATCATGACAGAGACTGTTGTTACTGTCTAAAAATTTTCAGTTATTAATAAAAAGTAATGTAAATAACAATAATAGCTACAAAAATAATAGTTAGCATTTACATAGTGCTTTAAGGTTTGCAAAACACTATGCAAATTTCCTTGTTTAATCCTACCAACACACCTGAGAGCAAGATGCTCTTATTTTACAGATGAAAAAGCTGAGACACAGAATGATTAACTCCAGGGTAACAGCTAGGGAATACATCCCTATTCTCAAGAAAAATAAACAAACAGAAAATTAAAAGTTCTTATTACCTTCCTAAGCCGAAAATGGCCCCAGTCTTCTTTATGATTCCCTTGAAATCGTCCAGGAGTTGACCCAATAAGATAAACTCTAAAAACCATCAGAGATAAGTGATAAAACGTAAAGCTACTCTGGGTTTTGGCAACTAAAGAGACAGAATTTAAGTCAAAAACTTGGGATATGTAACATTTCCACATCTTGCTTTAAACACGGTGCTCCCAAGGAAGGAATAATTTATATTCAAAGATAGCATTTCATCTGAGGAAGAGATAGTGTTTTCAATTAATCAGAAGAAAATTACAGAATGCCTACTATTTGCAGACATTGTGTTTTTAAAAGTTTCTTTGCCAAAAGCAAAACAAAACAAAACAAAAAAACCCCCAACTTTTGGAAACGGCAAGCTCTTCATAAAAGAGGTTCATTTCCATCTATCATCCCCTCTTTGGCTCTGCAAGGCATATGGAGGAAATGCTCATTTTATTGGGTGTTTTCTTAAGTTCAGATTTTAAAACATTAAAAACAACTTATATTCAAGAAATATTTACTGGGCATCTACAAGGTGCAAGGCATCATGGGAAATTTTTTAAAAAGGACCAGAAAGGGGCTGACTGCAGGTAGTTTATAATACTGAACAAAATCATACTCTACACTTTCCTCTCCAGCCTCTTTCCTGTCTATCAATTTGCCCCTTGAAATTTAAGTCCCCATTCTCTGTTTTAATCCTCTTCATTTATTCATTCAATTCATTGAGCACTTTCTACAAGCAAGACATCACACAGAGCTACAAAGATGAATAAGACACCCTCTCTACCCTGAATGAACTCATAATCTGTCAGAGGACATAAGACAAAAATAAATAGCTATAAGGCAAGGCAAAATGGGGCATGCCCCACAAGAAAAGCAGGATTTGAGTTCTGTAGGGTTTAGAAGTTTGATTTCTGGGTCCTCATGAAGAAGGAAGGCAGAAAGTTTCATTTTTTCTCATTGTAAAACTGGAAAAATATGAGGTGAGGGTAAATTGGGTAACATTTTGAAAAAAGGATAGAGGAAAAAAATAACAAACACATTCAGATAAATATCATGCCATCACTCCTTAACACATACACAGGAAAGACCTGATGCGGGACCTCAAGATTTTTGTTGTGTCTTTAAATCAGGGTGGAGTGAATAGGCCCTTTTTGCAATTACGGAACCTTTCTTAGAATAATGTTTTTAAACGCAATAAGATACAAAAGATTACAAAGGTAATCAGTTATAATGAAATAATGATGTAATTTTTCACCATCCAAGTTTATAGAAATT
The DNA here is from genome assembly GCA_028658325.1 of Potorous gilbertii. NCBI lineage: Eukaryota > Metazoa > Chordata > Mammalia > Diprotodontia > Potoroidae > Potorous > Potorous gilbertii. The sequence goes on along the minus strand of CM053774.1, from coordinate 56,964,247 downwards.
TGTGTTCTCTATGTTTTAAAACCCCTGTTCCACATGATTTCAGAAAAATAGCTACTACTGTCAGGTCTCTTCTTACCCCAAACTCCAGCAGCCATTATTTTGTATTTATGCTATTGCCTCCTCACTCTCAATAATTATTTTATATTTATTTTGTATTTTCCTACCTGTGGAAATATTATTTCCTTTAGGAGAACTTAAGCTCCTTGAAAACAAAGACTAATTCATTTTTGCCCCTATGTTCCCCAGCACTTAACATAGTGCCCAACATATAGTAGGCACTTAATAAATTATGATATTGAAAAAAATCCTACCTTGTTTCAGAAAGATCATGCTCTTGGATGATATTTGTCCATTCTTTGAGAGGAGAAGCATTGTAAGCCATTAAGTAACTTATGAGATCAGATTTGAAGTTTGTTGGTGATTCCCCATGAGTACTGGGTGTTCCATATGGTAGTCGTGGATATAAAGGGCTGAGCCATATTCTACAAGAAAAGAAAAAGAAAACCATTGAGAAAGCATAAACTGGGATGCTGCGTTGGGTTGTTTTACTTACTATGCACTTATTCTGGGGAAGAGAAGAAGAGGTAAGTCAGTTCTTATGAAGGACGCAAAGGATTGTTATATCCAGGAAAACAACCAAGTATTCTCCCACCCCAAACCCTGGAATAAATTACTAAGGGAAACTGCTGGCGGTTCTTTTCTAACTGGCTTAGCCAAGTCAGATTTTCATCTTCCTAGAATGGCTGTGAATGAATAAACCAGAAGCAAGAAAAATGAATCAGAACACTGGTCCATAAACTGCTAGGTTCTGGACTCTAAGATCATGGTATAATATGGAAAGTGCTACAACTGGAGTTAGGAAGATCTGGGGGCAAATGGTACCTATGGCACTTACTAGCTATGTGGACTTTGTTTCTTCATCTGTATAATGAAGACTGTTTACACTGTTTGTCCTTAGTTCTCAAAGAGGACCATGACATCAGGAAGATAATGCCATGACTTGCAAGTGAATTGGGTTTAAATGAGGGGGAGGACAGTGCAAAGGCACCAGCCTCACTTTCTCTACCACAGCCATCTGGGTTCAGGGGTAAGATACAGATCAGGATGACCAGAGATGTCCCACAATGAAGAAAATAATAATACCTGAGGGACATACCTCATGGGAGGATGCTAAGGATGATACAGGATCATGTATATAAAGTGCTTTTCAAAGCTTAAAGTGCTAAATAATCAGATCAGAGCTAGATGGGATCTTGTAGGTTATCTAGTCCTGTCTCAACATTTTTAAAATAAGGCTTAGAAAGACTAGCCTAGACTCACAGAGTAGAAGAGATAGGATTAGAACACAAGTCCCTTCATTCCCAATCTGACATTCCTTCCATGGGTAGAGTAGCATAGTCATCTCTCTACACCTTCATTAACAACTAACTACTTCTCAAGTTGTAGCCTCTAAATACCCTTAAGTACTCAAGAAAGATTAGTGGGAAACCAGTGACTGGAAGCATCAACGGAGAAGGAAAAATGTATAATTCAAGAAAATGGCCCTACATTTTGCAAATATGATGATTATTTTTTCAATGTACAAAAACCAATTCCATTTCTCTTTGTATCTAAAATGCCCTAAAAATCTCTAATACACAGTTCAGATGAGACATAATTTGAAGAAAACAATTCCAAGAGTCAGAGGTGCCTGATCCAATAAGCCACAACTTATGATTCTGCCACTAACCACTTTTAAGTATGCACCTGGGAAAATACAATAGGCTTTTGTTACAATTTCCTATGCATCAAATACATGTATTTGTCTTGTTTTTATGAATGTGAAAAACAATCCTGGGGACATGGAAACATGAATTTCTCCAGGGTAGGTTTTCCATAAGAGGTCAGAAGCATGGCATTGTCTTCCACAGAAGTGAATCATAAAGAATTACTCTGTAAGTAACTCCACAAATTTCTTTCTCTTTAATTACAAACAACATAAAGGATACCAAAAGCTGACCATTAATTGTCTGTTTCAGCTTTTCACTGTATAACACTAAAGTTCCAACAGAAAATAACTTTTATGTGAGCTCTAAAAGATATCTGCCTCCTTGTTTTTCTCCTTGCCAAAAGACTGAAATCTTGTGGCATACTCACTCTACCCAAAGACATAACAACAGCACGTGTTCACAGATGTTCTATCGTTCATTAGATCCCCATAACAATGCCAGGAAGTAGGAGTTTCGAAGCAGACAACTAAGTGGTGCAGTGGACAGAGATCCAGGCATGGAGTTAGGAAGATCTAAATTCAAATCCAGCTTCTGAACCTTATCAGCTGTGTCACTTGACCTCCCTCAGACTCGGTTTCCTCGTCTGTAAAATGGGGATAACAAGGGCACTCACCTCCCAAGGTTGGGAGGATCAAATGAGATAACTGTAAAGCACTTAGCACAGCGCTTGGCCCACGGTAAGCACTATATGAATGTTAACTATTACTACTATTAGCTGTGAGACCCTGGGCAGTTCGCCTAACCTCTGTTTGCCTCTTCCTTCATTTGTAAAATGAAGATGATAATTCTATGTACCTTGCAGAGCTGTTGTGAGGATCCTATTCTAAAGTGTTTAGTACAGGGCCTGGAACAGTGTGTGTTTATCCTTTGGTGCCGAAGAAGACCGTGCCACCTTGTTTGGAGTGAGGGAGGGCAGTGCAGGTCACCAGCCTCACTTCTCCTCCAGAGCCATCTGAATGCAGTGACCAGATATTCCTCAGGATGACTGGAGATGGCCCGTGATGAGGCAGTTGGGGTTAAGTGACTTGCTCAAGGTCACACAGCTAGTGAGTGTCAAGTGTCTGAGGCGAGATTTGAACTCAGGTCCTCCTGCACTAGTGCTCTATCCACTGCACCACCTAGTTGCCCCTAAATGAAGCAAACAGAGGTTAAACAACATTGCCCAGGGTCACACAACTAACAGGTGTCTGAAATCAATTTTGAACTCAGGTCTTCCTGACTCAGGGTATATAGCTATGTCCACTGTATCATCTAACTGCTGGCTGGAACATAGTAATTGCCATATAAATGGTAGCTGTGATTATTCATCACCATTTTGCAGATGAGTTTGTAAGAGGTCAAGTGACTTGCTGTGGGGTACACAGCTAAAAAGTGTCTAAGATAGAATTTGGACTTGTGTCTTCCTCTCTCCAAGTTCAGAACTCCATATTAAACCCATCATTAGGAAATATGATCCTTTCAAAATGTTATCACAGAAGGATGGCAATGTCCCAAGAAGAAAGAACAGGCAGGAAAATGTATATTCAGGTTATGGCATGAGAAAAAATAATTTCATAAACTCTCCTGGCATTTTGGGTTCTTTTAAGGCTGCTATATTTCAATTTGTATTACATTTATCTCCATAAATGCCTCGCCCTGACTACTATTCGATTCAATGAGTAATTATTATGCCATTTGCTGAGTACTGAGCCAGGCTTTTGGACTACAAAGATGAAAATGAATCATGTATTTGGTCAAAGAGCTAATATCCCACAGTGGGGATACAACATGAATACAGATAAGTGTGAAACATGGTTGGAAAAGGAGCAAAAAAGAAATCAGACAAACAGCTCTAGGAACTGCTAAAGAAGTAAAGAGCTCTAGAAGCTAGAGAGGAAGGGTTCATAAAGGAGGCAGTGCCTGAGCTGAGCCTGGTGGGTAGATAAGAGTTTTCAAAAGCAGAAATGAGAAGAGGAGGCATTTCCAGGCATGGGAGGAAAGTGTGGGCAAAAGAATGGAAGGAAGATAGTAGTAACCAAGTTAGGTTTGTGGAGTAGCAAACAGGCCAGTCAGAGCAGAACCCTGGGGGATTAATGGGAAGCAATATGAAATTAGGCTGGACAGATCAACCAGAAAGAGATTGAGGCAGTCCTAAATATCAGGCAGAGAAGTTTATATTTCATCTTACAGGCAACAAGGAACCACTGAAAGTTTCTGAGGAAGGAGTAGCACGGTCAGATCTAGGTCTCAGGAAGATGACTTTGATAGCTTTGCAAAGCAAGGATTATAGAAGACAAAGAATGGCCAGGGAAACCAATTAGGAGACTATTACAACAGGGTAGGTGAGAGGTGAAAAGGGTATGAACTAACACAGTGGTAGGATGAATGGAGAGAAGGGGACAGATAGGAGAGGTGATGTGGAGACAGAATTTGACAAAACTTGGTCCATCACTGGGAGTCAAACATGTAACTCTGAGTGTCTGGAAAGACCAAAGAGAGGATGAGAAGACTGAAAAACGGGAAGGATGAGCAAAGTTGAGTTCCCTCTTTGACATGCTAATTTTTGAGGTACCAAAAGATAACTGAGTACAGGTCAGTTTCAAGAGAAAGATTGGGCTAAACATACAGATCTGAAAATCACTGAGTGGAGCTGATAATTGAATACACAGGTAGATGAAATCACCAGGGCATAAAGAATGTAAAATGAATCTTGAGGAAAGATTTTTGAGGGATATCCACATTTAGGGGGAAGAAAAGGGATAAGGACCCAACCTAGAAGACTGAGAGGTTACAGTCTGATGGATAGGTAGAAAACATGGAGACGCTTTAGGAAGACATCTAGGAAGCCAAGAGAGAAAGAGTCTCTAACAGGGAAAGACTGAGGAGAAAACTAAATGAGACTGAGGACAGAGAAAAGGCCATTTAGGTTTAACAATGAGATAACAGGCAACCTTTGAGAGAGCAGGCTCTTAGGTGTGGGGTAGGAAGCAAGTTTGCAAAGAGTTAAGAAAAGAGTGGGTAGTAAAGAAGTGTAGGCAGTAAATGTAAAAGGCTTTCTTTTAAAACCTGAGTTCAGGGCGGAGCCAAGATGGCGGAGTAGAAAGACTCACCTAAGCTAGGTCCGAACCCACAGCCCATAGATTTCCTGTAAAAAGAACTCCTGACAAATTCTGGAGCAGTGGAAGCCGCGCAGAAACACAGTGAAGGAGATTTCCGCTGCAGAGAGCCCTGAAGAACCGACCGCAGGGGTGCCCCGGACACGGGAGCCTAGTCCTGCCCCGCCGAGCGCTCCCCGCCCCCGCCCCGGCCACGCGGCACTGAGAGGAGCCAGCAGAGCCCAGCAGGCGTCACGGACCTGAATCTCCGGGCGGCCGAGAAGGTCCCTCCACCCACAGACGCACAGGTCAGTGAGAGAGACGGGCTGAGAGGATCTCCGGGACTCGGACCCCCTGGGAGGTGGCCGCTGCGGCCGAGGCTGAGGCAGCTCGGCCAGAGGCAGAAGCAGCTCGGCCAGAGACTCCCAGAGTGGGCTGGAGCTCCACCCCAGCTCCACTACAAAGGATCTCTGTATAAACCCCCTGAGGGAACTGAGCCTGAGAGGCAGCCCTGCCCCCACCTGAGAACCAGCAGATAAGCCCCCATTGAAGGCCTGCCGCCAAAAGCCCTGAGGCTGGGGAGCAGCATTTGAATCTCAGACCCCAAACACTG
>CM053774.1:56917164-56958291 GCA_028658325.1 Potorous gilbertii | reverse complement strand
CAAATGGGGAGAAAATTTTGGAACCCAAAATCTTGTGAAAATGAATGTAAAAAGTTAAATAAATGTATTAAAAAAAAAAAAAAGAATACAAGTTACATGTAGATCAAGGATCAAGGAGAAACAAGTCAGTAAAAATCTGTGAGCCTCTATTGTATTTTTAAAAGGCCATTACAAAGTTTTTTCAGGTACCAGTGGCATCATGATTCTGGGCATTTTTTTTCTAATTTCTACCTTGTCACAAGGACAGAGGACCAAAGAAAGGAAGAAAATCAGCAGAGACTTCCCAGTTTAGCTAGTAAGGAATGCTGGCAAGATCAAAGAATACTACCCCTCTCGTTAGACAACAGGCAGTTAAAAGTCTCCCCTATTGGAAAAAGATCAAAGCTAAAATGAAAACCTACTGCAAGACTTTTCCTACAAACCTAGCTCAGTATTCCACAGTTACAATTAAGCCAAGAAAGTCTCAAGGAGAGTTAGTTCTGCTTGAATATGGAGGGAAATTTGGATTATGCTAAAACAAATAAAATAGTTTGAGATAAATGAGAAAAGTAAAAAAAAAAAAAAAAAAAACCTGAGTTCAGCTGTGAAAGGTAGGTAAGAAATATAGGAAATGCTTTGTTGCTGCAATGTTTCAGTCACGTCCAACCCTGTGTAACCTCTTTTGGGGTTTTCTTGGTAAAGATACTGGAGTGGTTTGCCATTTCCTTCTCTAGCTCATTTGACAGATGAGGAAACTGATGCCAACAAAGTTAAATGACCTGCTCACAGTCACACAGAGTGTCTGAGGCCAGACCTGAACTCTGGAAGATGAGTCTTTTTGACTTCAGGCCCGGCATTCTCTCCACTGCGCCACCTGGCTGCCCATGGAGGAACAGCTATAAGCTACTAATGAATTCAAAGTTCTTTGAGAAGGAAGACAATGTTATTTTAAAAAAAATAAGTGCCTTTTCAGTGCCTATCACAGAGCACTGAATGTTACAGAAAATAAATATTGATTAAATGAATGAATTAAAAGATCAAGGAAAATAAAAGAGCAAGGAAAATAAATTATGCAACAGTTTATATTCTGAGATAGTATCTATTATTCGACGCCACACTCATATTTGACATTAGTCACTGTCTGTCAGAAACAAACTGTGATTGGCAATGAATGTAAATCACATTTCCAAACTCCAGAACATTTAAAACTGCCATACCTACGCAGATACACCAAAAAAGGAAACTGCTAATAGCTAAAAAGGCAAGGTTTTTGTAAGTGCAAACTATGTATTCCTTGTTATGGGGACAACTTGACTTCCCTGCATTTATCAAGGGCACCAGCACCCTTCCAAGTCACTTAAATTCACAACGATGGAGCCATCCTCCACCCTTTACTATCCCTTCCCTCAGCCCCATCCACTGCTAAGTCTAATCAATTCTTTCTTCCCCATCTTCAAAATCCACTTGCCCGCTCATATGCCCTAACTCAAGTTCATGCCTTCAGTGAACTGTTTTAAATCTCCTAAATAGCCTCCCTGCTTCAGGTCTCTTCAAGCTTTCCTCCACAAAGCCAACTAAGCACAAGTCTGAACATTTTCCTAACATGTACAGAAAGCTTACTTTCCCCAGTTGCTTCTAGGCTCAAATACAAATTCCTTCACAAGACATTTATATCCTCTCCAAACTGGCTTCCTTCTATTTTTCCAGGTTTTCTGTCCCTTTTATTGTCCCCTTCAAGGCTCCATGCTGCAAACCGGGTCTCCTTATTATACCTCATAGAAGACATTCTGGCCCCAGATGGCTCTGGAGAAGAGAGCAAGGCTGATGACTTTGCACAGCCCTCCATCCCTTAAATCCAATTCACTTGTATGTCATGTCATCACCTTTCCCCGATGGCACGGTCCGCTTCGAGCACAAAGGTCCAACAACAGCTACAGTGAGACATTCAATCTTCCACCTCTGATCATGCTGTGGCTGTGTCTAGAATGCACTCCCTCCTGAACACTGCTTCTCAGAATCACTAGCTTCCCAAAAACCTCAGCTCCAGGGCATTTTCTACAAGAAGCTTGCCCCTCTACTCCACTCTTACCCTTATCACCCCAGGTGAGTGTCCTACCTGAAATTACTTTGCCAAGGTTTCTATTTCCTTACATATGTTCCTCCAAAAGAAGATGGAGGGCAACACCATCCTCCCATTCTCTTAGGCTCCCCACCTAGAAGTCATTCTGGATTCCTCACTCTTACCTCTTCCACACCCAAGCTGTGGCCAAGGCCTGCTGATTTCTCCTTTACAACATCTCTCAAACTTGTTCTCTAAAAGAATGTAACTTTTGAGCATAGGGAATATTTCTCTTTTTTTTTTCCTCTGTAACTCTGGGTTCAATTCAAAAACCACTTATCATGGGTCTACTCTGTGCCCATCACTGTGCTAACCACTGGGATACAAAAAGAGACAAAAGACAGGCCCTGCCCTCAAACAGCTCACCATCTAATGGAGGAGACAACATGTAAATAAATATGTACAGAGCAAGCTCTATATAGGATAAAAAGGAAATAATTAACAGAGGGAAGGCCCTGATATTAAGAAGGGTTAAAGAAGGTTTCCTCTAGAAGGTGGGATTTTAGCAGGGACTTAAAAGAAGCCCTTGTTGAAGGAACAGCCATTAAGTAGATCAGTGTCATTAGTTCCAAGATGACATGTTTGAGAGTAAGGTGTAAGAAGACTGTGCAGGTTAGAAGGGCTAGTTTATGAAAGGCTTTGAATACCAAAGAGGATTTTGTGTTTACTTCCAGAGGCAAGAGGAAGTCATCAGTTTATTGTGTGTGCGTGCGTGCACGTGTGTGCGTGTGCATGCATATGCATGCATGTGTGCGTGTGCGTGTTTGTGCATGTGTGCCTTCATCATACTGGAGTTTCAGGACAATACTTCAGTGCCTGGATTAACTGCAGCGAAAACAGACAGGGAGACCCACCTGCAGGCTACTGCAGCAACCAAGCTTGGGATGATGAGGGCCCACACTGCAGTCCTGGCAGGGCCACGGGACAGAAGGGGGCTCACAGACAGATGGAGTAAAGGGGAAATCAATGGGCCTTGGCAACAGCTTCGATTTACAAGAGGTAAGAGATAGCAACAAATCCAGAAGGACTCCTAGGTTGGGAGCCTGACGCACTGAGGGGAGAAGGGTGTTGCCCTCTACAATATTATGTTACTCTCTACAGTAGCAAGCTTGATGAATGAATAAGTAGTTTTAGATAGAGGAAGAAAAGAGAATAAGAAGTCCCAAGAGTCAGGAAAGGCCTACTCAGAAACTGGAGGTAGTGGTGGAATAACAATAACAATACAGTGTTTTAAAGTAAGCAAAATGTTTCATATACATCCTTACATTTGAGCCTCACAATAACCTTGTGTGGCAGATTTTATAGGCATACGCGTCTGCCTTTCTTTGAATCCTCAGCTGAACAAGTACTTGTGGATTGATTGATTAGTCTCAAAATTCGGAATAGGAAGTGATGGTAGAATCTTCGTGGTCCACTCCATAGACCTCCACTCCCTTCCACCCATTTCCACCATATCCTTGGGGGCAGCTAGGGGGTGCAGTGGATACAGGAGTCAGGAGGACCTGAGTTCAAATCTCACCTCAGACATTTGACACTCACTAGCTGTGTGACCTTGGGCAAGTCGCTTAACCCCAACTGCCTCATCCTGAGTCATCTCCAGTCATCCTGATGAATATCTGGTCACTGGATTCAGATGGCTCTGGAGAAGTGAGGCTGGTGCCCTGCACAGCCCTCCCTCACTCAAAACAAAGTCAAGTGCAAGTCATGTCATTATTTCTGAAGCCATGGTCTTCTTCAGCAGCGAAGGATGAACACACACCATACCCCTGAATTCAGGGTAATGCCATCTCTGCCCCTCGTCTCTATGTCCAGATAGCTCTATTATTACTTCCCTGTTCAAATGGACTTTTGTTGAACAAAACGAGAGAAATAAAACTCTAAGTGTACCGACACGCTACATTCAGTAAAAAAACAACTGTCAATGACTTCAATCAGTCAGTGACACAAGAGAAAAAGAGCATTATAATCATGAGAACATCAAAACTGACGATAGGATTAGAATTTTATAGCATGGCTTGAATTGGATGACCTCTAACATCCTGTCAGACATGAAGATTCTGCAATTCAATGAATTAAATTTTTCCTCAGTAACTCAAAAAGCCAAGCAGCCAAGGAATTACAAGGAGCCATCTGAAGATTCATGGAGAAAGGAAAAAAAGATAAAAGCCTGAGACTTCCCCTCCAAAAACACAAAACAAAAACAATCCAAAAACCCCACCGCCATCCAGCCTGATTCTCTGGATTTAATCACCAAATCTTAGCTATCTCCTGCAGCCCCTTCTCCTATTAGGTAGTTCTTTCCAGAACTTCCATTTGAGGGATGAGGCAGGGGAAGCCATTGCTGATTCTCTGTATTTAGCCACCATGCCTCAGTTGCCTTCTGATTCCATTCCACCCTCTCCCACTGGTGAGGTATTCATAAAACCTCCACTTTGAGAATGAGCCCCAGGACAGACATCCTTCATTCTCCAGACTCAGTGACACCGTGTGTCCCTGACCCTCACCTCTTCACCCACTTCTCTCTCACTCACTTTTCAGCTCCTCTTTTACGTTGCTGACTATGCTGACAGTCTTTATTAGCAATCCAAGTCAAAAAGAAAGGAGCATGGAGAGAAAAGATGGTGAGTTCTGAGGTGTTTACAAAACACCCAGTTTGGACCATCCTAGGTATTTGAGACTGGCGCTCGAAAGAGAGGTCAGGTCTAATGATATAGATCTGGGAAGCATCAATAAATGTTACAGATAACGTACAATTATCATGAGAGAGAATGAATGCACAGCTCTCCTTAAAAGAGATAGAAGGTGGATTATCTCAGGAGGAAAGAGCTTCCCCTGTCTCAAGGAATGACATTATCAGAAAGAAAGGAGGATACGGAGGGAAAAGATGATGACTGTGTTTTATGAGTTCTGGGGTGCTTACAAAACACCCAGTTTGAGCTGTCCTCAGTATCTGGGACTAGAGCTCAAAAGAAAGGTTAGGTCTGACTGTATAGAATCCCATTACAGATACAGAGGCACGGCTAGGAAAGAGTTTAATATATGTCATAAAATGAAGAAACCAGGAGTGGTGATTGGTAATTGCCTGCCGATGAGGGCTGATGAAGCTATTAGTTGTCCCGACACACACAGCAGTCAGGCTGCCATCTACCACCTGTTAGTATCTGGAATTTGAATGGGAACCTCTGGGATTTGTCAAAACTTGATGATCACTACCCATCCCTGAAGATTCCTATGGAGATCATAAATATCACCATGAGTGGGTAGGCGGTGGATAAAGTGCTGAGTCCAGAAGACTCATCTTCCTGAACTGGTATCTGGCCTCAGGCACTAGCTGTGGGACCGAAGGCAAGTCATATAACCCTGCTAGAAGGAAATGGGAAACCACCCCAATATCTTTGCAAAGAAAACCCCACAAGGAGGTGGGGGGAGTCACAAAAGTTGGACATGATCAAAAACTAACCAAAGTGAAAAGGGAATGCACTGCTAAAGAAAAGCCAAAGACCTTAGGAGCACAAGTGATATTTTCATTACTATGGCAAACTGAAGGCAAGGGATTTAGAAAAGAAAGGCAAATGTCCTCTTCTATTTATGTTACTTGTAATAAACTTATGATATAGGTCACCTGTTTATAGATGATGACAATATCACACAAAGAGTTTACTCAGATCTCAGCAAAGCATTTTATACTCTCTAATATTATCCCTGGGGGCAGTTACTATACGGTATATTCTATGTACTATGAACTATATTACACATTTTATTACTTAGATTGTATTTGTTATAATAATGCTTTATTACTAAAACAGTGCATGGAGTGGGGGGTTAGACTAGATTATTTTTAATGTTTCTTACAGTTCTAACATCCTATGATCCTGAGACTTCCCAAATATTCATCCCCTACCTCGTTTCCCAATGGTACATCATATCATGTCTTTCTATCTCCCTTCTTTCTCCAGACTCCATCATTTTCTGGCTTTGCTTTGTAGGCAAAACAATGTCCTTGGTCACATTCACATTAATCCTCCTCCCTGAAATCTAAGTGGTAGTGTTCACCAAGGCATCATCAGAGAAACAAAATTAAGGAACAAAGCACAGCTGGCTTCCTGTACCTTCTTGCCTCTTCAGTGTCCAGCTATCTCTGCAAAGTGAGTTTAATTTTCGTGCTTACTGCACTGGCCCAAGTGTTTACACTCTGCAGCTTCCAATGTCTGAAATGAGTTACATTTAATGATACTGCACTGATGCTATGACTTCAGTCTTACCACCACTTCATTCAGGGGTAAATAAAAAACAAGAGCATTTTTTATTTTAACAACTCCTTTTGTCCTGGGGAACATAAAACACTTTGTTAAATGTTCCTCACAGTACCCACAACTTGAATACTCTCCCTTTTAAAATCAATGGTTTCTAGAAAAAACACTTCATGGTAAGTGGCAAAGACAGGTTCTATGGTTAAGAGAACAAAGTGTCGGAGGGATTTGTGACGGCATTCTGTATTTGTGTTTGCTCAAAATTTCTATTATATTGGTTCAAATGTAATCTGTACTTCTCCCCAAAATCAGGCAGGGAGAAAAACATGAATTGGCCTACGAATGGAATTATTTTTAATGCAAACTTATCATCATCCATCTTCCCTAAATGATCTCCTTTTAGGGTAAGAATAGGGACGGGACTTTGATCTATTATTGCAATGATATAGGAACCCCCTTCCAACGCAGATCAGCCCTTCTCTGCAATAACAGTGTTAGAGAGTTGCCTAGAATACTGAGAGGTTAAGGGTGTTGCCCAAGGTCACTTAACCAGTAGATGGCAGAGGCTGGTCTTAAATCCTGGGCCTCCTGGCTCTGGGTCAGTTCCCCAGACATGATGTCACACTCTCTCCCATTTTAAGGGTACGCATATGGCACAGGCCTGTATCAAAAATCTTAGACATAACTCCTGCGCCACCAGTTCATGTTATAAAAGCTATTATTACCACAATTGAGCAGCCTATCACACAACTCTGATACATATTAATATACTCTGTGCTTGATGATCACGCAAGCAATGAAAATGCAGAAACATGTAAGGTCGGATATATAGTTTTGCAGAATTCACCGAACCTCACAAATGGTGCTGCTTTCTCTTGGAAAAGCAGGGAACACTGGTCCACTGTCATTCAACTGTATATATTCATGTTTTTTTCTAACAGTAGTGATGGGTTATGCTGAGCCATCATAATGTGGGAAAAATAATAAATTTATTTTCAACAGAGTTCATTAAAAATCCTAGCTGACACTCTTTAACTGTGGTCCAGCCAATCTAAAAGTAACTTTGAATTCTGCCCCCAAAGTTACTAAACAATGTCTATCTTTTGACTTAGTGATCCCACTGCTGTTCTCCAAAGAGAGCCAAAAAAGAGAAAAATAAAACCAAAATGTATATAGAAATTCATAACAGCTCCTTTTTGTAGTAGCAAAAAATGAAAAAGCTAAAGGAGTATCCATCAATTGGGGAACAGCTGGACCAATCAGGGTATGTAACTGTAATGGAATATTGTTATTTCACAAGAAATGATGAAAGAAAAAACTGAAAGGACTTGTACGGACTTATACGGGGGGAAGCAAGTAATTTGTACAATAACAACAACTCTGGAAAAAAAAAGACCAAGCAAGATTCCAGGAGATCAGTGATGAAACATACTACTTATCTCCTGAGAGAAAGGTTATGGACTCAGGAGGCAGAATGAGATAAATATTTTTTCAACCAAGTCAATGAAGGAATTTGTATTACTTGATTGTGCATATTTGTTAAAGGGGTTTTACTTTTCTTTCTTTCTTTCCCAACAGTGGGAGTAGGAGGTGGGTGGGGTGGGGGGAAGTAGAGGAAGGAGAAAGAGACAATAAAGTAGATTAATTGAAAAAAAAATTTTTTAAATGAGACTAATTGAAAACATAGCATATAGCAGCTGCTTAAAAAATGTTGACTGAAGGACAGTTTTGAAAGTTACATTTTAAATTTATACCTAGTTCCTTTTTTTAAAGTAAGCTATATATAATAGAAATTCAAAGTTTCATATTCGCCTCTATTCTACTGGGTGTATGAAGTGTTCATTCTAGTTGATTTTTTTAAAATTCAGATTTTTTTTAGAAGGACAAAAATGGAACTCAGATTCTTTTCTGCCTTGACCATTTACAAGAGATAAACAGCCGTGGGTAAGTCACTTCATCTCTGAGACCTCAGTGTCACCACCTGTAACATGGGGATGATAAGACTTACAATGCCCCAAAGAACCACTGGGAGGACCAAATAAGATAACACAGCCAGTGGTAAATGTAAATGTAATTGGTTATCATTTACACATATTTCAAAAGACACGGTCACTGCCAAGAGGCAAAAGGAAACATACCCTTGGGTTTTTTGGTGCCAGTCAGCTTGAATAAGATTGGAAGTATGGATGACAACTCGAAGGCCTTCTTCATACAACAGCAGCATCATTTTCCTTTAAAAAAAAAATAAGGGTATGGATGGATTGTCAGAGGTACCTTCCGAAACATACAGAGCTCTAGTAATCCCAAGAATGACTAAAGATTTGACAATTAAGAGTAAACCAGGAATCTCTACCGAGTCACAGACTGAAATTCTAATACATAATGGGAATGTTACCTGGTATCGCCCACCAGAAAAAGCCCAAATGATTCAACCTAAAATTTAAGATCATCCCAAAATAGACTTCTCCCAATCTATTACCCATTACTCCCTCATGGGAACTCTTCACTTTAGTACAGTCAAATCTCTTTTCTACCCCTGAAGCCCACCATTTTAATTTCCATCTCTTTAGCTTTGCTCATGTTATTTTTTATTTATATTTCTTTCCTCTCTACCATTCTAAACCTCATATTTCCTTCACGAAGCAGTGCCAAAAATCAACACCTTCCTTATAGTCCCACCCAATAAAACTTCTATTTGAATTCTAAGAGTATTTGGTCCAGGGGAGGGGAACCTGCGGCCTCAAGGCCACATGTAGCCCTCTAAATCTTCAATCGTAGCCTTCTGACTGAGTCCAAATATCACAGAACAAATCCCCTTAATAAAAGAATTTTTTCTGTAAAACTTGGCCTCAGTGAAAAGGCCACACTTGGAGACCTAAAAGGCCACATTTGGCTTTGAGGCCACAGGTTCCCCCACCCCTGACTTTGGTCTGTACATCTGACATTTCAATCAGTCAATCAAAATTTATGAAGTGCCAGGGATATAAGTGGTGTCTCACAAGTCTCAGTTCAGTATTAAGTTATTAAAGCTTAAAAATTCTTTCAGTCATTTAGAGGGCACCCTATATTGTTCCCTAATTGTTTGACATAGCCAAAATTTTTATCTCTCTAGCTGGAGTGTATAACAATTCTCCAAAAGGAAACATACCAACGAGCTAACATTTAGCTGTAGTTTTTGATACACAGCCTGACGGTGGCTTATACAATGTCACATTTTTTTCTAATTGTTCGAAATATCCAAGGTTTATCTTGCAAGATGGAACAAAAGTCTCTCAAGGTCAAGAATCATGTTATTAACTTGGTAACCAGCTTTTATGTAACACTTAGAGGACTGCAAAGAGCTTTAAACATTACCTCACTTGATTCCCACAATTATCCACATTTACAGATGAGGAAACAGGCAGAGAGAGATTAAGTGACTTACTAAATGTCAGCAGAGCTAGTGTTTCAGGGAGGATTTGAATTCAGGTCTTCCTGAAGTCCAAAGCTCTACTCACTAACATGACCTAGGTATCTCCTCTATATACACCAAAGTGTGTAGCCCAGCGTCATTGATGTGACTCTACATACAAATGATACAATCCAATTCAACAACACTCCTGAGCACCCAACATATTTTAAATATTGCATAAGGTACAACAAGGGGCAGCTATGTGGCAGAGTGGAGAGAGTGCTGGGCCTGCAGTCCGGAAGATTCATCTTCTTGAGTTCAAATTTAGTCTCAGACACTTACTAGCTATATGACCCTGGAAAAGCCACTTAACCCTGTTTACCTTAGTTTCTTCATCTGTAAAATGAGCAAGAGAAGGAAATGGCAAACCATTCTAGTATCTCTGCCAAGAAAACCCCAAACTGGGGTCCCCAAGAGTCAGACATAACTGAAATAATCAAACAATGAAAAGCACAATAAACAAGACAATGTCCTTGACCTTAATTAATTTATAATCCAGTTTGAGGGAATCAAGTATGCACCTACACAGCAATAATAAAAAAATATGGAGATAGCTGAAAAGGGACATGACAGAGCATTACAAATATTTGCTGGGAAAGTAGGGAACACATGTGCCCTCTAGAAGGGTCTGGGAAGACTGCGAGGAAAAGGTGGAGTTTGAGCTGGAGACATTGCAAGGTGTATGGGTAGAATTCCAAAGGAAGATGTGGAAGGAGGGCACATAAAATATCCTCAACTAAAGCACAAGCGAGGGAAAGCCCTGCATGTGTTCAAGGAATGACAAGTCTGAAAATGTCCAGACACAATGGAACTTGTACAGGATCGCTTGCCCAAGATCACAAAAGAATGAATATATGTGAATTTCATTCAAATTGCTCAGCACTAAAATGGTATACAGCTAAAAGAATTACAGCTCTTTTTGACATCTTTCAATGTATACAATGTGCTCACTGAAATCTAGGCCAATTTATATGCATAGTCATGAATTCATCAACAGTAATGAAGAACAACCTAATTCTAGACGACAGATACAATTTGCCAAATATTCACAACTACAAAGGTCAGTGAACTCTGATCATGGGAAATATAAAATAATTTAAGGGTGAACAGTTTATCATTTTGTATTTAACAAATATATATAATAAGATGCTTAGGGCCAAAGCTTAAAAAAAAAAAGACAATGTAGGAGATGGGGCTTCCTTTCAGAGGTATGAATGAAATGTGATTCTAAACTTATGATTATAGGATTTAGAGCCAAAAGAATCCATCAAGATCTACCCCATCATTTTACAGAGGAGGAAACTGTAGGGAAAAATCTTACTTACTCAACTTTGTGGCAATGAACACAAATTTAAGTTTAATTTAAATATTTAAGTGAGATAATATGAATAAAGTGACCTGTAAACCTTAGCATACTATATAAATGCCAGCAGTTACTTATTTTCATAGCTTTTCTTTCTTTTTTCTGGAGAGGCGGCATGGACACAATATTAGACTTGAAGGAAGTTTGTTGTTCAGCTGTTTTTCAGTCATGCCTAACTCTTCATGCCCATCTGGGGTTTTCTTGGCAAAGATACTGGAATGGTTTGCTATTTCCTTCTCTAGCTGATTTTACAGACTAGGAAACTAAAGCAGAGAGGCTTAAGTGACTTGCCCAGGTTAACACAACTAGTATTTGAGGCCACATTTGAACTCAGGTCTTCCTGATGCCGGACCTGGTGCTCTATCCACTGTGCCACCTAACTGCCCTACATAAATGAGAGGCAGCAATCCCTACTCAGGCATTTAATAACTATTATCCTGCCAAGTCATTTAATCTCTCTGAGCCCCATTTTCTTCATCTGTAAAATGGGGATATCCACACCGGCCTCAAAGGGTCACTATATGGGGTAAGTAGGGTAATCTCTATCAGTATGTTAGCTAGAAGCAGCTCAGGGGCACAACAGATAGAGCCTTTTCAATATAACACAGGTAAGTCAGTGATCTGGAAGAACAGACAAGAAAAAGAAACCATTCTGGGTTGATAATTTATAACCCACATGACCTCAAATAGGTTACTTATTAATTATAATAAGAGTAGTAGCTTATACTTATATATAAAGTTGGCAAAACTCGAGTTCAAATCCTATCTTTGACAACTATGGGCTGTACGACCCCAGGTACTTTATTTAACCTCTCCTGCCTCAGTTTCCTCACCTGAAAAATGAAGAGGTTAGATCTGATGGCCTCTAAGAGCCCTTCCATGAACTCTGTAAATCTTTAAAAAATGTATAAGTGTAAGCTACTACTATTATTAATATTAATAAGTAACCTGTTTGAAGTCACATAGGTTACAAATTGCCAGCCCAGAATGGCTTCTTTTCCTTAACTACTCTTCTAGAACACTAACTTACCCTTGTTACCCATGTAATCTATGGAAAACAACCTTAAATTAAGAAACCAGACACCTAGACTCTACATCTATCTGTGTGACCTTGAGAAAATCAATTCTGCTCTCTAGGCCTATTTCCTCCCAGAAGAGCTATCAAATTAGATTTTATCTCCATTGTTTCTTGAAGCTCCAAAATTCTGTGATTCATTAGACGGTACATTTCTCAAAAGCCAGTGGAACCCCCCAAAAATATCCTGAATATACTATCATGAAGCAATGCCAATAAAAATGATAGTGCCATAGAGAGTAACATTTATATATAGCCTTCCTGTTGTTCAGTTCTGTCTGACTCTATGCGACTCCGTGGGCTTTTGTCCAGGGGGTTTTCTTGGCACAGATACCGGAGTGGTTTGCCATTGCCTGCTCCAACTCATTTTACACATTAGGAAATGAATCAGATAGGTGTCAAGCAACTTGCCCAGAGTCACACAGCTTATTGTTGGTAAAAATGCCTTTCAGACATTCTCTAATTTTTATCATCACAATGGTCCTGGAAGAAACTGAGACACCCTTAAAGGTTAAGCCCAGGGACACATACCTGGTAAGCATCTAAGGTCGGATTTGAACTCAAGATCTTCCTGGCTCTAAGTCAAGTGCTGTCTATCCCCTGGGCCACCATTATTAACATAGCTATTTATGATCATTTAGCATTGGTATACCCATGTGCCATCACTGAAAACAGCTTCCCACAGGACCTCTAATCCACCCTTCAATATGTTATTTACACTGAGAGAAAAGAGATTTGGACTAAGAGATGATAGAGGCCAGAAGGACTGTGTCACTGCAACCAATGTTTCTGCATATAGGAGGCATTCTATCTACTATGCTACCCCCACAATCACACTTAGATTTTAACCCTACAACCCCTCATCTATACCTCGGACACAAAGGGCATCTTGGCAGCTAGAACTGGTTGGCTGTAAGAATTTCTAAAAGCTTTTGCTAAAATAAGTCAGCTAGGTGGCACAGTCACTTAACCCTGTTTGCTTCAGTTTCCTCATCTGTAAAATGAGCTGGGGAAGGAAATGGCAAACCAATCCAGCATCTTTGCTAGGAGAACCCCAAATGGGGTCATGAAGAGTTGGATACAGCTAAAAACCACCGAAGAAAAACAAAAGTTAGTCAGGAAACAATCTAGTTCTATTACAAAATTCGGTCCACAGGAAGAGAAAAATGCATATAGAAAAGAAGGATCATTTTAACCAAAGTTTGACATCAGACGGGGCTGAAGCTGTCTCTATAGAGAAACTTGGAAAAGTACTGGACTGGAATTTAAAAATTGGTGAAAAGTCCTGGAAGACAGATAATGAAACACAATGTCCCATCCTTTCTGATATGAGGGAATAGGCCCTAGGACATAAAATACTGTGTGTATCATCCTTTGTAGGCACTTCACTGAATTTTTTTTCTTAAGTACTTTTCTTTGTCACAAGGCGGGTCAGTCTCAGGTAGTGGGTGAGTGCATAAAAATGAAATTAACTGTGACAAACAGTCCAAAAGCACAGGTAAAATCTATTTTAAAAAAAAACAACAATAGATATTACACTGTGAATGAAAAGAACCAGGTACTAGGCCAACTCTGGTATTAACTAAGTTGGTAATTCTGGGGATATCATTCAATCTCCTCATGTGTAAATTAAGAGGGGAGTACAATATGATTTCTAGCCTTCCCTCCAGCTCTGAAGTTATTTATAAGTGATAATGATATGCTCATATTGTCAATTTAGGGGCAAGGATATTCCATCGGAATAGGTGATTGTAGGATATGACAAACCCAAACACACAAAGGCATTTCTAGGCCCTTATTAAATCAAGTTATTTTACTTCAAGTTCTTTTCTAATTGTTAACACACATATACTTTATCTTTCCAATAAGAGTGTAAGCTCCCTCAGAGTAGAGACTAAACTTCTGATTAGAAGTTCTCAAATATTTTGAATTCGGAACCTGTTTGCATCATTAAAAATAACTGAGGACCCCCTTCCCAAAGATTTTTTGTTAATATGGGTTATATCTATTAGTATTAATTATTATGGAAATAGTTTTGACTTCATGGACTTCCTAAAAGGGTCCATGATACCTATTTTCACAATCGGTCAACTTGGAGGTTCCAGAATACACTTTGAGAACTGTTGATTTAGTCTTTCTTAATCCCTTCTGTGCCAAGGATCCCTTTATTAGTCTGGCAAAGCCTAGAGAACTCTTCTTTGAAAACTGTTTTTAAGTGCACAAAGTAAAATATATAAGATTATAAAGGAAGTCAATTATGCTGAAATAGTTATAAAAATATTTTTAAAAGTAAGTTCTTGGACTCCAAGTTAAGAACCCTGGCGTTAAATATTATTTGTACGTGTTCCTGGGCCCCTACCACTCTCTGCAAAGCATCATGTACTGTAGTGAGCACAGAACAGGAATTGTTACACTTATGGGAGAAAAAGGTCTCCACAGTGATTTCCTCTCCTATCAAAGTATCATAACTTTTAAGATATAAGTTGCACAGTGGGTAGAGTGCTTGGGCCTGGAGTCAGGAAGACTCATCTTCCTAAGCTGAAATCTGGCCTCAGACACCCACTAGCTGTGTGACCCTGACTAAGTCACTTAACTCTGTTTGCCTCAGTTTTCTCATCTGTTAAATGATCTGGAGAAGGAAATGGCAAACCACTCCAATACTTTTGCCAAGAAAAACCCAAATTTGGTGACAAAGAACCAGACCTGACTGAAACAACTCAACAATAAGTACTTAGCAATGAAAGGATCAAAAATCAAACTGTTATTTAAAAATTCTTTGCATTTTGGAAAATACTGCTTTATGCTCCATATAAAAAGAAATTAATGAGAAACTCAAAATTTTGTTGAAATGGATTTTTAGCTAGTCAAATGAGAAAGTGTAATTAAAACCTATATTAGTAATGTGGAAAAAAGTAAAATTAAAAGAAAAATACAAGATCTAGTTCCACAGGGTTCTGGTGATCACTTTTAATGAGAGCATATAAGAAAATTAAATGTAGGCTGAATGGATGGATAACTTTTATATGTGCCTTTTTCCACTCCGGAGCCACTTTAAAAACAGGTCAGCAAAAGACAATTTTAGAATCACATTTTATAAAAATAGCTGATATTTATGTTACCTTAAGGCTTACAAGATATTACACTACTGCCCCAGAGATATAGCTGCTATAATAAGCCTCATTTTAAAGACAAGGAAATTGAATCTCTAAAAGTTAGGACTTCTCAAGGTGAAAGTTTGTTAGTATCTGAATTAGTGAGAGTTAATATCTAGGGAAGGAATAAAAACCCAGGCCTCCCAGACTCCAGATTCAGCACTCTATCTACTATGCCATGTTGTCTCTCATAGGTATCTCAAAACTACAGTTATCCCTTTCATATCACAACCCACCACGGTTTCAATGTATCACTGGTCAGCAAAGAAATTAAATGGGAATTTGGGGGGAGTTTTGTGGAAATGTTGGATGACATATGATGACACAGAATGCATGACCAAATACTTAACCCAAATTTTATAATCAGATACTGTAAATACCCCATAAAAGAAAAATTTTTTAAAAATTAAGATTTCTTCTCTGGTATGAAGGAAGGGCCAAAAAGTTTGAGGCAGAGTTTCCAGATTGCAGGGGTGCTGTGTCCCTAATTCTTACACAACGTGGAAGGGCTAACTGTAGAAGAAATCCTAGAAGTCATCAGGTCAAACCTATACATGAGCTTACATAGCCAGGACCCCCAAGGAGTACCATCTAAAAGTCTCCAAGGATGAGGAACTCAATCCCTCAATCCCATTTTACCCCACTCTCCCAACCCAAGGAAGTTCAGTTCACTTCAGGAAAGCTCTAACTTTTAGGAAGTTCTTTCTTACATCATCCACCCACTGTTTCTAGATCTACCATCTGGTGCCAAGCCACACAAGTCTACGTCCTATACAATGCTCTTTCAAACACCTACATATAGTCAGCACCTCTCCCCAAACCTCACACCCCACATAGATTTCTTCTATTCTTTAATTTGAATAAAATAAATAGTTTAATGTGAACATTTCAAGTCAAAGGACACTTCAAAAAAAAAACCAAACTTTACATATGGAAGGTGCTTGATGAATCGCTAAAAATATCCTTTATAGCAGACAATAGGAACTTATATACTTCATTGTTTTTTTCAGCAATTTGTCAGTAATGTCTCACTCTTCATAACCCTATTTGGGTTTTTTTTGGCAAAGATACTATAATGGCTTGCCATTTCCTTCTCCAGTTCCTTTTACAGATGAGGAAATTGAGGCTAACAGAGTTAACCAACTTGCCCAGGGTCACAGAGCTAACAAGTATCTAAGGCCAGATTTGAATTCAGGAAGATAAGTCTTCTTGACTCCACGCCTGACACTCTATCCACATCACGACTCAGGTACCCATACCCCATTGCACACAGTTCTATTGTTAACTAAGAAACAAAACATGAAGGAAAATCACCAGGAATATATCCATTTTCATTACTGACACACAGCAAGAACAAGCCTGAGGCATTTTCATTTGAGCATCCTTAATGACGGCAAATCTTCATTCTTTGGGATGGATTTGATTTTTGGAAATGGACAAAAAGGTGCTTGGAGTCAAATCTGATGAAAAAAGGCTGACTAAGCTGAGCGCTGCTATTTGCAGTCAAAATCATTATGTGGCTTGAAGTTAATAAGAATGTGTTTCTTCTGCAACTCATAACGGAAGCAACGTCCAAACAGTTAAGCAATGGCAGCCAGGCTGAGTAAGTATGTAGCCTCTTAAGTGGACTACTGTGAAGGGAGCAAATTTACATTTTGGTAAGTAAATTCTGGCTATTTACTATTAGAAATAATCACGGTTATTTATTATGACTCATAATCTAACTTTAAGTTTTTCTGTTCAATGAAAACAGCACTTTTCATAAAGAAGTTTGGTAGATTCCACCCTCAATGGTAAGTGACTCCTAAAAGAGGTAACTCACTGTTACCAGACTCCAAAAACAAATTTGAAATAAGTATAAGGCCAAAAGAACCACACAAGGTGCCCCAAAAGTCTTAGTGTATTTCTAAGCTTCAATAGTTTATCATTTAAGCTATTACATTTCTAATAAAGTAGCTGCCACATAGGACCATGTGAACAATAACAGATTATTATTTACGCTATCAAAGCTTCAAACTTAAATAAGCTACTAAAAGTTTAAAAGTATAATAACACAGAAAGTTTGGGAAACTTTCTATTACTATATAGGCATATGAATGTGTCAGTATATGCATGTGTATACACATACATATACATATATTAAATAACACATACATGTATGTATTCATATATCTCTTCATATGCACTATATAATAAAATATTCTAATAGAGAAATCAGAGTTCTCAAAGGGTACTGATTTGGAGCCAAAAGTCCTAGATTCCAATCCAGACTTTACTACATATCATCCATGTGACTTTGAAAAAGGTTATTAACTTCTCTGGACCTTGGTTTACCATTCTGCAAATTGGGAGCATTGAACTGGATGGTCACTAATGTTCCTTACATATATAAAACCTATGATTCTGCAGAATCATATTTAAGTGGAAAGGATACTTTTAAAGCCACCTATCTTAATATAAAATAAGGACATGAACACACTTTTCTGACCTTCCATACTACCTTTTCAATTTCTAAAGGCAAGGTAGTTCATAAATTTAAAATTATTCTAAACATATCACTGTTAAGGGTCAAGGAAATCGATTTCCCTTCATTTAAAAAAAATTACTTACGTATGATGAGTTCCAAATGCAATATCCAACTTGGCCTAGGATGACAAAAAAAATTGACCTTGAACATTTTTGAAATACATTTCCTCTAGAAACATTACATAATCCAACTGAAAGTCTGAAAAGGTTTGGACCTCCATTTTTTTCAATGTATCATCTGCCCTCTAGTGGATTCTACAACTACTGCATTTTAAATGGCGACACTTAGAAATTAGCCTGTGTCATTAGAATGTTAAGAAACACTAATATAGGAAAAAGACAAGGAATTGTTTACAATTCATCTAACTGGCATTAAAAAAATTAATTCATTAAAGTTTTTAGAACTGAGTTGAAAGGAAATATTCACAGAATCATTAACAGTACACCTTAGCATATTCCATGCTAGTTTTTTCATGTTTTACTAACATCATTGAGTTCATATTTTCTTATAGCACAATAATATTCCGTCACAAGAATGTACTGCAACCATTTCCCCAATTGATGGACATCCCCTCAATTTCCAATTCTTTGTCATCAGAGAAAGACCTTTTAAGTTCTTATAGCACAATAGTATTCCATCACAGTCGTATACTGTATATGTAGTCTAATGTGTGCCTAAACAGAAAATGAGTCTAAAATAGAAATAAAAAATTCCGGTGGTGGTTTATCTATTACTTCTAAGGAAACACTTTAATTATAATAAAGTCTCTACTTAAGTTATAATTTGCATCCACTACTCCCAGTGTGTCTTCTGGGACCAATCAGAAAAAATTGATTTTTTAAAAAACGTAACAACAGTATTTGTAATAGTTAAAGAAAGCTACCATATGTCCTTCCTATCCCTACCACTTCCCCAAGTTTTCTCTTCTCCAAGATAAATATCTCCAGGTCCTTCAACCAATTTAAATTTGTCCTATTTTCTCACAATATGAATCCCTGTCTTCTGAGGGATCTAGATCAATGGTCTCCAAATTCATGTGATTGCATACTCCATTGGTAAAAAAAATTTTGTGTGCATTACCACTAAAGGACATATTTGCTTACTTATAAACTACAGGCAAGGCCTTAGGTACTAATCATATGTATTATGAACTATATACAAGGCCCTAGGTACTAACTAATTACATATATTATAAATTATATACTAATCCTTAGGTATTAATTATATGTATTATAAAATGTAAACAAAAATAAATATTAAAAGCTTGAAATTAAGATGAAATAATACTTGATTCTAAAGTCAACAGGGTGCTACTATAGTTTACTGAGTAGGAGGTAATTTGGACAAATCTAGACTGTAGAACACTTCGGCAGCTGTGAGGGAGGATGGACTGGAAGGCAGTGAGATCTGAAAAAGTGAGACCTATTATAGGAGAATATTGCAATAGATCAGGTGAGAGGTGATGAGGGTCTTTATCAAAAAAGTTATGTCTTTGTGAACAAGTTATTCAACAAGTTATGGTATACGACTGTGATGGAATACTATTGTGCTATAAGAACTTAAAAGGTCTTTCTCTGATGACAAAGAATTGGAAATTGAGGGGATGTCCATCAATTGGGGAAATGGTTGCAGTACATTCTTGTGACGGAATATTATTGTGCTATAAGAAAATATGAACTCAATGATGTTAGAAAAACATGAAAAAACTAGCATGGAATAATGAACAGCAAAATGTGCAGAACCAAGAGAATATTGTATACAATAACAGCAATAGTGTTTTAAGAACAACTTTGAGCAAATAAGTTACTTTGAGTATTATAAATACCCAAATTAACCATAAAAGGCCATATGAAGACATTTTCTGCATCCAGATAAATAGAAGTATGGATAGAATAATTTTACATAATATATTCCTGTGTCTAATGGTGGCCGTCTCTAGTGCAGGGGAAGGGAAAAGAAAGGAAAAAAAGAAATTCACATGACAATTTTGCTGTATATTTCAAAGGAATAGCAAGTTATATTTAATAGATTTGCAGTTTCATGTGCAATCATCTTTTTACTATGTTATGGAAATGCTTGTTTTATTTCATAAATTAAAAATAAAATAAAAATGTTTTAAAAGGGATGCCTTTGTGAACCAACTGGTCAGAAAACAAACATCACTTAATTGGACTGTTTACAGTCAATTCACTATTGAGTACTTATTGTGTAAAAAATGAAAACCCACAACTCCTTACTTCAAGGAATTTATAAGTGAATTTAGAAGGGCACAACAGATACTTAAGCAAGTATTTACATTGTAAAGTGTGATATGAACGACAAAAATATAAAAAATTATGATAAAATATGAAGAAGAGATGACTTTCAGCTGGATTAGCTCAGGGAGGACTTCAAGGAGGAAGAGATAAGTGATCTGAACCTTGAAAAAAGAGAATTTCAATAGGCGGAGATATGGAGGGAGTATGTTCTAGGAAGCCAAGACTGCATGGATGCACAAAGTCAAGAGAACACAGAACGAAACTGCGATGAACCTAATCAGTCCAATCTGGCTGCAATAAAAGATTCATAAAAAGGGAGTGCTGGATGAAAAGACAGAAAAAGGAGGCTCAACTCAGATGACCACAGATGTCAGTCTAAGGGCAACAGGGGAGACATTTAGAGTTATAGAGAAGAAAATGGCTATGGTAACATTAGGAAGACAAGTTCAATAACATAAACAATATTGTAAAGAATGAATTGTAGAAAAAGTGAGACTAGAGACTGGAAGACCAGTAGAGAAGCTATGGACATAATAGTCTTAGGCAAGAGACCATAAAGATCTGACTGGCAGTAGCGTAAGTGTGCATGGAGAGGAGAAGTAGAAGGGACAAGACTTGGCAACTTTTCTGATACTGGCAGGGTAAGAATAAAGAGTCAAATGCCTCTGGAGAACTAAGCCATCAAAAGAAATAAGGAATTTTGGGAGGGAGGTCAGATTTCTGGGTGGAAATTTGCGGCCTATGATGTTTTGACACACTAATAAGAGATTCCAAGAGAATCTCCCATTCATCACATGTAGAAAAGTGGTACTGAAACTCAAGGGAAATATGGCAGCTGCCAAGATTCCAGAGTTACCAACAAAAAGCTGATGTCACAGAGGTAATAACTGAACTACAAGGAGTGAATTAAATTGCCAAAAGAGAAATAACAGAGAGCCTTAGAGCCTTGGGAGACACCCACATTTAGCAGGCAAGAGGAAGGATAGTAACAAGTGAAGGCAATGTAATGATAAATCATAACCTCATTATCACCAAATCTTAAGAACTATATTTATTTTTAATACCTGTAAACTTAAAAACTAAAATTTTGACCCTTTGTGCCATTTAACCCTAGGCCAAATTACGACAACCACTTTTGACTCCTTAGTTAAAAAAAACAAACAACTAGTTAACACTTGAGTTCTAGTCCCAGTTCTTCCTCTAGTCAGTTATGTGTACTTGGACAATTTTCTTTTGTGGGCCTGCCTTAGTTCCCTCATTTTTAAATTAAGAGCCCTGAAACTAGAAAGTCAACAAATTTCTTTTCAGTTATGCAATTCTCTCAAACTAGTATATCTGAGTTTCACAAATGAAAGCTTCATAATGAATTGAGGCTTCTATTAAAAGTCTCCTCTAACTCTGTCATGCGTAAATATTTGTTAAGTGCTTACTATGTACCAAATGATGGACTAAGCACCAAAGTTGCAGAAGGGACAAAAGACAGTTCCTGCTCTCAAGGAGCCTTCCTTTTCTGTCTCTTCCCCTACCACATGTGTGTGTGTACACACACACATATGTACAGAAGTACATATATGTATTTATGTATATATGTGTGTATATATACATATATATGCTCACATATATGCATACACACACACACAGAGAGATATGAGAGATCTCAAAAGATAAAGAAAATACCAAATTGCTAGGGGAAAGTCAAGATTTCTCCTTCCAAGTCAAAAGTTGAGGAAAAAAATCCCACAAAGCACTGTTTGTTATCTTCTTGAATTGAAACGATAGGGTCAAGATATTTCTCCACCTAAGAAATCTTCCTACAGGGTTTTTACTCAAGCACAGACTGCTGCAATCAATATTAACTGATAGCTGCTCTTTATTACTATCCACTCATAAGACCTTAAGCTCTTTGCAAGTAAAGTTCATTTTAACACCCAACGACTCGCTAAGAGGCATTCAGTAAATGCTGGCTGGATAAATGGTCACTATAGTCTCTTCCTGATCCTGACTGCAATACTTAATACTAGCGAATTTCTTTATGCAGAAATTTATGTCTTCACCACTTTCCTATTTGGGAGCTTCTAGGTTGCTTTACATGCTTCCCACTTTTAGCTTAATGGAAGCAATTCTAATCCATTCTTACTGTCTGTGTCTTTGACGACCATGGCAATAAGTGTTTTGGGAAAGTTATAAGGAAAATAGGCAGGTTCTGGAGACAGAAGTTGGTTGATGTAGGGTGCACAGAGCAGATGACTGAAGTAAATTCTATTACTGTGTGGCAGGTGAGAGACTATTATATTAGGTAGAAGAAGAGTGATGAAGACCTTTCAAGCTAGGGCTAACAACACAAAGTGAAGTGGGTTGGTCACGCTTGACATGAAACTTTGCAATGTGTTTTCAACGGCTCACTGTGATTTTTCTCCCTTAGCCTTTTGAAAATACAGGGTCTGTTGGCTGGAAGATTGGTGATGGAAAGTGAGTTAGTACTTTCATATGTGTAATGAATGAAAGTTTTAGAAGCTAGAAGGATAATGATGGAAAAGGCAGAAAACAGGCTCCACAGGACAGAATCCCAGTACAAATTTCATTCACCTAATAGAGGGGGAAGAGGCTGATAACAAAGAGGTTACTCATGAGATACAGGGGCTATACATTTATCAGTATGAAAAGACCAAAGATGAAGGTTACATCAGCCAGCTCAAATAACCATTGTCACTAGAACTACCAATGGCATGCAATAAACAATAAAGGAAAGGAAATCACCAATTTAAATACTTAACCCTGTCTCTGTCTTAAACTGTTCACACAAGAAGATAGACTGTGTCCAAGCAGGACACATGACCCAGCTGCTCACATCTTAATAATAGTAGCTAACATTTACATAGTTCTTATATATATGCACTGTGCTAAGAGCTTAACAAATATCATCTCACTTGAGGTATATCCCCAATCATTTTAAAATATTGGCCTTGAGGACAGAAGGGGAAGCAGAATCATGTAGTCAATCACAGTACCATAGGCTCAGAGTTGGAAAGGCCCTTAGCCGTTTTAACGTGGGCTCTGTAATGACTATATGTTAGAACTTCCCTTCTTCACAGGAGAGCAGGAAAATGGAGTTATACAACAACCAGCCAATCAGAAAGATTTCTGAGGCTCAGAGCCACTTGACAGACCAGTGATTCTTTGCGACTGAACTCTAGCTGAATCTGGAGATGCCTATAGGTGCCAGAAACCACAAAATCAATCTTGATCTTGAGCAGAAGCTGCAGATTCGAGACTTTGCTCAGGAGTTTCTAAACATCCTGCTGTCTGTTAATTGCATCTACAGGTATCTTCTCCCTTAACCCCTGCTTCCACCCACAACCACTCTAAACCTTTAGACACTATATCTCATCCTTTACCCACTACCTCTCAGCAGCTGAGAACCTTCTTTACTTCCTTGTACAACCTTCTCTCCCCTACAGACCTTCTCTGAGACAATTAAAGGTTTTAATGGGTTTAACGGACTCTTTTCTTTTCTTGTCCCTGTATGAGCCTGAGTATCTTTTGCTAGTAGCAGCCACTGAGTACAACCCTTTCACTGAGAAGTGAAATGACAGGTCACAACAGGCCACACTGCTAGTAATCATCTAAGGTTGAGATCTGAACCCAGGTTTTCCTGACTCCAAATGCAGGGTCCACTATAATCTACTATTCCATACTGCCTCTTAACAGCAACAAATACAGCAAAGGGGGGAAAGGATTAGGTAGATGGCTTCCCCCTAACAAGTACCTGGATTCTCTGCTTCTCAACAAGTGCAAATATCAACATCCTCCGTACAACACTTGGTGCTATTACCATCTCTATTTTACAGAAGAGGAAACTGAGGCAAATAAACTGACTTGCCCAGAGTCACACAGCTAGTAATTATCCAAGGCCAAATTTGAACTCAGGGTTTTCCTGACTCCGGGCACAATGTTCCATCTATGGTACCTTTTAGCTGCCCAGAAAGATAGCTGATTACTTTTATACAATACCATTTAACTTCTTAAATGGCACAGTCTGCATAATATATAAAGAAAAGCAACCATTCATTATTAAGAGAATGAATTAATGAAAAGGCATTTATGAAGTACTAACTAGGTACAAAGGACTATTCTAAGGAAGAGAGAATAACAACAACAAAAAATGAGCTGGTCCTTACTATCAGGGAGCTCAGATTCTAACGGAGGAGACAAAGTACACGGAAGGTTTCAGCAGCAAGTCTGACGGTCTTTACAATGCAGCAGCAAAGTAAATAGCAATGCATCTTCCTTAATGTCACTTCCACTGATGAAATCTCTTCAGTTTCTGAGGCTGAACCTTTTGACACTACCAAAATTCTTTGAAGGCAAGAAATTTCTCTTGTGGGCCTTCAGTGATGGAGGTTGCAGAAGCAGTTTCTAAGCACCATCTCCTCAGGGGGTCCTGGAATGATGGTGGCTGAGGCTGGAACTGAAGTAGGCTATTTTTAAAATATGTGACTATTATGAAATATGACTATTATGAATATCCAAATTAACTATAAAGGACACGTGAAGAAAGATGCTATCTGCATCCAAAGAAAGAAATGATACATATTAGTTTGCATAGAATAGGTTTATATATATATATATATATATATATATACCTATTTATGTCTAATGGTAGCCTTCTCTAAGTTGCAGGGAGAGAAGAAAAAAAAGAAATTTATAAAATAATTTTATTATATATTTCAAGGGAACAGCAAGCTGTACACAATAGATTTGCAGTTTCATATGCAATCATATTTTTATTATACCATGTGATGGGAACACTTGTTTTATTACATAAATTAAAAATAAATTTTCTAAAAATAAAAGGTAGGCTGCTATCTATATTGGTATTAAAAAAACAACTGAAGTAGGACTGGTGGTTTCTGGGGATGCTGCCACTCCAAGAGCAACCGGGCTGTCCTGCTCATCAATGGCGTTGTTGAGGCGAAAGGTAGACTGTATTCAGCTGCAATCCCATTTTAAAAGAAATACTGAAAAACTAAAGGTAGGTCTCATGAAGGTGACCAGGGTGGACAAGATTTCTGGAAATCACTGTATAAAGAAGGCCAAATGGTTAATGACCTGTGTCCTTGTACACAAAAGGAGGGTGCTGAAGTAGAAGGTCTCTGAAGTCCTATCCAGGCTTCAATCTATCACCCTAGGATCCCATGAAGTAGGTGTACTTAAAGAGAAGAGACCTGCTAACTGAAAGAAATCTTTCTCACTTTCCTTAATCTTAGCACCTTCCCTCCAAGACTATCCCCAATTCATCCTATCTGTATTGTAGTCATTTATGATTTTGTTGCTATCTATCTTAGTACAGATTCATTTGCTTGCTGTCTTCCCATTACAGGAGGTCTTTGAAAGCCAAGGATTGGATTGAGGTATTTTTTTTGCCCTTCTATCCCCAGTGCTAAGTGCAATGCCTGGCACACAGTAGGTATTAAATGGGACAAATGTTACACAGGCAGATTTCAAGGTCAGCACAGACAAGTGCTTGCTAGCAATCAGAGATGTCCAAGAGAAGAACATGGCTGCTCTAAGATCTGTCATTCCATGTGTTCAAAATGAAGATGAGATCTATTAGGCATGGGTTCAAACAGGGATTCTTAACCTAGGGGGTCTATGAATGTTTTTTTTAAGTATTTTGGCACCTATATTTCAATATAGTTTCCTTCACAATCTTTTGTATTTTACTTGATGCATTTAGAAGCATTATTTTGAGAAGGGGTCCATACAGCCTCCCACTGGATGCCAGAGGAGTTTATAACATATGCAAAAAAGTGAAGAACGCTCATGGTAGAAGATATTCCTGCAGGGGGTAAAAAAGCTGGGCAAGGTCATCTTTGAGTCATTTCCCAACTCTCAGGTTCTAACAATCGAGGCTTTAAGTGAAAAGAAGCAGATTACCTGGCAAAGAGAAATGTTTTCATAAGGCTTTGCCTGCTCTTGCAATCGAGCCTTGGCTTCTCTTTTGTCCCCATGCACAAGCAAGATGGGCTTCTTCCTGGAAAGAGATAAAAAATATCTGATATCAACCCCCTGAAACCGAACTGATTATACAGGAGTCAAAGAATATGTTTCTGGTCTACGCATCTTCATCTGTGAGATAGTACTACCTAAGCACAGTGCTTTAAACAAAGATCTTTAGGAGTCCAAAAGCTCAGTGAGTTCATTAGTAGGGATGCTCCCTCCCCTAAGAGAGATTGCAAGACCCCCCCTCCCCAGGTACAATCCAAAGGTTATTAACCTTAGATCTGTAAACCTGGTTTTTAAAAATAGTTTGATAGCTCTATTTCAATATAACTTGTTTCCTTGGTAATTCTATAATTCTATGTATTTTATTTTAAGCATTATTCTTAGATGGGGGCTCCTAGGTTTCTCCAGATTGCCAAAGGGATTCATGACACAGAAAAAAAAACTTAACAACACTGGTAGATGGTCTTCATTACCTGCTGTGGCCACAAAAACTCAGCACTAGTTGGCCAACCTTCTGGTGATGTGCCTCTTAGCAGCACAGGTCTTCAAGCGTACATGATCCAACATCTACTAGAGCTGGGTAGGACATGACAGAACTTACACCTATCTGACAGTCTTCAAGGACCCAGGCCTACCTATCATGACTTCAAGGCTAATGATGAAACCATCTTCCATCTCTTGCCAGAAAGATGGCTTAAAGGTGCAGAATCAGATAAATGCATTCTCAGATATATGTATGGACAAGTGTTGACTTACTTTGGTTAACAAAGGAGGGCTTGTATGAGGAGAAGAAAGCTAGTGAGTGGCTTTGTAGCTGTTGTTATTAAGTCACTTCAATCACGCCCAACTGTTTTTGTTACCCTACTGAGGGTAAAGAAAGCCACATGGCCCTTCTGGGCCTCTCTAAAATGAAGGGGCTGGATTAGATGATCCCTAATGTTCTCTTAGGATACAATATCCTTCAATTCTTAAAATGTCAAAATTTATAGAAGGAATGAAGTGAATAATAAAAGTTTCTGAAAGCTCCTACTTCGATGGTTCAAAAGGTGTCATTAAAAAAAAAAAAAAGGATGGACAGGATTCACGTTGGCAGAAATATAGTATTTTTAAAAGTCATTATACTTTACAATTTCATGAAACTTACCTGAACTCTAGTGGGTACTGTCTTACAAGCCAGTCCACATCAAAGCAGTAGTTAAACTGAGGGGGGAAGCAAGAAAAATAACATAAGTTATGAATACTTCAGTCACCTATTCCATGCAGAGAAAGGTTTGGTCATCAAGGTGAAACCAAAACTAAGTTAACCATGTACTGTGTGTCTACAGAATGTTAAGTACCGTGGACCACAACTCATATAGGTTTATTAATTAACAATCAAATCCACAAGCATCATACCTAGGGACAGTCATTTACACAGCTATAGTGGTAGGCAGGGTGGACCTGCCAGTTCATGTGAGCTAGCTAATTAGATAAAAATTCTGTTAAACATTCTAGTCTGAGCCACAGGTCAAAACCAAATAGGCATGGTCATCTGGGATTGGAAAGAGAAGGTATTTCATCAAGAGGACAGTCAAATGTATTACTTTTCATCAGACAGATTTATGAAAACTAAAAATCTCAGGCCTATTTTGAAGATCTAGAAAGGTCCTTATGCACAAAAATTGTTTTATTCTCTGAATTTATATCCCCAGAGCACCTAATGGTGCCTGTTGGTCCTTAATAAATATTTACTGATTGACTAATTTAAAGCTAAAGACCTATGAGCCAGCAGAAGCTCTCAGTAGTCTTGGCTTGCAAAATTCTGCTAGGCCCACAAAAATTACTCAGGTCCCCACTCACACTTGACAATGCACTCTTCCCCACCTGTTGTGTGACTACCCTCTTTTGTTCTGCCCAATATCTCTTTTAAGGATACACAGGCATGTACCTACAACACATTCCCTATGTTCTACCCAAGCACAGGGATTCCCATTTCTGTGGCCCATTTTGGTTTTTCAGGCCCTATTTATTTTCACACATAACAAACATGAGAGTTATACAAGAAAGTAATTGGGATTTGTAGCACCAGAAAATGAAGCTAAGTCCATAGATGAGATACAGCCTGGGATCATAATTCAAATCTATGGTGCTTTCATTTTACAAAGCATTTTCCATTTTACAGATAAAGAAACTGAGGCTCAAAAGGGCAAGGTCACAGTTATTATGTGCCTGGGATAGAGCAGAAACCCAAGTCTGGATGTTAAGGATTCCTTCAACTGAACAAGTATAAATGCTTCTAAGCCTTATAGATAATTACTAATATTTGGGCTGAATAACCAAAAAGAATCAGCTAAGAGAGCCTGGGGCAAACTATATCAAGTTCTCTGACACTGAGATTTTCCCATTCAAACAAGTACATTTACAGAAAGGAGAGGAAGATGAATAGGATGGAAATTTACCAGCTGATAGGGTAAGAGTTTGGCAGGTTTTCTTTGCTTGTTTTAAAACTTACCTCAGCTTCCCACTGCTCTCCCCTTGCTGTTGTCAATATGTAAACAACAGGCCAAAGGTCAGCTACCTGACCTCTCATCTCAGTTTTCTCATCAATGAAATGGGGCCGCCTAATCGACACTGTCTCCCAGAGCTAACAATTTCAAAAACTTTCATGTGTCATCTAAATGGGAACTGAGATTATTTCTGGGAAAGGATGAAAGTCTTAAAGAACCAGAAAAAGTCTTAGTAAGGCCTTAGAAGAACTACATATATTTTAATTTATAGTGACCTAAAGAAAACAATATCAGCTATATAACTTGTCAATCCCAAAGTAGATAAAAAGAACCCTATTACAGAGAAAACTCTAATTCCTATTACTAATTCCCAGCTACTGGGATTTTTGAGGCAACGAGGTGACACCGTGCATACAGCACTGCCCCTGGAGTCAAGAAGACCCGAATTCAGATCTAGCCTCTGACACTTACTAGCTGTGAGACCCTGGGCAAGCCGCTTGACTGCTGTTTCCCTCAGCTTCCTCATTTGTAAAATGGAAGTAACAGCACCAAATTCCCAAGGGTTGTTGTGAAGATGAAATGAGATAACCGTAAAGCACTTAACATAGTGCCTGGCACACAGTTAAGTTCTATGTAAATGTTAGCCATTATTACTTCTTAGCGGGGATTGGAGGCTTTGGATAATCTATGAACAATTTAAAATGAAAAGCAGTTTAATCACTTCAATTAATTGCTAAGGTGGCTAAGTGGTAGAGTAATAGAGCGGAGCCTAGACTCAGGAAAATCAGAATTCAAATGTTGTGTGATCCTGGGCAAGTCACTAAAATCCACCTGCCTCAGTTTCCTCGTCTGTAAAATGGAAATAATAGCACCTACCTCCCAGTGTTGTTATGAGGATCAAATGGGAAAACACTTTGCAAACCTCAAATTAGTGCTATTTGAATGCTAGTTTAAAAAATATTAAATAAACTCACCTGAGCTGAAGACAAAAGTGTTCCAAACAGAGGAGATAAAATGTCTATTGAGAAAATACATACATGAATCAAGTACAAAGATGTATGACAAAATAAACTTCTAATACATTATCAGTAGTAATTATATTATTAAATATTACATCACAGTTAAAAATCGATTTAAAAAACTCTCGCGTTTTAATCAAAGTAAAGAATTTAATGTTTTATAATTGTGTTTTCTCTTTTCCAGTTACTGTATCCTAATGCATAGTCTAATAGCCTGACCACTTCTCTACTCAATGACCTTCGATGGCTCCCTATTACTTTTTAATTGAAAATCCCAGGAAGGCAAGGCATGAATCATTCAAGCTCAGGTGTTGGTACATAATAAATGCTTAATAATTACTATTGTAATCATTAGTGAATTGCCTACTGGTTAAAATACAAATGCTGTTCCCTGGCACAGTGAAAAAGCCGATCTATCTTTCTTATCTCACAAACCCCCTTTGTATATTCTACTTTTCTAACCAAAATGGACTACTTGCTGTTTCCCAATTTCTTTCTGACCTTTCTCATTCTACATTTTTGTCCTATGTCTAGTAGGCAATTACCTCTAAGAACATGTTGGTCTATAGAAATTCTTCTCTTTTTTTAAGATC
Organism: Potorous gilbertii; assembly: GCA_028658325.1. NCBI lineage: Eukaryota > Metazoa > Chordata > Mammalia > Diprotodontia > Potoroidae > Potorous > Potorous gilbertii. The sequence goes on along the minus strand of CM053774.1, from coordinate 56,928,013 downwards.
CAGTTTAGTTGCTCTCTCCTCTATGAAGTGGTCACTCCCTGGACCTCAACCAGAATCTCTTCACAAATTTTTCATTTTAAAAATCTCTCCTATGTACTTACATTATAGCTTGCATTAGATTTATTTGTGTTTTGTGCCCTAGACCAGGGTTTCTTAAATTTTTTCCACTCATGACCCCTTTAGCACTTTTTAACTTGTGGGTCATGACCCTATATCTGGTCGCAACCCATGGTTTAAGAAATGCTACACTGAGAGGTTCCCAAAGGGAACAATATCTGACGAGTGGGGGCAGAGGTGGTAGCCTCAGGTGTAACTGGGGGGGGAGGGGTAGTGAATAAAAATAATGGGGCAGTGGAAGCATTTGAGAAGAAAATTATGAAAAACCGTATGTACTTGTTTCATCTGTTGTGTAACAGAGTTAAAGGTGTAGTCATTACATTATGTCCCAAATAAACACACAAAACATAAGTTATAACTGATTAACTGGCAAGTCTGCCAACAGATCTTACCAAGCAAGTGTTGGTAGGCAAACATGTTGTACACTGTAAGTCCAACATAAGTGGGCAGGAATATATATGTGTAATGACTTGTATACAATATGATACTATATAGTTACATGACACATCATCAAAATTTCAATACACGACAAATTCCCACAAATTTACAATAAATTATTAAATTTGAGATGTGTCATTTAAAAAAATTTTTTTAAATGATACAAATTTCAAAAAGTCATTAAAGGGTTAAAGAAAATCAATTTCCAGGGGAGAGGTGAGTAATTTTTTTAAAAGGGGCTGGGAAGCCAAGTAAGTTTCAGAATCTCTGCACCAGACTATTAAATTTCTTAAGAACAAAGACTGTGTTGTCTTTCATCTTTTGACTTCACCGCTTTACAAACAGTAGGACCTAAATAAATGTCTATTGAACTGACATGAATTACACTTTCTTTCTTATGCACTATAAAATATTGACAATCACAATGATGATGATCCATACGTTGGTGTGAATGATGAGTCTCCTGAAGTGGTCTCATTATCTGAACTCACACTGTACAACTGCACTGGACTGAAACCAACGACCATATTTTGCATAATTATTACTCCAGTTAGAATCCACAGAACCATAGCTGTTCAAGCTTCGTACTAACTGGGACCTGTCTGTAGCACTTATCTTCTGAACTGCTGTGATGATAAAATGAGATATTACATATATGGTATTTGGCAAACCTTAAAATACCACATATATGTTAACTATTATAATTATTTTCTTATATATTTGTATTATTCTGTATTTTAATTATAATATATCTTGTATATGTGCTATGTTATATATTATAGTCATAATATATAATTACATATTATATAGCTATTATTTAATCTTTAACTTACATTATCTTATAGAATAGGGACTTAAGAGAATACACAAACCCAAGCAAAATGTATACCTTTAATCATTTGGCATGTCAGTCTTTTAAGCAAAATGTATCCTTTAATTATAAGAAAAGTCAGTTTAAGAGAAACTCTCAACACAAAATTGAATAATGATGCATTGGCAAAATTACTGAAGTGACTTGCCGAGGGTCACACAGTTAGGAAGTGACTGAGGCCGGATTTTTACTCAGAGTTGTTTTCCTGACTCTAGGCTTGGTACTTTATCCACTGTGCTACATAGCTGCCCTTCAAATGAGAAGACCTAGATTCAAAATCCTTGCCCTGACACTTCCCATCTGTGTAATATTGGAAAAATCAATTAGTCTCTCTGGATCTGAGTTTCCAGATAAAGGCCTTTCCAGGTCTCAACCTATGACCATATGGAACATAAGAATGACAAGGTAGCCAAAGAAAATGCAGGCATACTTTGCTTAATACCTCCTGTATTATATAAACACATTAAAACCATTAATAAATTATCTCAAGACCTTGCCATAATGTCCCTGTCTTTAAACTAACTGCAGAAGTGTGCCAATGATTATAACACTGGTGTTTTGGGGCTACCTGCTCTGATAATGTTGTTTCTCAAAGTATCTTAGCTGGAATGAGCCTGGAATAGTGGTGCTGCTAATATTTTATCTGAATAAAAAGTTAGCAAATTCTAGTCAGTTACCCTGTTGTGAGTAAGCATTAAGTAAGCTCTGTAAAGGAGGGACTGATTGATGAGAAATATCCCTTCACCACAGGGTTTCTATTTAAAACTCCTCGTTTAAATTGGTACATTGTGTATACGTGTGCGTGAGTGTATGTATGTGTGTGCCAATCCTATCTATTTATTACTTTAAACAACTCCTACCTTTAATGTGGAGCGCTCCTGAGTTATACTTGGGCATAATTCCTGAGACTTTGGTGAGATAAAATCTGAATAGGTTCTTTTCATCCAATAGGTCCCACGGTTCTTGGGCTTCATCTGAAGCCTCATGGTCTTCTTCTGTCTTTGGGATGACAAGAGGGTGGCAATCTCTGGATCTATATTCAGATGGTTCTTTTGGAGATGTACATTTTTCTTCTTTGACTGTCCCTTTCCCTGGTTGCCTTGATTGGCCATTTGGGTGGGGCTCCTCCTCATCACTACTGGACAGGCCCCAGCCTAAATCTTCCTGGGAACTCTTCTGCCTTTTAGGGGATGAGATTTTGGAAGACAAATTTTTACTGTCAAATTTCACTGGTGATAACTTCCTTCGGTAAGCAGCTTTCCGGGCATCAGAACATGTGTATCCAGGACCATTCAGAATATCACGCCCAAAACTGGGCAATGAAGAGGTAGAAGGTTTCTCAATGCGTGTCTTTTCATCTCCTTCACTTTCATCACTGCTGGAAACAGTCCACTTCCCATAACTGCTTTCCTGAGACATGTTTCTGCTAAATAATTTAAAGAAGTATTTTTTGTAGTCAGTTACAGATTGTTTATAAAAAACATCTGACCTCAACCTACCCACAAGCAAAAAGTGCACCTAAAACAATTATTGTACAGCTAGGTTCCAATAAGCACAAATAACAAGTCTGGTGGTGAAGTCATCACAAGTACCTGAATTCAAACTATTAGAAATTATTATTATATAAAAGATGGTCATTAGGGATCCAGACCAATCCAGACAGAAATAAGCAGTGCAGATTCAATCCCACTCCTTGGGATTCATTATTCTTGCTAATTGGGGACTAGGAAAAAAGGAAGGAAATAAGCATTTAATATGCACCTACTATGTGGCAGGCCCTTTACAAATATCTCATCTGATCCTCACAATAACCCTGGGAGATAGGAGCTATCAGTATCCCCATTTTGTAGATGAGGAAACTGAGACTGATAAAGTTATTTGCCTAAGGTTAAGGAGCAAATGAAGGGTCTGGGCAAGATGTGAACTTAGGTCTTCTTGACTCAAGGCCCGGTGACCCATCACACTGCCCCACCCAGCTAACAAGCTCTCTTGTGAAACTTCAATTTAATTCAATAAATATTTATTAAGTTCTTTTACCTGCAAAGCCCTTGCCAGGTTGCTAGAGATACAATAGCCATAATATGGAACCCACTCTCAAGGTTTTTATAATCTAATGATAAGTCACTCAGTCAGCCAACAATCAACAGGGATTTGTTTAATCGCCTAGAACTACCTGCCAGACACTAAGCACGGGAGCCACAAAGAAAGGTAAAAAAAACAGTCCCTACTCTCAAGAAGTTCACGCTATAATGTGTCAGGGCAGGACAAATATACTCACTTAAATAACTGCCTTCTCTTCTGAGTTATCTTTTCACATCTCACAAACTGAGACTCAGAAGACTAGATACATCTAGTCCCTGCGGTGCCAAGAACCGTGCTGTGAGACCTCAGGCAAGTCTATCTCTGGACCTCAGATTCTTCATCTGTAAAATGGGAGAGCTGAATTAGAATCTTTCTTAAGGTACATTTCAAATCTATGTGTCAAGAACTCCCACTCCATCAACCCTGTTCTAGTCTTACTTTCTACCCTTGTTGGCTCTGATTCTAACAGCTGACCAGTTGAACAACACAGTCTTCCACCCTTACCCCTTGTCCTTCCACTGTCTATGCCCTGTCAACTCTTAACCTTGAGTCAACTCCACCATCCCAACCCCCAGGCACTGAAAACTGCAAGAACACTTAGAACAGTGATTGCCACAAAATGCCTGTTGACTTGATAAAACCATATAGACTGCAATCCCCTGTCTCTCAGCAAATGACCTTGTCTCCTCTTTTACTGGAAAAAATGAAGGTCATGCACCTGGAGGTCCTTCATTGCCATACTTCAGTAACTCTACAGGTTCCCACATCTTCCTTCTCCTCCTCTGCTCTAGTTTCAGAGAATAAAGTGAGCCTTCTACTTATATCTTGATGTCATATCCTGCTTAATAAATGTTTGCTGAAGTTGATCCAAGTCTCTAGATCATATCTCAGGGCTAGCCTACAATCTCTTTCAGGGCAATGGTCTAGTCACTTTATAGGATCCTCTGGTACATAACACAGCTTTACACAAAACTGAAGCACAAGATTTCTCCCTATACACTTTTCTGGGCCAAAAATTAAGAGTATTTATAAAGTTTTAATCCTTAATCCTGTTTTAACGTGTATATTTTTAAATTAATTTATTTCTCGTGTACAACATTCAGTTTCACAAGCTTTTGAGTTCCAAATTTTCTGCTCTACACACACATATACACACACACACACTCTTAAAGTATATTTTACATGATAAATATAGTGAACTAAAACTTATTTTTGAATACCTTAAATGCTTTATAGTATTAATGGACATTTTATCAGATCAACACATATTTAATCTAAGACAATAATCTCATAAGAGAAAAAGGTGAAATTTAACAGGTGCTTTTCATTTTTATTTGACAACTAGATTTCATCTGAAGATCATGGGGGGAAGGGAAAGAATGTGGAACTCAAAATTTTTAAAAAATGAATGTTAAAATTTTTTTTACATATAATTGGAAAAATATCTAAATTGAAAAAAGTGTATCTGCATTTTGAATTGATCATCTTTATGTAAGAAGTGAGAAGCTCCATGTAACTTAATTTTCTAGTTACTCAAGTTCTGAAACTTTTTTATTTTACACATTTTCAATAGAAGTAATTTTTAAAATATATCCATCTTTCCTTAAATCTTTCACATACACAAAATACACTTGAACTATTCTTCGACAAACAGTATCTACCTACTCTTTGAAAGACAATATCTAACCCCCTTTCCAATAAAAATCACGCTAGTTTCTTCCTTAAAACATATTGAGATACTTCTCTATGTATTATTGACACCACCGATGGTTGAGTAAGGGAGGGCGGTGCAGGTCACCAGCCTCACTTCTCCTCCAGAGCCATCTGAATCCTGTGACCAGATATTCATCAGGATAACTGGAGATGACTCAGGATGAGGCAATTGGGGTTAAGTGACTTGCCCAAGGTCACACAGCTAATGAGTGTCAAGTGTCTGAGGTGAGATTTGACCTCAGGTCCTCCTGACGCCTGCATTAGTGCTCTAACCACTTCACCACCCAGCTGCCCCAATAGTCAAAATGACTTACTCACTCAAAGCTGTTCTTAAAACAATATTGCTTTACTGGATACAAAGTTCTTTCAGTTCTGCTCATTTTGTGCTTCATTATTTTTTCATTGATCAATAAGTAGTAAAATAGTAAAAAAAAAATCAGCAAACAAAAATTAATGTACAAAGCACCAAAAAAAAAAAAGCCTATCTTTTTGCTGTTATGGCTAGGTAATCTCTTTCTGCTAACTGAGGAGTGACCTAAACTGCCTTATTTTATTTCAACACCAAACCTAAACTACCAGGGACTAGGCATTCACCATCCAATTAACGAGTTTCCCTTCTCACTGCTGCCGAAGAAACTAACTCTAATGATGTCTTTTTTCTACATTCCTTCTATTTTAAAAAAACAGGTAAAAGTTTCTTATAAGGGATATTAAATAAGAACAGGGTCTGAATAAAACCTTCAAGTATAAGTAAAGCAAGGAGTATGTGCCACCTCTTAATACAGACTTTTAAAAATTATTTCCTAGTTCTCAGCTTTTTCCCAGATAGTTCGAGAGATTGCTGGTGGTAGGTGAGAAATACTTGTAACAGAAAGGTGAGAAGACAGGGGAGAAAGGGGGTCTGTAGATAGATTTCAGGGGATCCAAGACTCAGATGGGGAAAAACAATTACATCTTTTATTTCACTCACCTCTAAATCAAGATTTCTTAACCATTTTTGTGTCATAGACCCTATAGACCCTTTAGGCAGTCTGGTGAAGCCTATGGACTACATAACTAAAAACTTTAAAAACTAAAAAACTACATAACTTTAGAGAACTAAAAATGTTATCTCGGAACAACGTTTTTAGCCGTGTAAAACAAAATACATAGGATTATAAAGGAAATCAAGAAGGGGAGGGGCAAGACAAGAAACAATTACTAAGTGCCAGGTACTGTGCTATTATTATAATATATAATAATATATTATTTCATTTGATCCTCACAACTATGCAAAGTGGTCGCTGCTATTATTACGCACATTTTACAGCTGAAGAAACTGAGGTGAAGAGAGTTGTCTAGGGTCACACACAGGCTAGTGTCTGAGGCTGAACCTGACTACCAGGCCCAGGACTCTATTCATTTTCCTACAACTGCCTCTAATTCAGTTATACTGATATATATCAAAATACAAAAAAAAAAAAACCAAAAACCAAAGCCCACAAGTTTACAAACAGAAGGCCTGAAACTCCTAAGGAAATTTGGCATTTCCTTGAACTATTTAAAAACATGGCTCTGAGAAGGGGTCCACAAGTTTCACCAGACTGTCAAAGGGGTCCAGGATCCACAAAAAAGCAAAAAGCCTGAGGCTGTAGGCTTTTCACCACTGACCCATAGAAAAGGTACATTATTAGAAGCAATGGGATTCTAATTTTGAAATGGGTACTGTTAACCTGAAATGTTGGTTAAAGAAAAGGCAACAGGCTAAATGCATACATTTTATGATTTAATTAATTAAACAATTCCCTATTAAAGAAAACGGTAAACATAATGCATTATGGAGCCAGAAATGTTCTGGCTACCCAGTACAGAAATCTTCTCTCTTATATACTTTTTGTCGTGAGAAAGGAGTTCTCTTAGATAAACACATTGTAAACAAAGTGGCGTCAATTGGGTTAATGATCCCAGGCTATAGGCATCTTCCTTCCATACCATGCCTTTGTGATTTAAAACAAAGTCCCATCACCCAGACATCCAGTCCCAAGCAGGCCAATGAAGTTGTTTATTCAGAACCCAAGGTGTCCGTGTTTTTCGCTAGGATGCTAGAAGGGTCTGATAAGGAAGACCCATTTGTTTGACAAAAGGCATCCTCTAAACAAAGGAGACTATTAGGTCCAGGTTCCACTTAATTCAAATTTTTGACCCTTATTAAAGTCTAAAATTTATATTAAATATTATCAGTACCTATGTCAATGTAAGTCCCCAAATTCTGATCAAGAGGATTGTTACTAAATTAAGATTTGAAATGTGAGATTTTCTTTTCCCTCATCTGAGTGTGACATTTATGCTAACTTCATATGGAAATGCAAATACAAAGCAGCTGCAATTACTCACTTGGAAATCATCACCCTAAAACATGTCGATCAAAGGTCTAGACCTCTAGAATTCAAAACAATTCTAGTTCGACCCAATTTGAAGGGTGAAGCTGTTAGCAAGTACTTACACAGATGGTGTCATTAAAAGGCACCGTGTTAAGGGAAATCAAATCAGTCAGACTCAGAATCTAAGTGAAAAGAGGTCTCATAAGACAAGACAAATTTGTAACCAAAAACACAAATAAAAAGGTTCACCCAGCCTTCTACAAAAACAGCTAAAGACAAAGTAAGCACCTTTACCTCTTGTGGTTTCCATCTTGATGACGTTCACCCTCAATCATACTGATTCAACTTAGAACATCTTTTCCCTTACTATGAAGAACCGCAAATAAGTACTTCTAAAGAAACAAATTCATCATTTTTATAGTTAAAATACGCTGTTTTTAAGCCAGGACTGTGTGCAGGTGCTACATGCTGGGTTTTCTAAAGGTTTCCATGTTATCATTTACAACATCCAACACTTTTCTTGACCAAATGTAAATACTATGAAAACAAATGAAAATGCCATCCTTCATCAAAGAATTACCAGCAGGGAGCACAATTATATAAAGAAACAAAATTTGTAAACACAGGTGTTTCACTGATGATACAACACTTTCTCAAACTCCCTCTTTATAGAAGGACTTGATATTCTGTGGCTGTTTTAAGAAAAAAAAAAGTCCAGATGTTGTTCATTAAAATCAATCAGAATAAACAACTTGTAGTCATTAACGCTGCCAAGCAACCTCCCTCTTCAGAAAATTAGGATCTGTCAAAGAATTACTTCCATATAAAACATTCAAACTCACATGTAAATCACACCATCAGCCTAGACCATTCAAAAGGAGCTTAAATGCCTGAAAAGGACAATCTGAAAGGTACCAGGTACTTAGACCATGAAAATAAGGATCAGAATTTTAATTTACTCTTGGTTATACAACAGGCATTCATTTAAGCATCTTCTATAGGCCCTCCACTACTAAAGTCTTATTCTAAGAGTCATTGTTCAGTCATGTTCAACTCTTGTGACTCCATTTGGGGTTTTTTGGGAATGCAGGAATGTTTTTGCCATTTCCTTCTCCAGTTTATTTTACTGATGAGGAAACTGAGGCAAGGAGTGTCTTGCCCAGGGCTGCAGAGCTAGTAAATGTCTGAGAACAGATTAGAACTCAGGAAGATGAGTCCTCCTGATTCCAGCCACAGATCTCTATTCCTAATAGGCAGCCCTCACTGCCTTACTTTCCCCCTAAGATTAACTTCCATTTGCACCATAAATCATTTATATTATATACAGAACATCCCACAGAATCTTCAGAAAGTTAGAAGTTTCAATAGCTTAAACTATTAACTATATAACTATGTATCTACAGTTATCTACTTGTCACCTCCACTAAAATTTTGGATCCTAGGTGTCCCATTACAAAACGATCGGTTTGGCAAAGTCCTATGCACCAGGAATACGAAGAAAGGTAAAAACTGCTCCAGTCCTTGAATTTAAAATCTAATGGGAAGGAGGAAGAACCAATAAGCAAACAACTGTGTACAAACAAGCTATATACAGGAAATTGCAGATAATCAGGGAGGGGAGCTAAAAAAAGCACTTCTGGGCTAATTACGTTTGTTTTGGTTTGGTGTCACGAGAGTGACCCTGGGGTTTTCCGGCAGGACACCAACCTGGAAAGGGTAGCAAAGTGTCCAAGGGAGCACCAGAGCTGGAATCAGGAAAATTGGAATTAAAATATAGACACTTATTAGTTGTGTCACCTAGGCAAGTTACTTAACCCTGTTTGCCTCAGTTTCCTCATCTGTAAAATGAGTTGGAGAAGGAAATGGCAAAATATCTTTTTGGCAAAACGGGGTCACAAAGAGTCAGCCATAACCGAAAGGACTCAACAACATCAACACAACTCACAGGGCTGTAGTAAAGCTTCTACAAGAGAAATGTGTTGAGTGCTTTGAGAGCCTTAAAAGGGTCATCATAGTATACAGGCCAGGTACTCCACCAGGGCCACATTTCCTCCTTTCTTATGCCAATCTGCTAGCAAACAACAACCCAAACCAAAAGAACCCAAAGGGTTCAGGGTGCCCTCACCAAGAACAAAGGTTGTTCCCTTTCACATTCCTGTGTCTGTACAGAAGGAATCATGGAGTCATTTCAGACAGAGAAACCAAGCAATCTTGAAACAGCACATAATGAACAAGACCCAATACTTACACAAACCCTTCAAGGTTTGCCCAACACTCTGCACGTCTCATCTTACTCTCAAAGCCTCCGGATCAGGGCGCTTTCATCACCCTCATCTGACAAAGTAGAGAAGACGGGAGCTCCGGGAGGGCCTTTCTTTATCTGGGCTTGGCTCAGCACCTGGCACAAGGTGCTGTTTGGGCAACTAGGGGCCGAGTGACCGAGCAGAGGCGCGAAGTCCGACCCCGCGCCCACCGCCCTCCCCAGGGCCCCACCGAGCTGAGCTGGGAGAGACCTGCATCCTACCGGCGAGAAAACTGAAGTTCGGAGGGGAGGGGCGGGACCTTCCTGAGGTCACACGGATAGATTCTTGAGGTGTATCCTCTCCAGCAGCCCCACTCCTGCAAACCTTGAATGCCCCAACTGAGGCGGGCCAGCCTGACCACGGACAATGTGTGTACGTACGTATGTATATATACATGTACGTATGTATATATGTATGTATATATATCCCTGGGGATAGCTACACTATCTCACCTCTACAGCGTATATATACATGTACGTATGTATATACACATGTACATATGTATGTATGTATATATGTGTGTGTGTGAACGTATCCCTGGGGACAGCTACACTATCTCACCTCTACAGCGTATGTATACATGTATGTATGTACATATATGTATATGTGTGTACGTCCGCATCCCTGGGGACAGCTACACTATCTCACCTCTACAGCGTATGTATACATGTACGTATGTATATACACATGTACGTATGTATGTATATATGTGTGTACGTCCGCATCCCTGGGGACAGCTACACTATCTCACCTCTACAGCGTATGTATACATGTACATATGTGTGTGTGTGTGTGTGTGTGTGTGTGTGTGTGTGTGTGTGTACGTCCGCATCCCTGGGGACAGCTACACTATCTCACCTCTACAGCGTATGTACACATGTACGTATGTATATACACATGTACGTATGTGTGTGTGTGTGTGTGTACGTCCGCATCCCTGGGGACAGCTACACTATCTCACCTCT
>CM053774.1:56860410-56916664 GCA_028658325.1 Potorous gilbertii | reverse complement strand
CGTCCGCGTCCCTGGGGACCGCTACACTATCTCACCCCTACAGCGTACGTATACATGTATGTATGTACGTATGTATATATATATGTATATGTGTGTACGTCCGCGTCCCTGGGGACCGCTACACTATCTCACCTCTGCAGCGTACGTATACATGTATGTATGTACGTATGTATATATGTATATGTGTGTACGTCCGCGTCCCTGGGGACAGCTACACTATCTCACCCCTACAGCGTACGTATACATGTATGCATGTGTATATATATATATATGTATATGTGTGTACGTCCGCGTCCCTGGGGACCGCTACACTATCTCACCCCTACAGCGTACGTATACATGTACGTATGTACGTATGTATATACGTATGTATACGTGTACGTCCGCGTCCCTGGGGACAGCTACGCTATCTCACCCCTACAGCGTACGTATACATGTATGTATGTACGTATGTATATATGTATATATGTGTGTACGTCCGCGTCCCTGGGGACCGCTACGCTATCTCACCCCTGCAGCGTATGTACACATGTACGTATGTATATACACATGTACGTATGTATATATGTATATGTATATGTGTGTACGTCCGCGTCCCTGGGGACCGCTACGCTATCTATCTCACCCCTGCAGCGGAGGAGCCGACGCACACGGGTTAAGCTGCCCAAGGCGGGCCGACGTCCCGCCCCCACCCAGGCCCAGCGCCCTCCCCACCGCGCCGAGGGCCGGCCTACCGGCCGGGCACCCACACAGCGGCTCCGGCAGGCCCCTCTCACGGAAGCCGGCAGGGGACGACGGTTTTCTCCAAGCCCCCAGCCAGGAACACTAAGAGCCGTCACTGGCCTTGGCACAGCGCTCGGCGCTCACAGGTACCTCATTCAGCCCTCACAGCCCCCGGGTGGGCGCTCTTATTATTCCGGCTTGGCAGGCAGGGAAACTGAGGCACACAGCTCCGCGGGTGCCAGCCCAGGGTCCCGGAGGATTCCAGGGCAGAGCCGCCCCAGCGGGCCCCGAGCCAACCACCTCCTCCAGGCGCTCACGGCTGCCCCGCGCCCGACTCCATGCCAGCCTCCTCCTCCCCTGGCACCTTCCGCAGCCGCCGCCACCCTTTGCCTCCTCGCAGTTCAAACCCGGCCCCTTCCCTTCCCTTTCCGGGAGCTCTCGCTGGGTCCTAAAGGCCGCCGCGCAGCTGCCCCGCCACGCTGAGGCACTAAGCCCGGAAACAAGTCGCCGGAACGGGCGGGGCCTGGGGGGAAGTCGCCCCGCCCGACCACCTTAAGTCCCTGGACTCCGGGCCTCTATGGTTTTAAAAAGGGGATCTGCGCTGCCAGGGGTCAGACTCCAGCTCTCCGGGTAGAAAAGCGGGGGAGGGGGCTGGGCCTTTTCTTTCACTTAATGTGTATCCCTGGGCCCTAGCCCAGCGTCTGGCCCGTAGTAGGTGCACAATAACTGTTAGCTGCTTTATATAGTTCAGCCTCTTTTCCCCGATTTTTTAAAAACTTTTGATAATGTAACTTTTCATATAAAAGGTGGCCGTGGAAAAGTCGTGTCCTAACATCCTTTGTCATCTTCTATATGTCACTTCACCCTTGGGCGGAGGTTTCCTCTACTAAAGTGGGTTTGGGCTAAATGAACACCAGGGAGTAAGTGCTGGACCTGGAATTAGGAAGGCCTGAGTTCAAATTCAACCTCAGACTCTTTACTACTACTACTACTACTACCACTACCCTTGAGGTTCAAGGGTGGGTGCTGGGGACCCTGAAATACCGACACGCAGGGTCCTGCTCGAATGAATTGGACTCAGGCTTTCTTAAAGCCAAAGAAAAAGATTATTAAAGATTCACCATATGGGGTTGACTCTTAAGGAGCCTAAGTACTCCTAACACTTGTATTCACAAGGGGGCCAAATAGAATCTCAGCTAGACACAGTCTGAACTGGATTGAACCACAGGAGCTAGACGGAGGCGAGATGGAATTTAAATACCCAAATGACTGTAGGAGGGATCTGGGAGTGGTGTGGTAGTCTAGGAGGAAGGGTTTTGGGAGGGTCTCCAGGAGAAGTCCAAGGAGGATGTCCCTGGGACTGGGGTGATGGTTGGGGACTGGTTAAGGGTTAGAAATAGCTGGAGGCAATCAGGAGATATCAGACACCGGAGGACTAGGGAGGGAAGCAGGTGGGGCAATCCAGAGGTAACAGACAAAGGAAGGCCAGGCTAGGCCAAGGGCAACAGATTTGAATATGAAAGGCCCGATTAAGTGGGGATATTCAAGGGGAGTGCAGAGAGGTTCCCAGAGTCAGAACCCCATCACCACTCCATGACCAAACACATTCTATTCATAGTGTCACCTAGTTGCCCTTTAAAAAAATAGCACTTATCTCCCAGCACGGTTATAAGGATTGAATGAGATAACATACATAAAGCACTTTATGAGCCTTAAAGCACCACATTAAATTACTATTGTTAAGTCTCAGTCCAGTGATTGTGGCACAAGATTTCACTCTTAGCAGAGAAAAAACAATAGAGATACCTTGTAGAACTCACAAGAAATTTATTTTTTTTGGTGAAGCCTTAGTGTTAAAGAAAAGCTGAAATAGCCAATTAATGGTCTACTTTTGATGTCCTTTATGTTGTTTGTGTGACTGAATTTGAATTCAAATCTTCCTCATTCTAGCCCCAACACACCCACCCCCAACTCTATCACCTAGATGTGTGACCTTGGGAAAAATCGCTTTACTTCTTTTTGTCTGTTTCCTCATCTGTCAAATGAGGAAAAAAATAGCACTTACCTCCCTGGGTTGGCGAGAGGATTAAATGAGATAATTGTAAAGTGCCTTATAAACCTTGAAGCCATCATCATTATTAAGCATTTAAGACAACCTGTAACAATTGAGAAGCACTGGATTTGGAGTCATTGGATGTAGGGTTTGAGTTCAGGATGTTTCTAAATATCTTTATGACCTTGAGTAAATCACCCGGTTTTCTCATCTATAAACTAAAGTGGTTGTTACTAAACAATCTCTAAGGTACCTGCTGCTGGAAATCCAATCTTCTGTTGTGCTGAAAAGAAAACCTAAGTAACAGGGCTCAAAATAACTGCAGGTGATAATACAAAACTAAACGTTTGCTCCAAGGGCTAACATGGGACTCGCTAGGGCCCTCCTCTTGGGGTCAGGAAAGTTCAAGTACTGTCTCATCATGGTATCATCTCTTTTTACCGTCCCTCAACCATACCACAATGACTCTACTCATTTTACATCCAGCCATACACAAGGCGTCCTTCTGTGGAGACAGAGCTGGGAAAGGAGGTGTGTACTGCATGACACAACCGCTGTGAAACTTGTGTTCCTTCCAAGTGATTTCAGTGGCTCAGGGGATTTAGAGGGCAGAAAAGGCCTTAGGAACCGTTCATTTAACAAAGGAGGCTCAGAGAAGGCTGGCCCAAGGGGTGGAGTGAGGAACTGAACTCAGATCCCGCTACCAGCATTAATCAGACACCGGCTAACAAACAGGTTGTAAATACCTGCAGCGAACATCCCCAGACCTAGTCAAGAACCCGCCACGTGGGGGCGTTTTCCTAATACCAGCCGAAGGATCTAAACTACTGGCTACGCCCAGAGGTGTCTACAGGGGACTTTTAAACTACTTGGACGTGTTTTATTCCCATTCTTCCCAGTCTGCCCAAGTGCCACGTAAAATGCGTTGGATGAACTCGGACCAGAGGACAGTATGCTTTCAGATTCCAAACCTACCCGAGGATCTCCACGCCCTTCCAGGTCCAAGAGCCGGCGATTCTCCTCCCCGAACAGCAGCGCGGGCGAAGGAAATAGGAGGAGCTGCTGTTAATAAGAAGGATGCCACTTCGCGCTACTTTGTTTTGTGAGGGGGCGTGGCCAAGCCCAGAGCGTGCGACCAATGGGAGCGCAGACTCGACATAGGGCGTGGCCAAGCCAGAGCATGCGACCAATGGGAGCGCAGACTCGACAAAGGGCGTGGCCAAGCCAGAGCACAAGACCAATGGGAGTGCAGAATCGAAATAGGGCGTGGCCAAGCCAGAGCATGAGACCAATGGGAGCGCAGAATCTAAATAGGGCATGGCCAAGCCAGAGCATACGACCAATGGGAGCGCAGACTCGAAATGACGCGAGGAGAGGCAGGCCGATGGGAGGAGCGTCGGCGTTGCTAAGCCGCCGTTGGCCTTTCTTTCCGGGTAAGGGTCGGGCTGGGAGCTCCGTGACCCCGCGCGGTTTGGTGCTGGCGTCTTTGCTCTGGCCGTCCTGAGATGTTCGCCAGCGCGACCGGAGCCTGGGGCTCGGGACTGGGGGTCCGGCCCTCGGATCGACGGAAGTGGGTGAAAGTAGGTGTCTCCCCCGGCTTGGGAAGACAGAACTGGACCTGGGATTCCGAGTGAGGCTGGGGGCCGCCCTGCGGGGCTTGGGAGCCTGAACACTGGGGCTCCCCCCAACCTTGACGCCCAGTACCCCGATCCTTGAGGGCCTTCTGTAAAAGGAGGGAGTTGGACTGGATGGCCCGTGACGCCCGCCTCCCTCTCTAAAAGGGAAGCTTGGCTGCTTTTCGAGCCTCCTGTTGTGGCCCGACCGCCCCACCTGACGGACGTGGGCTCCTCGGCCACCTTCGTAACGGAAAGATGAAATAACCTGTGCCGGCCTAGGGGCCGAGCGCTGCGCTGCGCTGAGGATGGACGTACGGAAGCGAAGGCCACCCCGCCCTCACCTCACTGCCCAGAGCCTCAGCTGGACAGAGTGGGTGGTATTTGTAAAGCGCCTTGCCCGGCGTGGAGAGCGCGTGTAAATGCGCATTCTTATTATTAAGAAAGTAGCGAGCGGGAGGCCACCGGGGAGTAAAGTCCCTCAGTCACTCCTTTACGGTTTTTAGACACAAGGTGGCAACAGCAAGCTTCTCCTCAAAATTAAGTCGAGAATGCAATTTTTCTTCAGAAATCCTTAAATCCACCTTAAGCTTAACATAGTACTTTGAACACAGTAGGTCTTAATAAATGTTCCATTGATTCCATTCTAATCGTGATAGGAGAGAAACTTCATTGCAAAAACTTATTAATGAAAGGAGCCCTTGATCCTTTGAGTTTTTCATCCTCTTTCAGAGATCAACAAAAATTAAAGACAAATTACATAAAAATCGTAAAACCAGACACGGTTGTGTTGCTCTTACTAAATATAGTTAATATTCTTTAGGTATTTGAAGCATGCGATGAAGATAAAAAAGGCTATCTAAGCAGAGAAGACTTTAAAGTTGCTGTAGTAATGCTGTTTGGGTACAAACCCACAAAGGTATATTTTATTTTTTATTAATACATATTGAGTGATGATTAAGGAAGCAATATTATTTTGCCTTTGCTATAAAACATAGTTTACAATCTGAATCTAAGAATATTACAGATACTTAAGTGCTTTTTAAAGGCCCCTACACATATATGTCCAGTGAAGAACTTTACCTACCTCATTAATGGTAGTCATTTACTTAAACTAAATTTTGATACTTTTTTAACCATCTACATTTTGTAATGTTTCTCTCTCCCTATATCCCTCAGAGAATAATCATGTAAAACAAAGTATAAAGAAAGAAAAAAGTGGAAAAAGCTGACATTTTGTTGAGTGTTCTACATCTATAAGCCTTCACCTCTGCAAATGCAGAGGGGGTGGGAAGGGAGATGCTTCTTCATAGCCTCTTTAATGGGTGCCAACCTTAGTTATTATAACTTAGTAATCTCAGTTGTTCTGTTATTGTTCACAGTTTATATTTCTGTAGTTATTCTGTGTATCGTTTTCCCAGTTCTGCTTAATTTACTTTCTATCAGTTCATGTATCTTCCCATAAATTCTCTGGATTCATTACATTCATTTTTCCTTAGAACACAGAAACATCCATTACATTTAAGTATCATAACCTGTCAAGGTATCCATTTATATTTCTTTAATATCAAAAAAAAAATTTGCTGCTATAAATATGTTTGTGTATATGGAGCCTTTTTTTTTTTTTACTCATTCATCTTCTCAAGAAACTGACTTAAAAGAATATAAGATTTTAGTCACTTACTTTGCCTAGTTTTAGATTACTTTCAATAACTAGATCATTTCCCACCATCACCAACATTGAACTAGTATGCTCATCTTTCCACATCCCTTCCAACATTGACTATTCCCATCTTTTGTCCCCATGGACAGTCTGCTGTTGCTTTATTTTGTGTTTCTTTTTGTTAATTTAAAAAAAATTATAAAAAATTAATTTAAGTTCTGTCTTCCTCTCTCCTTTCCTCTCCACTCCACATTAAAGAAGGCCACCATTTGACACAAACATGTATAACATAGACATACATATATACACATACATGTATAACATATATATATACACATATATACATATAAAATCATAGTACACATATTTCTATTTATCAGTTCTTTCTCTAGAGGTAGAAAACATCTTCCTCAAAGGTGCTTTGTAGTTGTGCATTTGTAATACTTACAATAGCTTAGTCGTTCGTACCCTTCAAACAATACTACAGTTATTGTCTCCAGTGTTCTCTTCCTTCTGCTCATTTCACTTTTCATTATTTCATGCAAGTCTTTCCATGTTTTTCTAAAATCAGTTTGCTCCTCATTTCTTACAGTACAGTAGTATTCTGTCACAATCATATACCATAACTTGTTTAGCCATTCCCCAATTGATGAGCATCCCTTCAAATTCCAGTTCTTTGCCTCCACAAAGAGAGCTGATATAAGTATTGTAGAACAGAAAGGTTCTTTTCCTTTTTTCCTGATCACCTTGGGAAATAGATCTAACAGTGGTATTGCTGGGCCCTTTGGTCCACACAGTTTTATAACTCTTTGAGTGTAATTCCAGATTGCTCTCCAGAATAATGGGATCTATTCACAGTTCTACCAACAATGTATTTGCATACATGTCTTCTTTTATATAGTTGTTAGGAGTTTATAATTCTTTCTTTGAGAACTGTGCATATTCTTTGATGGATTATTTTACTGGGCATTTACTTTTTCCACTAATCCTGTGCAAAGCTGAATCAGAAGATGGAGGAAGTGTGATTTCCTTGTCTCATCCAGATCCTTTTCAGAATGCTTCATAGTATAGTGATCTAGAATCTTAACTGTTTCATTAAGCTACATCTGCATGTGTATATATGCGTATATGCATATAAGCACATATACTTATGTGTTTATATTTATATATAATTGACATAGATAGGGAGTAGTTTCATTAGTTTAAGCATAAAAGTGAAATAAAACACCTCACTCCTAATCAAATTATTAATATTGTAGTTATCACTACTTTAAAGATTTTTTATTTCACTGGTGTGGTTATTCCCCTTTGTGATACAGATTACATACCCTTACTAATTGACTACTTGATCTTCAAGAATTATCTTGTTATAAAAAAAAAATATCCTTTTCTGGCCATCATAGTAATAGGCCTCTCTGAATCCAGCATCCTGATTCCTACTTCAGTGTTGTTTCTACAATCAATCAAATCAACAAGCATTTTATTATATACTTGGCACCATATCAGATACTGAATGCAATATAAAAATAAGACAGTCTTTGCCCACTAGGAGCATATATTCTATTACAAATACATAAGGCAGCCTCCTTAGTAAAATTATTTTGATCTCTAAATTTTTTTGATCAAATACTCCTATCAGTGTAAATGTTTATAAAATGCACTGTGTGTGTATATACATCTATAGATGTACATCTATATTTACTTATTTATAAAATGTATGCATGTGCTATTAATATTGATAGTTATATATATATTACAAAATTTACACAAAAATAGAAACTTTTAAAGTAATAAAATAATATTCAATCCCAGCATCAATAAGATGCAAAACTTTAAGTTTATTGAGTAAATGAGTGTTTGGCTAGACCATGATTAGGAAGATCACTTTGAGGGGTCTTGACCAGATAGAGTAGAGAAGGAAGAGATATATAAAGCAGGGAGGTCACTTACAAGGCTATTGCTGTAGTCCTAGTAAGAAGTAGAGACCTGAATTAGGGTGGGGCTTTGTCAGTTATCAAGCATTTATTAAGCACTTAATATATGCTAGGCAATGTGCTAAGTTCTTAGGACACAAAACAAAGTAAAAACATGGTTCATGCCCTCAAGGAACTCACATTATAATAGGAAAGACCACCTGTAAAAAGGTGTACATACAAGACATGTTGCTGATGGTATTGTTTAGTTGTGACTGACTGTTTGTGACCCCCTTTTGTCGGCTTTCTTGGCAAAAGTGCTGCAGTGGATCGCCATTTTCTTCTGGTCATTTTTTGATGAGAAAACTGAGGCAAACAGGGTTAAGTGCCTTGCCCAGGGTCACAGTTACTACTCCTAGCAGTGTTAGTAAATAGAAGATAATCTCAGAGAGAAGGTCCTGGGGGAAAGGGAGGGACAGAGAGGGTTGTGAAGAAAGCAGAACAAGGCAGACAGCCAGCGAAAAGTACATTGTTGAGAGATCATGTGTTTTGTGCAAGGAAGCACAAGCAGGCTCCAGTATGGAAGGGAGCAAAGTATAAGAAAACTGGAAAGGTAGGAAGTGGTCACATGGTGACCACTTTGAAAGCCAAAGTGAAGATTTTATATTCGATCCTGGAGGTATATGGAAACGCTAGAATTCACTGAGTTGGGATATAGGGTTAGGGGAATGTAACATGCTTGGACACATGCTTTAGGAAAAACACTTTGGCAGCTGAGTGGAGGGTGGATTGGTATGGGGAAGGATTTGAGGCAGAGAGACCAACCAGAATGTTACTGCAATAGTCATGATGAGCGTCTACACCAGGGAGGTACAGTGAGTCGTGACTAGCTAAAAGTGGACATATATGATAACTTGTGAAGGTGGCAACAGCTCAAAGTGGGGTGTGAGTGATAGATGAAGGATGACTGGGATTGGCAGTCTGGGTAGCTGGGAGGAAGGTTATGCCCTTAACAGTAATAAAGAGTTCAAAAGAGGGGAACATTTATTGGGGAAAGATAATAAGTTCTGTTTTGGACATGTTGAGTTTGAGATGCCTAAAGAACATCCTCTCTGAGATAATCCGAAAGGCAAAAAAGACATTACAAAAGGTAGAGTGAGATTGGCGCTAAGGAGGGAGGCCAGGGCTGTCTACTTATATATAAATATGCAAATAGGAATCATTTGCACGGAGATGATCTTAGATCTGCTTTTCTAAAAGGAGAGCAACTTTTGAGGAGTCAACAGTCACTTTAATCAAACACACATACCAGTAGAGAAAATACAAGTAGAGGAATAAAGACCAACAGATGGCTTCCAACTGTCTGACCATAAGCAATACATACATTACAGATCAACAGACAGATCCAACTGTCTGACCATTACATACATACATAATTACCAGAGAGAAACACAAACATCTGGGTTTTCAAAGCTGGGGTTTCCTTAACAGCTACCCAGAGTTTCATCTGGCCAAACAAACACTTCCAATGAGTAAGCCCCAAAGTAAAACCTCACCTCAGAGGATCTACACTTTTCAGAGCCAGAGGGCAGTTAACAAAAGGTATTGAGGCCTATTAATGGGCAGGGAAGATCTTTAACTCTCCTCCCCCCCATCATTAACCTTATATTAACATTACATGAGGTCAGAAGATGGACTGCTGAGCATTTAGAATGGAGTGAGATGAGAAGAAAGAGGCACCAAGTATAGATGGCTTTCCCAAGGAGTTTAGCTGTGAAGGGGAGGAGAAATAAATAATGATAGCTCGCAGAGATGGTTATATCAGGTGAGGGGTTTTTTATGGTTAGAGATACAAGTTTATTTTTAGGGAGCAGGGAAACAGCCAGTAAATAAAGGTTGATAATTAGTGTTAGAGTGGGTAAAATATCAGGGACAATCTGCTAGAGAAAACAGGATGGAATGGAATCAAGCAAGCATGTAGAAGAATTTGCCTTGGCAGAGAGAAAGATCCCCTATCCTGTCTCTTTGTAAGATGGGTAAATTGGAGATGGTAGAAGATAGCTGAGTGAAGCAAGATAAAGAGGGGAGAATTAGGAGCTCTCATGGAATGAATGATTTCAGGTTTTTCGGTTATTAAGGTCCTCAATTGAGTGTTTGGGTGCTATGGTAGGATGTATGAGGATTGGAAAAGTTTGGAATTGCCACTTTTTTGAGTGTCTCACTTTTGAGAGTGAATTGATTATGGAAGTATAAAAGGATTACTTTGCCTTGAAGGCCCAGTTAAAATTGTAGGACATAAATTTGTAATAGACCAAAAAAGGAGGATTATGTGATTTTCTCTAGCTTCATTTAGCAGCACATATGTAGAAATGAAGGTGGCAGATGGTGGGCCTAATCGAAGATTCAAGTTTGTCAAAATATGCTGAATGGTGAGACAAGAGGGCCAGAGATTCAAACATGGAGTGTCATTTAGAGACAAACATCATTGGTCAGGGCAGAGAAGGAAGGAGAGTATAGCCAGTATAGAGGTAAAAATCTGGGAACAAACCAAGAGGTAGCAGGATTAGAGGTCAGGTTGAGGATGAAAGTAGAGGAAAAGATGGACATATAAAAGGTTCTGATCAGATAAAGGAATGGATGTGGAATATTTGTGAGTGATGGCAGAGTCAAGAGTAGAGGAGTGATCAGATATGAGAGATATGGAGATGGAAACAAAATTTGGGAACCGATGAGATATGTAAGGAAGAGAGAAAGAAGAATGAACAATTACACCAGGTTGTAAGCCTGGGTGACTGAAAAAAATGGTGGTGACCTGAATAGTAATAAGGAAGTTTTCAAGAGGGATAGGTTTTCTTGAAATGATAGTGATAATGTGAGGAAGATCACAATCCATTCATTCCTATGCATTCTGTGGGACCCACTCTTACCCATCCAAAGTGAAAACTGAAGGTAGGAATGGGGGAGTGGGGAGTTTGGTATGTTGTATGACAAAAATCAAGAAGTAATTTGGTAGATGGGGTGGAATGGGCTAAGGGGGCATGGAGACAGTGGATCTGCCAAGCTACTGCTATGGATCCTGGGGAGTGGTTGGATTATAACCGCCCTGAAGGATCCTGTAAATAGTAATATCAAGGGATCCTAAAGGAAGACTGAGAGCTTACTCGGTGGAGGAAGGGGATGGAAGGAGAAATAAGATGGGAAATAAGAACAGAGGCATGATCATTTTGGAAATAAGACCCACAATATTGGCTCATAGTGAGGGTGAAATGTGAACCATGTTCTTCCAGCCCTCCAGGTGAATGATATCATGCTTCTTTTGGTGAGGCTACAACCCCAAATCTGAAGACCACTGACTTAGTAAATAAATAGAGAGCTGCCTGGAGACCCAAAAAAGAAAGCTCTTGAGACCAAAGTTCTTGCCACTGTCAGATTGATTCAATATCAGAAGCAAATATGGTTTTTATTCATGTAGATGACGTTAGGAAGATGTATTACTCTGCTTTGCTATTGCACCCTAAGAACCATTGAAACTTTCATATAACTTGCAGCTGGAACTTTTTATACATGTTCTCACTCCCTTTCAGAATGTGAACTTTTTGAGGACAGAGACTTTCTTGCTTTTCTTTTTGCATCCTCAGCACTTATCATAGTGCTTTGTATACTATGAGTGCTTAATAAATGCATTTCCTTTCATTCAAAAAAACAAAAAGGAATTAGAGCTGGCCTCAAAGCCAGGAAAACCTGGGTTAAGTCTTCGTCTCTGACATATACTAACTATGAGACCCTAGGCAAGTCATTTAATTCTTATAATCCTAAGAATACAGTTACCAAGCAGCTGCCAACCTACAGTGATGGGGGGAGGGGGATGAGGAGGTTGGGGGGGATTCCTTACTGAGAGTTCCATAATTTAAGGACTCCATAAGTCCTTAACCAAAACATACAGACAAACAGAAAACGATTTTTCTCCCTTGAGTTCTATTTCTGAATCCTCTATGTTCTGTTTCATTAATTTACTTTTCTATATTTTCCCAGTACAAGACAGTTTTTATAATTATCATTTTATAGTATAATTTGAAATCTTAAAGGATTAGTCCCCCATCACTCATTCTTCCTTTGATATTATTGCCTACTTTTCCATTTAAATTTTTTATAACATCTATCAAATTCTACTAAATAATCTATTGGTGTTTTGATTCATGTTGCTTTAAGTGTGTAAATTAGTTTGGGAATTATTGGCATTTTTATTGTAGTGCTTTGCAATTGTATGTGAGTTACTTAGGAAAAGCAGTAATATTTGTAAAATTCCGTTTCCTAACAGCAGTGGCCATACTTCTGCTAGACTGGCTTAGATGTCTCATCTTGACCAAATGAACCCAGATTGAGCTGGTTTCTCTATCTTTAGTTCTCTGTCAATTGAATTCTGAATTTCATGCTGGGATTTATGCTATAAGTACATTTTTCATTGCTCTCTTCTGTTTAGTTTTAAATTCTTTGCCTTGGAGAATACCTATTAGTCCAAGAAAACATGAAAATTGTAGCTCTTAAAAGGCACCCTTTAATGACAGAGATATTGCAGTGGCTATTAGTGTGGGAAGGTCAAGCATTTCAAGAATCATACCCACAATGAAACAGGAAAAGGTGAAGTAAAAGACAAAAGTAAGTGCAATAGAAAATGGAAAACAACCCCAGAACTGACAAACTCTGTTCTTCCTCATCTGTCACTCAGGTGCCTTCTGTAACTACCTCCTCCTTTACCCTGTCTCACAAGATGAATTGGCCTTACTCTTTCCAAAGCCTTCTTCCTTACCCTCTGCTGAATTCAAGTGATCCCATTCCATGCCTTGTGTCATCCCTAGTCTCTCACTTATTTTCAATCTTTCCCTCTACTGGCTTATTCTCTGGGAATGTTGTGCATGATTTTCTGCTTGCGGATGATTGTGCACTCAATGCAGCCTTTGAAGCTGAGATGCAACAAAGTTTAGATCAATTCTCTGGTGGCTGTGCTAATTCTGACCTAATAACACCAAGAAAACAGGTTCTCCATCGGCCACCACCACACCATCCATATATGGAACCATGGGTTATAGCAAATGGAGAAGTTTTGAATGCTGTGCATAAGTTCACTTACCTTGGTAGTGTACTTTCCAAGGATGTACACTTTGACAACAAGGTTGCAGCACACATTCCCAGAGGTAGCTCAGTGTGTGGGAGGCTCCGAAGGAAAGTATGGCAGAAAAGAGATATTAGGCTAACTACCAAACTGAAAGTCTGCAGAGCTGTTTTGCTGACTTCATTGTTGTATGCCTGTGAAACATGGACAGTCTACCAGTATGCCTGGAAACTGAATTGCTTCCGTTTCTTAGGAAGATTCTGAGGATCACCTGGCAGGATAAGGTACCAGATCTGCACTGACATCTTTACTCAAACTAAACTGCCAAACATTCATGCTCTGCTTCAAAGAGCACAACTTTGATGGACTGGCCTTGTTGTTCAAATGCAAAACATATGCTTGCCAAAAAGACTGTTTTATGGAGAACTCACACAGGGCAAGCATTCACGTGGTAACCAGAAGAAGCAATACAAGGACACTCTCAAGAACTTTGAAATTGATTGTGTGACATGGGAGATACTGCCATAGGACCACACAGTGTGGAATGCCCACATCAGAGAAGGTGGTGTGCTGTATGAGCAAAACTGAATTGAAACAACTCAAAGGAAATGCAGGATGTGCAAATTTAGAGTATCCACCCCAAATGTTCATACAGATTCTTTGTGCCCAACTTGTGGTAGAGCATTCGTATTGGTCTGATCAGCCACAGTCGGACACATTGAAATCTGACTTTAGCTCAGTGATGTTATTTTTGTCCCTTTCCAGAACAAAGGACAACAACCATTCTCTTTATTATCTACAAACGTGGCTATGCCTCTTCCATCCTCCAAAAACCCTCCCTTGACTCTTTTGTACCCATTATCATCTTAATGCCCAAACTTGAAAAGATCACTACAACAGGTGCCTCTGCTTTCTCTCCTTGCATTCTGTCTTTCAGCCTTATCATTCCACTGAAACTGCTGTCTCCAAGGATACCAGGGCTCTCTTAGCTGCTAAAGCTAGTGACAGTCTTTCCCTCCTCATTCTCCTCAACACACTCTAGGATTGTGGGACATTGCTCTCATCTGGTTCGCCTCCTTTCTGACTGCTCACTTTTGGGCTCCTTTGCTGGATCCTCATCCGGATCATACTCTAACTTTAGTTATTCCACAGGGTTCTGTCCTGGCCCCTCTTCTCTTCTCCCTCTATACTACTTTGCTTGTTGATCTCACTGATTCTCATGAATTTCATTGCCATCTTTATGCTGACAATTATCCAATCTCTGACCTCTGATGTCTTATCTCTAACTGGATATCCAGTAGACATTTTGAATTCAAAATGTCCAAAACAGAGCTTATTCTCTTTCCCCCAAACCCTCTCCACCTCCTACCTTGCTTTTGACTGTAGAGGACAGTCCCTCAGATTTACAGCCTAGGTATTACCCTTCACTTCTCCCTGTATTGCCCCTCCCCTATCCAAGCTGTTGCCAAGGCCTGTCCGTTTTACCTTTACACCATGGCTCTTCTTTCTCCCCTCTCACACTACCACCTCCCTGGTGTGGGCCCTCATCACCTCATGCCTAAATAATTACAATAGCCTCATTGTAGCTCTGCCTACTTCAGCTCTCTCCTTTCCAATCTATCCTCCCTTCAGCCACCAAAGTGATTTTCTTCAAAGTACAGGTTTAGCCATGTCATCCCCACAATAAACTGCAGTGTCTCCCTGTCACCTCCAGGATGGAATGCAAAAAATTGTCTGTCCTTCAGATGTCCTTTATAACCTAGCACTCTCACTCTTCAGTCTTCTTACACCTTACTTCCCAACATATACTCTTCAATCCATTGACACTGGTCTCCTTGCTGTTTGGTGAACAAGACACTCTATATCTCAGGCATTTTTTTCTGTCTGTCTCCCATGCCCCAAATGTTCTTCCTTCCCATCTCCGCTTACTGGCTTCCATTAAATCCCAACTAAAAATCCTAGCTTCTACAGGAAGCCTTTTCCAACCCCTTTTAATTGTAGTGCCTTCTTTTCCTTAAGTATTTCATACTTATTCAGTATATGGTTTGTTTGTACGTATTTATTTGCTTGTCTCTCCCATTAGATTGTAAGTTCCTTGTAGACAGTGGGGTATCTTTTGCCTCTTTTTGTATCCCAGGTACTTAGCACAGTATCTGATACATAGTAGGTGCTTAAGAAATGTTTAGTGACTGACAGACTTCCTATGAAACCCTCAGATAACAAATAAGCAAAGACTTTCAGAGGGACCAGATTTATGGAAATTCTCAAATAGACATCCAGTATTGCCATGTGGCTCTGTACCATGTTGCACATCACAAAAGGTTAAGATATTTTTCCAAGAGGCAGACACAAATATGCTTCAGTGGCTTAGGAATTCACCTTCTCTAAATTGAAAACTTATGGGCTGTAATCAAGGCTACAGTTGGAAAAGTAGATTGTTCATCAAAAGTGTGCTTATTAATTATCCAGTGTGCTAACTGTGGTTTCAAGATGATGAATTAAAAGAATATATTTCAAAATCTTGTGTATTCAATGCAGAATTATGTAAAACAAGTGATTGCAGAAAAAGGAGGTCATAATGCATGATAAATTTTTTAAATATGGAAAGTTTTATGAGATTTATTCTATAACTCTAAATTTAGTATACTTTATCCTTCTTAATTTGCAAAACACAGTAACTAAATATGAATAAAGGGAAACATCCATATTTGTGTTACTTTCTTGATTTCATTTGGATCTTCTACTATGTTCTATTTGTGCATATTTGATTTAATATTTTTACATAGGTATTCTTTAATGATGTTAAAGAGGCATATGGGAGGGGCAATGGACAGGGCGCTAGCTTGGGGAGTCTGAAAGACCTGTTAACCTCTAACAGTTATTGGAAATTACGAACTTGATTTGGCCTATTTAGTAATGACAATAACTAATATAGCTTAACTTTTTACATGCATGTACTCTTTTGAGTCTTACTCCATGATCTTGTGATGCTTTAGGTATGTTTATCCCTGTATGGGTAAGATAATAAGGTGAGGGAATAAGCTCAGGGAAACTCTTTCTTACCTGAGGCCACTAGAAAATGGGAGGGGTCTTCCCTGGCTTCAAATGCAAATTTCTCCCCAAGTCATTCTACCCCTCATCTAAGTCTTATTTGCCTAATAGAACAAATCTGGAAACTTTCTTTAGTTTGGGGGCTCTAACTGGTAAACATTCAGCTTAACCTTTCTTGGACTTAGACTTACCATGCAACTTCCCACCATCTCCAAACAAAGGAAGGAAACAAATGCTTGCTAATTACCTACTGTGTGCCAGACCCTCTGCTAAGTTTATTGGGGATACAGAATTGAAATAAAGGGCTGAAGCAAATTCTATTATATTTGAACTGAAGTGAAGAGAGCAGGGGTACCAATCATGACCTCAAACAAAGCAAAAATAAACCTAACTGAAAGAGCTAATCAGTGAAACTATATTTTGTTACAAGTTACCATAGACAATGAAGTAATATAAAAAATTTTTACAGCAAGTTTCTCTGATAAAGGCCTCATTTCTTAAATATATAGGCAATCAAATCAAATTTGTAAAAATAAGAGCCATTCTCTATTTGATAAATGGTCAAACAATGTGAACTGGCAGTTTTCAGAAGAAGAAACCAAAGTCTGAATCACTATTGATTAGAGAAAGGCAAATTAAAACAATTAAATCAATCCAGTATCCATACCAAGAGAGTCCGACACAACTGAACAGTGCATGTTCAGTACCACCTCACACGTATTAGAAGTTGCAAATGCTAGAGGCGATGAGGGAAAATAGGTACATTAATGAGCGGTTGGTGGACCTGTGAAGTGGTCCAACCATTCTGGAGAACAGTCTATAACCATGCCCATAGGACTATAAAACTGTCCATACCTTTGGACCCACCAATACCACCATCAGTTGTATACCCAGAGAGATCAAAGAAAACGAGGACCTATTTGTGCAAAAATATTTGTAGCAGCTCATTTTGTGCTGGCAATGAATTAGAAATTGAAGGGATACTCATCAGTTGTGGAATGGCTGAGAAGATATGTCATATGATCGTGATGGCATGTTACTGTGTTATATGTAATGATAAGGGGTTTCAAAAAAACATGGGAAGACTCATGAACTGATGCAAAGTGAAGTGAGAAGAACCAAGAGATCATTGCGCTCAGTGATAGCAGTGTCGTAATAGTGATCAGTTATGAAAGATTTGGCTACTCTGATTGACACAATGATCAAAATAATTCTGAGGGACTCACAACCAAAAAAATGCTCTCCACCTTCAGAGAGAGAATTGGTGACCTCTGAATGTAAATTGAAGTATAATTTTCTTGCTTTTTCTTTCTTTTCTTCTTTGCTGTATGGCTAATATGTAAATACGTTTTGCTTGATTTTACAAGTATAATTGATATCATATTATTTGCCTTCTCAGTGAATGGGAAGGAGATAGGAGGGAAAAAGAATCTGAAACTCAGAATTTTAAAAGAAAAGAATTTTAAAATGCAAGCTCCTTAAGGCAGGGACTGTTTTTGCTTTTTCTTATATCCCTAACACTTAGCACTGGAATGTAGTAAGCATTTAAAAAACATTTATTGATTCTTTTTTTTAATCTACAATGGACTGTATCTTTATCACCTTAAAACTCACTAAAAGATATAGAAAACAAAAAAAAAATAAATAAAATAAGCATCTTTAAATCTAGCCTTCATTTCTCCTGTGATTTTTGGGTTAGTTGGTTTTTTTTTAAATTATAACCTCTTACATTTTGATTTTCTTAACAATGGTAATCCTGGCTTTTTTTTTTTTCAAATGCCAGTATCTTGAATTGTTTCTTTTCCCATCTGCATTGCTTCTAGGATAGTGCTAAGGGATAGAATCCTATTGGATAGAGCACCAGGCCTGGAGTCAGATTGACCTGACTTCAAATCTGGCCTCAGACACTTCCTACCTGTGTGACCTTGGGCAAGTTACTTAATCCTGTTTGCCCCAGTTTCCTTATCTGTAAAATGAGCTGAAGAAGGAAATGGCAAATCAATCCAGTATCCATACCAAGAGAGTCAGACACAACTGAACAGTGCATGTTACATGGTAGGCAC
This sequence comes from Potorous gilbertii, assembly GCA_028658325.1. NCBI lineage: Eukaryota > Metazoa > Chordata > Mammalia > Diprotodontia > Potoroidae > Potorous > Potorous gilbertii. The sequence continues at coordinate 56,898,475 of CM053774.1, read as the reverse complement.
TTAAGCACTATTTGACGACCAAATGGTATTTAATGGCTTCAATTGCAGCATTGTATATGTGTGTGTATATGTATGTATATATGTATATGTACGTGTATTTTTAATTGTATCACTACATTTTGTCATTTTGATAATTTTATTTTGTTTATTTTTGCTTTATTTTGGACTTTTAAAAAGCTATTTCTCTTTTCTTTCTGTTGCTTTTTCATGGTTATGTGAAAAGCCTGGCTCCCTTTGAATCTCTTAGTCTATCAGCCTAGTCTACCAGGCCTTTCTTCATTCAATTATTTTACCTCTTTTTGGGTTGTTTGATTATGAAAATAGCCACATTTTCACATATATGGTATTCATTCATTTGTAATATTGCAAATTTAGAAGGGTAAATAAGTTTTGCATAGTGGGTTGAAGTATTCATCAAGGAGGGAGAAGTTGTAAGAGTTATAACAGTTCGAATAACTTAAAAATAAATATTCTGGAGTACATATTAAAAAGTTTTCTTTAAAGGATACTCTTCTCTTAAAGGAATACCAGACTAAATGTTATTGATGACTGCCATTAACTGTTGAAGGATCTGGTATAAATTAGTCACAGATAATAAAGAGTAAATAACATAAGAAATGGTATAGTGAATGGAAGCCTGACTTTAAGTTGGAATTTGGGTTCAGATTTCAGATCTGTAATTAGCTGTGGAACTCTAGACAAGTCGTTTTATCCTTCAGATTGAATTTTCTCACTTATACAATGAGAGGGTTGTATTTCCGTGATCCTGTTTAAGCTTTAAATCTTAAGATCATACATGTGGTCCTTTAGATTGTACGCTGCCCCTGGCATTGGAACCTCGCCTTTGCCCCAAACCACACAGTGAAGGAATGATGAGATTAGCAGACAGAAATATAATTATTTTAAAACTTGATTTCCCCCATCTCAAAAACCTCAAAATGAAGAAAATACTCTATAGTATTTTAAAGTACAGTTGGGAGGAGAAGAAAAAAATGGGGATATCAGAAGGTCTTCTGAAGTCACAAAGGAGGGCCAAAACCGTCTAAACCTCCCACACACCCTACAATGCCTTGCTTAGCACATAACGAGGACAAATATCCTCATGGGTTTGTGTTTTAAACTTCAGCTGAAGTAGCTTTTACCTTGTCCTGGCACATGAACAAAGGGGACTTGAGGGATCCTATCCCCCAAGAATCTCTGAAGTGTAGAGCCAACTGGCAGGGTGGGAACTTCACTAAAAAACCTTACTATAGTCAGTCTCCTCTCTGTGAAATTTAGGTAGGGTTTGGTGTTCCCCAGTTTAATGACGTTGAGACACCCCACCACCCAGGCTTCAGAGTCTATGCAGGAAGAAAAACGAGCTGACTGTGGAAGGAGGAGGTTCCAGACTATGAACCTGAGTTAAAGTAGCAGGAATAGAAGAAAAAAGTACAGAAAAGAGAGCCTGGTGTAACCCACCTACAATGACTTTCCTCTTCGCAATTTCAGTATATCATGAGTTGGCATGAGAAATTAAATGGGAGTTTGTGGGAAGTTTTGCAGAATCCTCAGACAATACATGAATGCCAGCAGACAAGATGGAAAAAAGTTTAGAAACTCAGATATGCATAAAATATATGTACAGTATTTTATAATATCAACATATTTTATCTTTTAATACCATAATAATTCAGACTGCTTTTCTGGTATGAAGGGAGGGCCAAAACATTTTATGTGGATTTTCCAGCTTACCAGGGTCCCATGGCCCTCATCCCTGTGAAGTGGAAGGGATAACTACCAGTTTTTAAGAGATTCTTAAAGAAGGAAAAAAGGAGCAGCCCATCCAGAAAATTCCTAAGTACAGTGAATAAATATTTTAAAGGAAAGGAAACCTAAAATGTCAATGGAAGAAGCAAAACAAATTCTCCTGCTAATTTTCTAAAAGTAGGGAAGCTTTAGGAAACTCTAGAATGAATAAAAAAAAGTAAAACTTAAAAAATCCTTAGGATGAAAATTAGGTCAGAAATCAGAGTTCTGAAATAAGGAACAAAAACAAAGACAACTTGGAATACAAGAGAGAGATCTTTCCAAAACAAAAGTTTTTAGGAAATAATCAGAATGGCCAACTTAAAAATATAGAAATGGGAAAGGAAAAAGAGCAAGAGAGAGGCACAATACAACTTTGAAAGGATAATGAATTCTGTACAATCCAATTTTGTAAAGGATGAATGACTTTATGAATATTAGAAACACAGATTCTAGACTTCGGAGAGACTCACCTCCAGCCAAAATCTAAGGTTAAGGACCTTAGAAAACATCTGGTCTAGCACATACCTAAAAGGAATCCCTACAAGAATATGTGGGATAAGCAGTCATCAGGCCTTTCCTTGAAGACTTCTAATGACAAGGGAACCTGCCATTTCCCACTGCTATTTATTCCACTGTTGGGCAGATCTCATTGTCAGGAAGTTTATCTTGACATCAAACCTAAATTTTTCTTTTTTGCAACCTTGATATTGAATGTATAGAACTGAACCACTCAGCTGACCCAAGTAGTTGAGTACCGTGCCTGGAGTCAGGGTATCTTCCTGTGTTCAGATCTGCCCTCAGACACTTAATAGCTGTGTGACCCTGAACAAGTCACTTAACCCTGTTTGACTCAGTTTTCTCATCTGTAAAATGGAGAAGACAAACCAGTGATTTTTGCCAAGAAGACCCCAAAAGAGGTCATGAAGAGTTGGACACAACTGAAATGAATAAACAACAATGTATAGGGTAAGAGCTGCTTTGACTTTACCAAAACACACCTGGACACCATAAAAAACGGTAGACATTGTTTCTCAGCCACCGGAAAGAAAGGAGGAAAGATGTAAAAGTTGGGGAGGGATAAAGATGTGCCATGTGCAGCACTGAGAGTTAGAGATTCTCAGGCAACAGTACGTGAGACCTGATGAAAAGGGGACTTCAAGCCCATCTGTGGTTCATCCCCTCCCCCCCAAAAAAAGTTACCCAGGGAAATTAAACTGCTGACCAGCAAATCTCCAACACGAGAAGACTGAGACTGACCCAGCAACAACTGTCTGTGCACCCATACCATTAGAGGAGTGACCAAAGAATATGTGGGAAAACAAGGAAAAGCCTAAACAGAAAGCCTGCAGACAGATATACAGATAAAGTAGGAGAAAGGATGCTAAAAACAAAGGATAAAATCTCCAAGAGGAAAGCAATTAAAACTATAAGTAAGATGAAGAAATAGTGGTCATTATTTTGTATTACTAGAAAATTAACTTGTGGACGCTCCAGAAATCATGGAACGTCGAGTAACTTCGGTGTGATTTGATTAAAAAGAGCACTAATATTGCTAAGAGAGTTTTATTTTCAGAATTTCTATTTTTGTGTATGTTTGGAGATTATTTGGAAGTTTCCAATTTTTTTAGATGCATATTTAATTTTTCATTTTTTTCTTTCTAAATATTTTATTGATGCTTTTTATGTCAGCATCATCTCCTAATGACTTCCCCTTCCCTAAATATTTATTATGTTTTTAAGAAGCAGGTATAGTTGAGGAATATAAAAATATATCGCCCATGTCTAAATGTATGACTCATTCTGTATACTATTACATTACCACTTGTATAGAGGCAAAAGGTACACTTCATCCTCAGGTTTCTTAAGTCATGATTGCTCACTACATTGTTAGGAAATTTTTTAAAAATAATTTTTTATCACTGTTCTTTGATTTTTACATTACCAGGATGTCTCCCAATTTCCTTTACTCTCTTCCTCCCTCCCAGAGAGCTATCCTATATCAAAATAACGTTGTGTTCTTGTTGTTTTAAGAGGAAGAATCGAAAGATAAAAAATTAGCAAAATCAGTTAAGATGTTAAAAAAAAAAGTCTAAAAATATATACAAGATATCATGCCTGTGGTTACCTCCCACCTCTGCAAAGGAGTTGGGGGAGAAGGAGGGTCCTCATATTTCTTCTTCAGGGCCAGGCTTGTTCTTTATAATTTTGTAATGTTCACTTTCAATTACTTTTCATTGAAATTGTTGTAGTTGTGTATGTTGTTTTCTTGGCTCTGCCTATATCACTCTGCATCAGATTATGCTAATGCTACCATGCTTTTATGTATTCATCATATTTATTGTTTCTTAACACAATAATATTCTGTTAAATTCATGTACCACTATTTGTTTGGCTGTTCCCCAACTGATGAACTTTTACTTTGTTTTCATTTCTTTTCTGCTGTAAATAATTGTGTGTGTATATATTCTTATCGATGACCTCCTTAGGGTCTAAGTCTAGTAATGGTTATCTCTGGGTGAAAAGATATGGACATTTTAGCTACATTATTTCCATAATTCCAAATTGCTTTCTAAAATGGATGTACTGATTCACAGCTCCACCAGAACACACAAGTATCCTCTCATAATCAATCCAACATTGACTACTCTTGTTTTTATCATCTTTGCTGATTGCTGGATTCAAGGTGAAACTTCAAAGTTGTTTTGATTTGCATTTCTTTTATTATTAATCATTTGGAGTGTTCTTTCATTTGGTTGTGAGTGGTTTGCAGTTCTTTTGAAAATGATTTATACATTTCCTTTGACCGCATATATTCATGATGTGAATAAAGGTCATTCATATATATATATATATATATATATATATATATATATATACACACACATGTACATATGTATATATATGCACACATATACATATATATGGACATTTATATATACACATATATATATATACCTATATGTATTAATAAGAATTTTGAAGCCTTTCAGTGTTTTCTTTTTCATTTATTGTCCTCATGTAAATTTTTATTTATTCTAAATCAGTTTATACAGATCTCACCAAATTAAGGTTTTTTTTTAAGAATTCTTAATATTCATCATTCCTTAAATTGCAGTAACATTTCATTATATTAATATGCCATAATTTGTTCAACTGTTTCCTAGTTTGTAGGCTCATATGTTCAATTTATTAGTATTTTTGTTCTCCAACTTGTTGATATAGTTATTCAGGAATCTTAACAAATTATTGGGTTTTGCTCTCTAATTCATTTTGGTACTCTTCTTACTATGGGTGTGTTCAGCCCATTCACATTTTCAGTTGCAATTTTTATGTGTGTATAATGTTTTTGCATATGTGTTTTCATTTCAACCAAATCCTAGTCTATTTCTTCTTCTTCCTCCTCTTCCTCCTCCTCCTCCTCTTCTCCCACCCAGGATCAAAAAGTATGTACCCCAGGGATTTGGGCAATCTCGTCCATTAACAGTGTCCTTCATTTCAATGTCTTGAACATTGGGTTCCTATGGGTTCCTGAAAAAATTCCTAACTCAGTAATTGATTATTAATATAAGAGAAAAATGATTATTTTTCTTACTAGAAGAATGTTGTGGTAAACTGCTTCAATTCTAGAGTTGTTAAACAACTTACCTCATTAGCACTTTCTTAAAATCTTGAAAACCATTTCAGAATTTCTTTCCCTTCTCTTATGAGGCTCTTATCCTGTCTAACCAACTTATTTTTAATTCAACAAGCATTTATTTATTAAGCATCTACTATGTCAGGTTACTATCCTAGGCAAAGTGGGGATACGAAAACAAAGTTAAGCCCCTCTCATCAAGGAGTTTACATTCTATTAGGTGAAAACATGTACACTGAAACTTACAAACAAGGAAGAGTTCCTCCCCTCAAGTAGCTTATGTTTTAATAAGGAAAGACATAGAGGAGTGGTGGCCAGGGAGGGATGTTGTGGTCTAATTGATGCAAATATCTTTCCCAGGAATGGTAGTGATGATTTGATTATTGTTCTCAGAACTAGAGATCAAAAGTTTGCAGGTGTGTTTTGGGAGGGTTGAGGAGCAGGGAAAGAATTAGGTGTGGAGGTGATTACTTGGTGGAATGTCCTGAAGCAGCAGTGTTGCTCTCCCTTGGGTATGAAGCTCTTCTCCCTCATCTCTGCCTCTGGCTTCCCACGCTTCCCTCAGGTTCCCGCCTGCTACAGGAAGCCTTCAGTAACCCACCTTAATTCCAGTGTTTTCCCTCTTTTAATTATTTCCTATGTATCCACTATATAATTTGCTTTGTACATACTGGTTTATATGTCTCCCTCATCAGATTGTAATTTCCTTGAGGGCAATGACACTTTGGCCTCTTTTTGTATCACCAGCACTTAGTACAGTCAGTACTTGGCACATGATAAGCAACTAATAAATATTTATTGAATGAATGAATGAATGAATGTGTATGGAGCGAATCTGTGTTAGAAGTCAAAGAGGATGCTGAAGTTGTCAGCCTAGGATACTGGGAGGATGGTGATAACCAGTTCGCAGAGCTAACTTGTTAAAAATGGAATTAAAACCTTGGGAGAACATTTTAAAATAATGGGATATGTTTCTTCCAGAGTACAGAAGAATATTGTTAACTTCATTGATTGGAAATCAATTCAGAGCTTCTGGTTATTGCAGAGATCCATGATTCACTGTTTACTAGGTCTCTATCCTTGATTTTTTTCTAGTTTAATACAAAAAGGGTCTCACATCCAGACTTCATATATTTAGTTTTGGTTTTTAAGAATTATTCTCTTTCAAAGTTTTCAGTTGTACTAGAACACTCCCTTCCTTTCCCATCCCAACCTTCCTTATCATTTTTCTTTCCATTCCATAAATTTTTTTCATTAACTCTACTGTTTTTGGAATATTTTAGTAGCTTGACACATTTATTAAATATTCCTCATAAATCCATTTCATGCATGAGTCAAGATATCACCTTGTGATGTCACTGGTCTTCTCTGAAACAAAGGACAAACAATTCCTCCTAACCTTTTAGCTACAGCATGCCCCCAGCTGGGAACCTCCGGAGATCAGAAGACCTGGGTTCTGGTGCTGACTCTACCACAAATGTCCATTGTGATCTTGGGCAAGTCAGTTCTCTTCAGGCCTGGTTTAAATGATCTTCAAGGCCCTTCCTACACCAAGTTTGAAAACAGCAGAAAGTCTGAATACCAAGTTACAGATTTTGATGGTAAATTTAAAAGAACTCCATCAAAATTATTGTACATTACTTGTCTACTAAGTATAAAATATTGGTTTCTCATTAATTACATATTTTTCCAACGATTAATCATTAAGCTTAACCCCTAAAATAACTTCTAAGATTACTTACCTTGCATTTTTTTGTCTTTTCCAGATAGAAGCAAATTCTGTTATGACATCAATAAATTCAAATGCTTCAGGTAATACGATAATTAATAATTTTTTCATTTAAATTTTTTGTATCCATAAATTCATAAAGATAGCATTAAGAATGTGTATGGAGACAGTAATTTTTTTTCTGCTTTGTTTTCAAGTTATGCAGAGAGTTTTTTTGTCACCTTTGCTTTTTATTTTGCCATGAAATTTCTTGCGAGCTAATGGCCACACGCCTGCAAGATGCCTGGGATTGTTGGTCGAAGTCCAGTCAGAAGGCTTTTAAAAGCCAAGTTGTATCACTCTCTAATAAAAATAGTGTCCCTGATATTAAAAACATGTGTGGTACATGGAATAGTTCCCCTTTAAGAGGCAGTCTAGCATCCCTCTAGACAGAAGGAGATAGAGAATAGACACTAACACTTCAAGCTCATTGGTTGAAGAGAGCTGAGAGTAGATCCTTAAAAATAGATGTCAAGAAAGTGACATCCTCTCTCTCTCCATTAAAATTACTTTGTATTACTTCATATATATTTATCTATGCACATGTTGCATTTCCTCACTCAAGAATATAAGCTTCTCAAGAGAGGAGACTCCTTTGTTTTGGATTTTCTATCCCCTGCCCTTAGCATAGTGGCTTGTATTTAGTAGGTTCTTTAATTATTGTTGGTTGAAGTGAATTGAATTGGGCTTAAAACAATAACAAAGAAGACACCATTTATGCCTTTCAGGCTCCTAACCTACTAACAATATTGAAAAAAAAATATTAGTTTTCATATCCAGCTAAGTTTTTCTTTGTTTGAATTGGTGTTTGCAGTGTCCCTTTATTTCATCTACAACAAATTCATTCAGTTAACAAATGCTTATTGAGGACTTGGCTATATGTATAACACAGTGAGCTACAAAAGAAGCATAAGAAACAATACTTTCACCTTCAGAGAGAAGATAACATCATCATAAAAAAATGCAAATATAATTAATCATTAAATAAATGGTAAAGACAATAAATTCGGGAAAAAGAGAATGACCTGGGCCAAGTTGTTTAGGGAAGGTTTCAAGTTTCACTTGAACTAGCCCCCAAAGGATGGCGGGGTAGCATTTGAACAGAAAGAATGAAGGGTCCCCTGTAGGGACAAAAAAATAAACTGAGGTACAAAGGCAAGAATAAGCAAAAAAATTTTTGATGTTAAGGATTAGATGAGCCCAATGAAAGTGAAAGTTTTATTTCATCAAGAGGTGAATTTTGGTAAGGTAGTTTGGGAATTAAGTTTTGAAAACCTTGAGTGTGAGAACTGTGACTTTGTCCTGCAAGTATTGGGAAGCTTTTTATCTTAAGAGTGGTATAATAAAGTTGGTAATTGTTCAAATGATACCAGTAGAAATGAGTTTTCTGAATTCAAATTTCTTCTCTTTGGTGGGCAATCCCCAATTCTGTCTTGATCTTCATTTCCATTTCTCATTAGTAAGGTTTGTTTTCTTACATCATATTTATTATCTTGTTTACCTTCCTACTTTGCACAAAGACAAATGGCAATATCTAGCCTACAAAGAATTCCTTATTTACTTAATAAACATTATAGTAACAGAAACTGGCCATAATTGGTATAATTTTCAATCATTATCTGTACGTTGAATTTTTTTCTATCCTTTCACATCATTGTCATCAATAATCATCTTAGTTTTACTTTTTAAACTATTTTAAATCAATACAGAGTCTACTTATATAATTTTAAAAGAGCTCTTTATTTTGAGGACATTTTGAGTCTATAAGAGGAATTGCTAAATTAACATAACTAATGATGAAACTACATCTCCATATTTGGATCTATGCTTGCAGTTGAAGCAAATACATTTTTGGTTCTTCTTTTAGTGTATATATATACATATATATATATGTATATATATATATATACACGTATATATATACATGTATATATATATATATATACATATATATATATATGTATATATATACGTGTATATATATATATATAGAGAGAGAGAGAGAGAGAGAGAGAGAGAATAAGTACAAAATGATTTATGGAGATAGTACACTTGCAGTTGGGGAATCAAGAAAGACTCCATGTAGAAGCTAGTGCTTGGGCTGTTTTGAAGGAAGTAAAGGACTTTGTGAGGAAGAGGTGAGAAGAGGGAGAGCACCCCATGCATAAGGGATGGCCAGTGGAAAGGCTTGAAAATGGAAGATACACATCATCTTGCCTAGATCATAGAGTGCAAGAAGGGGAATAATGTGTAATTGACTGGAAAGGTAGATTGAGAACACATGGTGAAGGGCTTCAAGCCAAAAAGAGGAGCAATTTATCCAAGATAGGCAATAAGGAACCATGGGAGTAGGGGAACATCATAGACAGATTTGCCATATTAAAGAAAATCACTTTGGCAGCTGTTGGATTGATGTGATAAGGAATGCGGATTGGATGATGTCATCCTCAAAAGTTGTGTGGTGATGTTTGGTTGTTTCGGTCATGTTGGACTCTTTGTGACCCTGTTTGAGGTTTTCTTAGCAAAGATACTGGATTGGTTTGCCATTTCTTTCTCCACTTCATTTTACAGAAGAGGAAACAGGTAAACAAGATTAAGTGACTTGCCCAGGGTGACAGCTCATAAGTGTCTGAGGCCAGGTTTGAACCCAGGAAGATGAGTCTTCCTAACTGTAGGCTCAGCACTGTCCACCTAGCTGCTCTGAAAGTTATATAAGGATATTTCTACTACTACAACACTTGTTTGGGACAAAAATCAAGGTAAAGTGCCTTTGGAAAATTGAAGGAATATGAGATTGTGCAACTTTTTTCTTTCATCTGTTACACCAAGCAAACAGAATTCTATACTTTCTCAGATTATGAGCATCTGAATCTTCTCTTATATGCTAAAAAAAAAAAAGCCCATGATATTTCCTTTGCTATTTTGGGGCCAATTCACTATGTAAAACCTTTCTGATCCTTTGCTTGCCAGTAGCCATGTTCATATTCATAGGATATGTATCTATTATCTAAGTGACCGCCTAGCTATGTTTAAAGTGACTCATCACTAGGCCAAAGCGGAATGATTTTTTTTTCAACCAGCGAGGTTTTTCAAGCCTCTCTCCTAAGTCCTACAGGGGTTGTGATCTGTAGAAGTGTCTCTGCTAATGACATCACAGTTACCTGAAGTGTTATTGTCATGAAAGCCCTGCTCCTAAAACCTCACAAGATCATAAAGAGGTGAACAACAAACACAAAAACATAGAAGTGTCTCTCAGACTCTCAAAGGTTGTATCTCTGTAGGAAAAGTTCTGACAGGCCCTACCAAAATGGCAGGACTTTACATATCTTGTCTTGCATGGTGCATAAGCATAGTTGTTTGCATGTTGTCTCTCCCATTAGATTGTGAACTCCTTGAGAGCAGAGATTGGTTTTTTTGCCTTTCTATACCTCCCCTACATTTAGCACAGTGCCCAATACTACTTCAACACTTAATAAGTCCTTGCTGACTAGCCAGCTGTGAGACAAATTACCAGATAGGTTGGCCACCAGATTATGAATATTTTTTAGCCACACAGCTCATGAAAACTGTTACTAAAGTGCAGAAGGGTTGTAATCTTTACTCGCTGAAAAAATAACTATGAAAAGGGCTAGTTGGTAGCCCTTCCCCAACATAGATATTCATGAAAGCAAAGGGCCCACTTGGGGAATTTGAGACCCGGGAGGGGCATCAGGCATATCCGAGTACTGAACTCTGAGACAGAAGATAGCATTCCTCTTCTGATTTACTCTCCCATGGTCACTCTTCTCCTCCTCAGCCAGTCAGCTATAGTGATTAGTTAAGGACGTGCAGTGTGTATCCAATTCTCTTTCCTAATAAATTACTTCTGAATTTTACTTATGTATCAGGTATCTTGAAAAGTCATACTATCCAAAATGTCAGTTTACTGTGCTAACTGCTTACATAAAATGTGACCTTAAATGAATGTATCCATGATGTTTTTGCTTAAAACTAAAAATAATGCCGTTTAGTTCAGTGAATGAATTATTTAGCAGTATCACTTTCTTCTCCTTAATGCTCTCTTAATTCTTGGTTTTCATGAAAACTTGCTCCTGGTTACTCTGTTTTATTCTCATCTTTTGTATCTTTATCTGTGTCACTCCAGGTAATTGTGGGGGCCCCTCAGGGTTCTGTGCAGGACCCTCTCTTACCTTACCTCTGTATCCCTCTACAGCACTTGGTGATCTCATCAGTTTCCATAGTTTTAATTATTATCTCTATGTTAACAGTTCTCAGATCTATTTATCTATCCCTAGTCTTTCTGCTGATCTCCAATCCCATATCTCCAGCTGCCTCTTAGACAGCCTGAACTGCATGTCCTTAGACATCTTAAACTCAACAACTTAATAAATATTCACAAAAGAAAATAAAGAATCAATATAGCATTACCTCGAACAGGCTATATACCAAGCCAACAGATCAGTACACTGGTAGATATCATGACCCTGGGCAAGTCATTTAACCTTGTTTGTCTCAGTTTCTTCCATTTGTAAAATGAGCTGGAGGAAGGAATGACAAATTGCTCCAGTGTCTTTGCCAGGAACACCCTAAATGTGGTCACAGAGAGTCAGACACAACTGAAAAGCAACTTGAACAAAAACAGATCACAGGAATACTGTAAATACAGATTAACTAGATTTCAGCAAAGCACAAAACAAAACCATTCATGCTCATCTAATGGGCAAGGTGGATAAATAGGGGCTAGATAGTTGTATGTTATGTAGATTTGGAACTCACTGAATCACCAGACCCAAAAAGTCATTAATGATTCCCTGTCAATTTGGCAAAAGACCTCTAGCTAGCTGGCACAGGAGAGCACCGGGCTTGGAGTCAAGAAGATAGGAGTTCAGATCCATCCTCAGACATTTACTAGCTATGTGACCCTGGGCTAGTCACTTAACCCTGTTTGTCTCAGTTTCCTCATCAGTAAAATGAGCTGGAGAAGGAAATGGCAAACCACTCTAGTGTCTTTGCCAAGAAAAGCCCAAAATGGGGTTTCAGAGTCAGACGCAACTGAAACAACCCAACAACATATCTAGAGGAGCACTCTAGATACCTGTGCTTGTCTGTGGTGTTTAGAATTTTTAGTAATGACTTGGACACAGGAATTTGGGGTATGCTTATTAAATTTGTGAATTGCCCAAAACTATAAAGACAAACAAACTATGTGATAGAATCAGGATCCAAAAAGATCTCAATACCCTAAAACGTTGGAGTCAAATCTAATAAGACAAAATGAAATAGGGAAGATTACGAAGTTTCACGATTATAAGATCTTACAGTTCTCACAAATGTAGTATGAAAGAAGCATGTCTACCCAGAAAATTGCAAATGCAACATCATTTGAGGCTGTACAATAGCAGCCTCCAAAGGTAAAGTAGCATCCAAGAATAACGAGTATATAGTACTGCCATATTCTCTTCTGGTTAGATACATGTGGAGTCTTTGTCTTTAGTTCTGGGTGCCATGCATTGAGAAGAACAGTGATAATATAGAATGTATCAAGAGGAGAACAATCAAAATGATAGAGACCCCCAAGATCTTGTCATATGAACTTTAGTTGAAGGAATTTTTGAGATGGTAAGGCTTATTGAAATCATGATAATTGTTTTCAGATATTTAGTTTGTTCTGTTTTGTCCTAGAGGTCAAAACTAGGAGCAGTGGGTGGAAGTTGAATTAGATTCACATTTAGGCTCACTGTAAGGAAAGACTAACAATTATAACTATCTGAAAGTACAGTGTGCTACCTGCGGGAAAAGTGAGTTCCCTCTAGTGAGAGGTCTTTAAGCAAAGTCTTGTTGGACATACTGTAGAAGAGATTCTTATTCAGGTACATGTCACACTGGGGAGCTTTTGAGGTCCATCCCAACTTGAAAAGTCTGTGATTCTGAAAAAAATTTTGACTTACAGGCAACTATATTACTTTAAAACATTTTTTAAAAATTCTACCATTGCCATTAAAAACCCACTACAAACATCACATTAGAGCTCATTTTAATAGCCACTGTAAGCACAGTATTCCACTTTTTACTACCCAATGTGGCTATTTCATTGTGACAGTCATAGGAATCCAGGATTATGGCAGCTGAACATACCCTGAGGATTATTCAGTACTGGGGATGGTGCCAGTTCTAATGCTTATATAATATTCTCTCCATCTGTATCCATGGTATGCCATTGATACTGACTTTTGAGAAAGTAGTTATTTGACCTCATATTCCAGGTGCAGAAACAATGCTGAAATGATATCCAGGAAGAAAAAAATATAGATCAAGAAAGGAATACAAGGAAGTAAAGTAAGAAAAGTTGAGACCTTATTTTGTAAGTGGTACCTGTGCCTGTTTATTGAATTCAGTAGTGAATGAAATACACACACACACACACACACACACACACACACACACACCCTCTTTAGAGGGGAATCAGTTCCGTACCCAACTGCATCAAAGAGGTATACCCCCAAGGGGAGCATTTTTCTATTACTCATGTCTGGTGTCAGGTATAATATTTAATTTAATCCCCAATTTTATGAATCTTTGGGTATAATATCCTTTTTAACAAATTTAAGTGAAAATTAGATAATTCTCAGTACTTTGAAAATGTCTTCACTTATACATAGGGACAGTCACATGGCACAGTGGATTGGGCCCTGATAATGGAGTCAGAAAGACTTGCATTCAAATCTGACCTCAGACATTTCCTAGCTGTGTGACCTCAGGCAAATCATTTAACCTATTTGCCTCAATTTCTTCATCTGTACAATAGGGATAATAGTAGCACATACCTCCCAGGGTTGTTGTGAGGATTAAATGAGATAATATTTATAAAGTATCTGCACATATGTAGTAAGTACTACATAAATGTTAGCCAAAATACATTCTTTTCTAAAAGAGAGAAACCATCTTTCTTTTGATTTCTAGGTCTATACCTTGAAGAATTTATAAAACTCATGGAGAAAAAGAAGGCAGCCCAACTCTATCAGAATGAAATAAGACAGATTTTCACAGCTTTTGACAGGCAATGTAAGTATTTTAAATTATCCTATTTAAAAATACATAAATTTTTTATTTCATTGTTTACATAATGACATGTACTTGGGTAGAATATTTCTGTTCTGGAATGGTTGTTTTAAATATTGCTTCTAGAATTTTTCTTCTTCCTCCTTTTAAGACCACTATCTCTTAAGTGCTTGACATTTATCATAGGTGGAATTATAAGTAAGAGTATATTAAAGGAAAATAAAACTTGACCTGAATTGTAATCTATGTTGGGGTAGAGAAGGGAAAAGAATTGCCATGAGACTGTGTCAGAAGTTTGGCTTGGGACTCTCATATAAAATTTAAGTAAGAATGTCTAGGGTCAGTCTTTCCCTGTCCTCTGAGTCCAGATATTGCTAGGTTCTCAGGTACTTTGAAGGTTTCTTAAACTACCTTGTTGACTGGGAGTAGCCAAAGTGGAGTTGTTGGAGTCGTTGGAGGGACCGTATAGATCAAGTGCAGGGGTCTTCAATGGCATTGAATCTAAGTTAATTCTATAGTTTTTACTCATACCGTTTTACTCATTTATTATTACTCATATATCATATTTACTCTCATATGAAGGATAAGTAAGAATGTTCGGGCCCAGTCCTTCCATCTCCTCTGAGTTCAGATATTGCTAGGTTCTCAGGTATTTTGGAGGTTTCTTAAACTACCTTGTTGATTGAGAGTAGCCAAAATGTGGTCATTTGGACTCCTTTGAGTCATTGGAGGTACCCCATAGATCAATTATATATATGAGTCTTCAAAGGCACTGAATCAAGTTAATACCATAGCTTGTTGGTTTTTACTCATATCTGTAACGCAAAATGTGATACCCATAGCAGCCGCTATGAATATGCATGTGTATTTCCAGGGTAAATTTGCAAAACGTAATAAATTCTCTTCCCCAAAGGCATAACCGAAATATTTATTTGGGACATCATTAGAATACCAGGAGGTAAGATTTAACAGAGTATACTTATCACTAATCCAGGGAATGACATCTTAAACTTATTTTTTCTCTCAGGCCTCCCCACAAAAACAAGTTCCCCTAGACAAATTCCTCCCTCCCCCCATTCACAGCTTCTCTCTCTCTGCTCCTTGGGCCAACTGCTCCTACTTACAGCTTGCTTCTCTCTCTCTGCTCTGCCTGCTCTCACATTCTGTTCATGCTCTCTCTCTCCTCCTTGGGCATGCTCCTTCAGTCTGAGCTCCATATGACCCAGGTTCCATGTGATCACAGGCTCCATGTGTTAGGCCTGTTAATGGGCAGGGAAGATCTTCCTATTGTATTAACATTACATTTGGCCCTGTTACATAAGCCAATGGCACTTTAGGTGTAACTTGTATCAGCATAACTTGCATAACAATATAATAGGGATAACCCAAAATAAACACATAAAACAGTATCTTAGGGTGGGGACTTGAGCATAAATACCCCATCATTCCCCCCTCAAACTAATGGAACTCAAAGTCCATTGGGGTGAGGGCAAAGGTCTCATCTTCTAAAACTACTTCCTCCTGAGATTGGATGTAGAACTGTCCCTACCTCAGGAGGTCCCATTCAAGGAATCAGTTCCTTAGCCATTTTTCAGAGTGTGGTCAATGCCAGGTCCAGGGATGACGTATTATAGTCTTGGGTGGAGGATGACATCTAGCTTAAGCAGTCAGGCTTTTACAAGTGGAACCCACTAAGCCTGTAGAAGACAAATCTAGCAAGCAGGTTAAACAAAGACCAAAAGAATAAGGAGACAGTAATCAGAAGCAGGGTAAATGAAATGTCAGCTGTGCTTCTGGAGTCCATAAACTCACTAGAATTGCATTAATTTCTATCTTCCTTACTGCAAATTGGTATCTCCTCTCAGGCAAATTTAAAGTCATGTCTCTCAATGATATATTCTGGAATAGGTACACTTACCACTGTGTATTCTTTCATAGCTAATTGCCCAGTTTTCTTCATTAGTTTAACTTGTCTGGGAGGGGTATTTCAGCCCCTCCCATTTCTGTGATGGTAATAAGGGTTCCATGTTTAAATTTATCAAGATTTCCATATATAAGGGAAGCCTGCACCCCAGTAACTATTAATATCCTAGTTATAGTGGTTGATCCATTTTTCCAATAAATAGTTGAACTGATGTGCGGTCTATAATCCCATCTGTCTACTTCTTTAATCTGAGTTGGGCCTTGACTAATTTCCTGTTCTCCCTGCAGGTGTGACAAATTGGATACAATGATTCAGGAAGATTTGTAGGGGCAGTTCTTACTTCCCTATTCCATCTAATATTAAATCCCTTTTCCTGGTACATCTTATATAGTTCGTTAGTTGGAATACCATAATCTATCCCTGCTCTCAATAAAGCAATAAACATTTCTTTCCTTGTTAATGTATTCTGATTTTGAATTCACTAGTTATTTTCTCTTCTCTCTTGAGGAAATTTATCTTTTCCCTATTCCCCTAAGTCATCTAACTATGCAGTCTTATCTAGCACCTCTGAAAGGGGGTACCCTATTTCCCCAATTAGTAGAGTTAGAATTACATGTTTATAAGCAGGAGGACCAGTCTCCACTGTTATATTTCTGTGAGAAAGTGTTAAGGGAATGCTGTGATATGCATCTGCTTCTCCAATCATAATTGCAATTTTCATTACCTCTTCCTTTAACTCTCTCATACAGTCTCTAAGCAAATTGTTGAACCAAAGAATTCTGACTAATACCTATAAATTTTAAACAATCTGTGTTATCCATCTATTATAGTCCTTCTGCCCCCTCTTCACTGATTCTTGTCATCCAAGATACTAGTGATTCTCTAATTTTGGGGGGTGAATTGACTTAAAATATTTATGACCTCCTGCTGAGTGAAATCCTCAGTTATTTCCTTAAACACTATGTGGCCCACCTGGTTCTCACCTGTTTGCATTCCTAGAAGCCTCCTCATCTATATTTGTTTCATTTTCTTCCCACACGTCTTCCTCTCCCGGGTGTCTGGGAACCAATCAGGCCTCACATGTGCAAGGAATTGCATGCACCTTCTTCTTAGTAACTTGTCTTTTCTTTTTCTGAGCTAAACTCACAGCTTTCTGTTTACTACCATCTGATACTTTCTAGCTTACTCTTCTAAAGGCAAGTTCAGATACTATATTATAGAAAGTTTCTCATGTCAATCACCTGAACCTTTTTCTCCAGCAATTTGTCCCTATATTTACATATAATATGATACCTTGTTAGCAATGCCCCAAACTCTTCTACATACCCCTGCCATTTCCTTCCCCAGTGCCATTGGTATTCCTTGCAAAGATCTTTCTAAATCTATGGGTTCTCCCTTCTGTAGCCTCAGTTGCCAGTTTTCACAAAGCCCTGTGCTTTTAAGCCCATTCTCGTGTAAGGGAGGAATAAGACATATCCTCCCATCCCAGGATACCCATTTCCTTCCCTACAGCCTTCCTTTCTCCAAGTAAAGATTTTATATTTCACGATCCCATCCTTGTTGCCATTTGTAAAGCCAGTGTGATACCCAAAGCAACTACTATGAGTATGCATGTATATTTCCAGGGTAAATTTGCAAAATATAATAAACTCTCTTCCTCAAAGGCAAAATCAAAATATTTATTTGGGGCATTATTAGAATACCAGGAGGTATGATTTAACAGGGTACTTATCACTAATTCAGGGAGTGATGACATCTTAAACCTTCTTTCTGTCAGGTCTCCCTACAAGAACAAGCTCCCCTAGACAAATTCCTCCCTTTGCCCATTCACAGCTTGCTTCTCTCTCTGCTCCTTGGGCCAGTTGCTTCCATTCACCTCTTGCTTCCCTCTTTTCCCTCCTTGGACAAGCTCCTCCCTGTCTGAGCGCCATGTGACCTAGGATCCTTGTGACCACAGGCTCCTTGTGTTAGGCCTATTAATGGGTAGGGAAGATCTTCCTGTTCTATTAACATTACAATATCATTATATTATAGCTAAGTAGCAAAAGAAATTAGATGTCAAACATTTTCAATTACAAATCATGTTGGTAGCTCATAACTAGTAGAAACAGAATGCCATAGCCATATTCAATGTATATTCCTGAATTCCATCACTTCCCTAAAACTAATTCTGTTTTAAAATGTTGTTTTCTAAAGGGCTGATTAAATTATAGGATTTCATTGCTGTAAGGACCTTGGCAATCTAATCCATCTCTTTCATTTTTTGAATAAAGAAACTGAGATCCAATGGCCTTAACCCAACATCACATAATTGGCAAATTCACTGGGAATTTTTTAGGTCCTTGCATTGCTATGAATGACTATGAAGTCTTAACAGAAAAATACCTCACACACTGTGGTTGTTGCTGTGTAGCTGAGGAAACCTAACTTGTAGTTTAAAACCTAATTCATTTTCTACTTTACATCATTTCTCTTTATCATAGATGGCTCCTGTTATCATTGCTCACTTCTGTTTTCCTCAGTAATATTTCTTTCTTTCTGATTGATTGATATTCTTCTTCTAATTGGTCATCAGTCTTTCTTTGTGACTTCCCTACAGCCTTGCTGAATGATTGTTTATAAGGCTTGTAAGGCTCATATACTTCCACTGAGCCTTACGTTGTTACAGAGGCCATTGGTCTTGAGGGCCCACTGCCACTTAAGGACTTACTGTAGGTTCACATTCTGTCAATTCCAAGGCTAAATGGGCTGGCTGATGTGATATTTGTACCTCTGGGCAGCCAAGAGACATTCCTAACCTGAAGAACAAATCTAAAAGCTTTTAGACTGTCTTAGGGGGAGAAAAAACATATAGAAAACTTAAAATGTACTAAAGACTTCACATCCTAAAAGCAACTTTAATTTAAGCACAGTTCTAGGCTTTAACATTAAACTTGGAAACTTTAGAACTACTTAGCTACTTGATATGTCAGTCTATCTCTAAATACTTTTTTAAAAAATAATTTTATTTGTTTTCAGTCTTCTGTAATCACTTCCATATATCTTAGATTTTTTCCACTCCCTCCCCAAGATGACTTGCAATCTTATAATAGGTTCTACACAGAGATTCCTATTAAATATAATTTCACCATAGTCATATTGAATAGAAGAATTTAAATGAATGGGAGAAACCATAAAACAAAACATAACACAAAAGAAAATGATCTGCTTCATTCTGTGATCCAGTTCCATAGTTCTTTCTCTGGATGTGGAAGGTGTTTTGCCCCAGAAATCCATTGGGAATTTTTTAGGTCCTTGCATTGCTATGAAGGACTCAGTCTAACAGAAAAATTCCTCGCACTCTGTGCTGTGTACAGAGTTTTCCTGGTTCTGTTTCTTTCACTCAGCATCAGTTCATATAAGTCTTTCCAGGCATCTCTGTAGTCTTCCTGGTCATCTCTAAACATTTTTGAGAGCTTCCTAGAAGCAGCTAAGTGACACAGCAGACACAACACTGGGACCTGAGTTCAACTGTGACCTCAGATACTTGCTAGAAGTATTACCCTGGGCAATTGTATGTGACCTCTGATTACCTCTTCATTAATTTTAAAGTGGAAATATGTGTAGCATTTATCTCCCAGAGTTGTTTTGAAGATCAGATGAGATAATATTTGTAAAGGTGCTTGGCACACATTAGGTGCTTAATAAGTGCTTGTATTTTTTTCTTCCTTTATCTTACAATAGCAGAAATTGACATTTTTCTGGCAGTTCATTGTGAGAGTTCCTGATGTCAGCCTTACCGGGTGAAGGGAAAAGACAAGAATAAGCATTAATTAAGTGCTTTATATGTGTCAGACATTCTGATAAGTGCTTTACAAATATTCTTTCTTTTGATCCTCACAGCAACCCTATGAGATGGATACTCTTATCCTCATTTCATAGTGGAGGAAACTGAGGTACACAAAGGTTAAGTGACTGTCCCAGAATCATACAGCTCCAATTCAAGGTGTCAGTTGGCTTCCTGATGTTGTAGTATGGAGGTGACTTTGGATTCCCAAATGGTTCAACTTTGTTTCATTGTTTCTCTGTGCTTTATAGATAGCTGTTAGAATTCAATTTATGAATGTATGCTAGGAATGTTTGAATTGCAACTCTGGTGATAGACTGTATTTCTGTTGCTCAGGGACCAGCTGAGATAAAATCAAAGTCAGTCACAATCACTTTCAAAGACCAAATCGTAGAAGGGCTATGATCTGCATCAGTAAAGAGAAGGGAGTACCCACTCATATGAAATTAGAGGTTCTTAAAGTACCACATGTGGATATTGCCAATGACATCAAAGTAAAAAGGTTATTTTTGCTACACCCTCCAAAATATGCCTTTCGTTATTCAGTTATTTCAGACTCTTTGTGACCACATTTGAGATTTTATTGTCAAAGATTCTAGAGTGGTTTGCCATTTCCTTCTCCAGCTCATTTTACAGATGAAGAAACTGAGACAAATAGCATTGAGTGACTTGCCCAGGGTCGCACAGCTAATAAGTGTCTGAGGCTGGACTTGAACTCATGATTGGACTGATTTTGAGTCTAGTGCTCTATCTACAATGCCACTTTAGTTTCACGAATTATTGCTCAAGATGAATAAAACTTACGCTTAGGAAATAGAGGTGAATAATAAATAGCTTTATTCATTTTACAGTCAGAATAGACTAGTAAATTGTCACTACTTATTTAAAAGTCTCCTCTTAGAATATAGTAATACATTTTGCTCAAAGCAGTTTTATGTGTGGAGAAAACTTTTCAATACTCTTGGCTCTATTACCTTAGTTTTGTGATAAATAACTGTGCCTTTTACGACAGGGATGGTTACATCCAATGGAACAACATTGAACTTTCTGCAAGATTCTAAGTGGCACAGAGGATAGAGTGCTGGACCTGGTGTCAAGAAACCTGAGTTCAGATCTTACCTTACTAGCGGAGTGATCCTGGCAGATCACTGAACCTCTCTAAAACTCATTTTTCTCATCTGTAAATGAAGACAATAACAGCACATACCTCACAAGGTCAAATAAAATAGCATATGTCAAGCATTTGCAGAATTTGGGGTGATACATAAAGTCTAGCTATTAGTAGTCTTTTCTGAATTCCCTTTGTTTCCTTTTACAAAAAGGGCAACCAGGTGGTGTAGTGGATAGAGCACCAGACCTGGAGTCACGAAGACCTGAGTCCAAATTTGGCTTCAGACATTAGTGACTCTGTGATACTGGGAAAGTTACTTAACCCCTATTTGCCTCAGTTTCTCATCTGTAAAATGGGGACTTGATGGATTAAAGAATGGCAAACCACTCCAGTATTTTTGCCAAGAAATTTCCATGGTTTTTTTCCATCCTTTATCCTACAATGGCAAAAATTAACAGCCCATTGGAGTCATATAGAGTCAGACGTGACTGAACACCCATCACCACCAATCAAAAGCTTGATATAAATCTGTAGTTGAAATTACCAATGCAATGATTCATAGAAAAGAAACCTCAGAGTATATAATAACTATATCTGAACAAATAATTAAAGTCTTTTTAAAATTTTGTTTTAAATAAGATCGTGGATTTTTAACTTTGGAAGATTTCAAAAAGGCCTTCAAACAAGTGGCTCCCAGGTTGCCAGAAAGGATTGTGCTTGAAGCTTTCAGGTAAGAGCTCTAGAATACTCATATAGCACATGGGTTCACTTGCTGAGAAATTACAAAAAATGGCAACAGTCGTTGGTTCACAACAACCCCCTAAAAAAGTTATAACATTTTTAGCACTAAGATTTCAAGGCCTGACAGAGACTTCCTTCAGTGTTTGAAACTTACCAGTCAATTACAAAACCAGTAGTTGTACCCCAATGTAAAATGCTGCATGAGAGACCTTGCTTTTAAAGCCAGTGCTCATGGATGAGCTCTTCTTTCTATCCACATTAGATACCTCAAGGCCAACCAATCAGTCAGTCAATCAACAAACATTTATTAAGCACCTCCAAAATACATACATACAGAGACATATAGATGCAACAACGATGCCTTTGTTTCTCTCAAAGAGCTTGTATTCTGTCAAAACAGACAAATGTTCTTCAAACTGGATTAGTACTGAGTTTATCTACTAGAATTAGAATGGTAAGATCAGTAATTTCTAGAGCTCCAGGGTTTTAAAAGAAGAGATTTTTCTTTTCAATAACAGCTATATTTTAAGTTCTTAGAGTGACCTTTATGTCATTTCTCTGCTCAGAAATCTTCAATAACTCCCTAATGCCAACAGGATAAAGTCATCCAAATGATCAACACCATTGGCCTGATACCTGATACCATTCTTTTTTTTGTAATTTTGTATCTCCTATTGAACACTGGCATAGAATTCAAGGAAATCTAGCTGCTAGTCCTGACTCTGCCACTAACTAGCTATATAACTTTGGATGTTCAATGTTCCTGGGCCTCAGTTTCCTCATTTGTAAAAAGAAAGAGGTTGGCCTAGATGATCTCTGTGATTCCCTTCAAATCTAAATTTCTGTGATCCTCTGATGGACTTTTGCATGTATCCTTCTAGAACCTAGACCAACGTGTTTGCACATAGGAACCATGTCATATACTGTCTGGTATCTCCCGTAATACCTAGTACAGTTGGTTACACATAGCAAATATTTAACGAATATTTGTTATTTAATTAATTGACTTACTATCACTGAGTTCAATGAACCTTTCCATTATAGAAGATAAATCTTGGCAGAGGAAGGGAACGGCAGCCAGGTGGCAAAGTAAATAGAACACCAGCCCTGGAGTCAGGAGGACCTAAGTTCAAATCTGGTCTCAGACACTTGACCCTATCTGTGTATGACCTTGGGCAAGTCACTTAATCCCAATTGCCTTGCCTGCTCCCCTCCAAAAAAAAAAATAATAGCTATTAAAAAAAAAGAAAGAAAATAAAATTTCTCTCCTTTTTGTTGTTGTTAAGTAAGTTTAGTTATATCCTACTCTTTATGACCCCATTTGGAGTTTTCTTGGCAAAATTCCTAGAGTAATTTTCCATTTCCTTCTCTAGCTCCTTTTACAGATGAGAAACCTGAGTCAAATGGGGTTAAGTGACTTGCCCAGGGTCACACAACTAGTAAATGCCTGAGACCAGTTTTGAACTCAGGAAGATGAGTCTTCCTGGCTTCAGGTCTAGCATTCTATCCACTGCACCACCTAGCTGACCTACTCTTCCTTTACATACTGTTTTTATACCTTTAATTCCATTCCATAAGAATGTATTGAGGTGAGAATGTTAAGACAAGGAGACCAGTAGTACTAATAAGAGGCAATAAGGACCTGAACTAAAGTTTTTGGCACATAGTAAGTACTTCATTATACTGCTTGTTGACTGACTGACTAAATGTTACCTGTTGAGAATAGAGAGGAAGGGGACATATGTGAGGTGTTATGGAGGTAGAATCTGCAGAACTTGGCAACTGATTGCATAAAGGGGGTAAAGAAATTGAAGAGTATAGTGTTCAGAGGTTGTAAACTTGGGTGACTGGAAAAGGATGTTGGTGCCTCCACTGCAGTGCGGTAGTTTGAAGCAGGGGTGGATTGGGGTGGGGTAGGGGAGAAACTGTTTGTGGTATGTTGAGTCTGAGGCATCTTTCCCTACCACAACATCCCTACCAAGTGATTATTGCTATGTCTCCTTGAAAAACAATAGAGGCAGGGGATTTAGTACCTCCCAGAGTAGCCCATTCCATTTTGGATGGTTCTAGTAGGTAGACCTTTAAGTCAAAATCTGCTACCCTGTGAATTGTGCTCTTTGCATCTTGTATGGTATGTCTGGGAGGGCCTTTCCCATATTGTCTGAAGTCCTGCTTGTCAGTATCTGAAATTATGGTTCAGAGATGAACATAATATGGGTTTCTACAAGCATTTTCACAAACTCATCACTTAGTTCCCCCTGTTTTTAGAGGTGCTTAATTCATATTTTAGTCTTGGTTGTCATCAGGAGGTAAGCTCTTCTTTCTTAACTCAGCTTTTTAATGGGCACCCTACAGTATTGGGGCTGGCATTTTTCTCTACACTAGGATATGTTTACCTCTAAATGACTGGGAACTTTCTCTTTCTGAATGTAAGCAGTGAAATTTCTGTTTTCCCCATCACCTGACAGTTGGCATACAGCTCTAGGCTGCTTTTTCTTTTCCCTAATGATGGAACAACATGCAAAAGTACAAAAGGCCTCCTTTCTGATTTTCCCCTCCCCCAGTCCCCAATTCTGAAGCATAATTCCAGTCCTTGATGTAAAGTAGAAATACCAAAAAATACCAAATACAAAGAAATACCAATATCACAAAGCTCTTTACTTCCAAAGTAGGGTGATTAGTGCCCACAGCAATACAGCTTTGAGATTCAAGAAACTTCATTTGTTTATATACTGGAGGCCAAAGAATACAGGAAAAACTTTAACTGTTTGGATTGGTGAAAAAAGCATGACCGTCACTTTCTGTTAAATCATCCCTTTATTGGAAACTGGATTCTGGGTGATCGTAACAACTAGTCTTGATCCTAGGAAATCTTATGAAGCCTTCCTCCCTCTTCTTGGAAGAGACAAGAGACTAAAGGAGCAGAAGGTTGGTTGCATATGTTGTCCAACAGTCTCTGTGTCAATTGTTTCTGTTTATTATAATTTGATTACAAAGGAGGGATTTAGTTCTGCTTGGAGTAAAGGGAGGGAGCCATACTCACAAATGGCCACCATGTAAAGCAAAAAAGATTAATTGAACTTATTTTTAAAAGTGAAAATAAATAATTCCTTTTTTAAGGAAAGGGTTGTTAATGGAGATAGGAACTTGGTGTTTAATTTTTTTTTTTATTAAAAGATTATCCTCCAAACACAATCAAATTAAGGGAAAGGATTGATTTGAGCTTGGGTACCAGTGGACTGACAAACTCTTTGTTCCACGGAATGGAAGAGTGTTACAGTGCTGAGAAGCCTAAGGGAGATGATTTAAGATTGCAATTTCAAATCAAAGCATTCATCTGTACCTCTTGTGAAGAGCCCAACTTCTCTGTAGTCTACACCTTGCCTGCGGTCAGTTCTTGCCAATGTCCAATCATAATGACTTGTTTCACACTGTTTTTCCCTGCTGGTCTCAAACAAAGGAGTTTTCTCAGTCACCATGCGATGCAGCATGATCTTTTTCTGTCTGTGTGTGTGTGTGTGTGTGTGTGTGTGTGTGCGCGCCTATGTACATATAAAAATGCATATATAAATTTAACCATGTTGACTTAAGATCAAGACAGTTCATGATGACTTCATCCTCTGCTTTGTCATAGCACAGGGTGCTCCTCGCATTTCAGATTTGCCTCTATTTATGTGCATGTGTGCACAATGCGAAAGAGGCTGTTCATTGTGGTATTTGTAGTCACGCTGGTGGTGAATCATTAATACCTGATGTTTGAATATGAAAAACAATGAAATGTAGCTGTTATTTTATCTGTTTTTATGAAAGTGTTCATCCTTTTGCAGTGAGAATCTTGCTACTTATTTTATAGTAAAAAGAACATTTGATTTGCCACCAACTTACCCTTCCTACTTTCATCAGTTATTTTAGTGCACAGTTGCATGATAAGCATGTAATGAGTTTTTTTAAACTGACCCTATGTCCACTTTCACTAAAAGGAAATTCAAAGAATCTTTCATGTGTCATATGCTCTGAGTGATTTTCTGCATCTGATTGCGATTCTTCATATCCATCGTTAGAATTCATCATGTTATTCGTGCCATAAAAGATGAATTCCGCAGAGGACAGATTTTTGTTGCCTTGGTGATACTGATAGCCTCATCTTTGAGATTTGATAGTTGTTACTTTACCCAACTATTTAAACCATTGGACTAAGTTCAAATAACCAGACTAGAAAATAAATCTTAGAGGGCAGTAATTCCATTTTATAATAAAAAGTAATTCATGTCTTATATATCCTATGTATAATTCTATAAATAAAAAATAAGATGGTTTGGTCGCATAGGTTGGCTTTCATTAGTCAAGGATGAACCATCCCTATTTCAAGTGTAAGTGAACTATTTTAGGGATGCTAATTATCTCTTTGCCCAGTTCTCTGCTGGGTGTATCATATCATGCTTGTCCCTAACGAGAGTAACAATTTCTCACATTTATATAGTATTTTCAGGTTTCCAAAGTTCTTTATGTACATTATCTCCTTTGTGCCTCATAACATCCAGTTAGGTTGATACTCTCAGGATTATTAATATTATAAGTATCCTCTTTTTACATATGAGGAAAATGAGATTAAGGGAGATCATTTGACATAGCCATGACCCCACACAACAAAGGTTAATTTAGGCAGGATTTGAACCCATTTCTACAAGTATAGCCCTCTTTCCGTGATACCATATTGCCTTATTTCTCATTTATAAATTGTTTCATACACACTCCTCTGATGCAACATTGGAACCATGTTGAAGGTAGGGTAGTTTACTGAAAAGAGCCTGAAAGTATGAGTTAGACTTGAGTTCTGGTGCTAGATTTTCCACCGCTTGACCCTGGACAAGCAAACCACAACTCCTTGCTGTATCTCCATTTCCAGTCATATGATGAGCATGTTAGATTAGATTTATGAGATCCCCTCAAACTTCAGAATTTTACAAACCAGTATCTGCTTTAGACAACAACTCCACCATCTCCATCATCTCTGTGTGCTTTGCAGGTATCTTTTAGAATTTAGTACAAAATGAATACAAATGCAGTCTGTCCCTATGGCAAATAGTGTTCCCAGGAGACAATTACTATGTTAAACAACTCTCCCTCCCTGCTTAGTTTTTAACCTCTTTCTTTAATAAATGTCCCTACTGAAGTATCCTATTTCTCATCTACTTAGAGAGTTGAACAAATTGTTCTTCTGGTAATAACACTTGTACATTTTTGCCAATTACCAAATATGTAACCCTCACTATGGCTTCTTACCAACTAACTATTGTTAACCCTTTCAATCATCCAGGGAGTTATTAATGTCTGAATAATATTTGTCTGTTCATGACATTTGCCTTTATAGAAAAGGATTGCCTCTCGTCTCATTCTCTACAGGTGGTAATCCTTGTGAAACTCTTGAAATTCCTGTTCTTCTTACCTATGAGCATACTTTTGAGAAGTATGAATCCTTATGGTAATAGCATTTATTTAGCTTTCAGAGATTTGCCAAGAGCTTTACGTGTGCTTTATCATCTGATCCTCGTAACAACCCTGTGAGGTAGGTACTGTTATTTATCCCCTCTTAACAGGTGGGAAACTGAGGCTGAGAGAGATGGAATCACTTGCCTGGTGTTGCATAAGTGTGATGAGCATCTAAGGCAGCATTAGAACTCAAGTCTTCGTAACTCCAAGTCCGCACTGTGTCCTTCTGTGCCACTTAGTTGCTGTATGATGTATATGTATTGGGAAGGATTTAGGAGTATGAGTCAGGGCTTGAGTTCAGAGTTTTTAATATCCTACTCTTCTGTTTAATTCTCTAGACAAATGACTGCTTAACTCTGTGACAGACCTGAGAACTTGCCCGATGCATGAGGCAGGACCCCTTCCCTTTGCCTACAGCTTTCCACACCTCTTGCCCTCTGCCAAGTATTTACATAGATAGATGGATAGATATACACACAGATGTGTGTGTGTGTGTGTGTGTGTGTGTGTGTGTGTGTGATCATAACAGTCATTTTCTGTCATCTTTCCAACATGAATACCTTCCACTTCAACTCTGAACTTCAGGTCAAAAATTGGGTGAGGAGATCAAGGAACCATCACTGATCAGTTGTCAATTTGAAAAAGATTTCTAGCGGAATGCTTCAGTGTGAAATGTCTTCACCTTATATAGTTGAACATTTTTGTCAGTGATTTGGATAAATGCATAGATGGAATTCCTATCAAATTTGTGGATTACAGAAAGTCAAAAAGAATAGCTTACAAGTTGGATGATAGAGTTCAGACTCCCAAAAGATCTCAATTGGCCAGAAGATCAGGATGAATCTAACAGAATCAAACTTCATAGGGATGAATGTCAAATACTCACTTGGCTTCTCTTTTCTCTTTATTTGGATCTTCCTCTCCAGTAGTTCACTGAGTGGAGGATCTCACCAATGTGGCCATTCCCTCCAGCAGTGCAGGCCCAGGCCTATTAGTTCATGCCTACTAAATTTACTTGACTTTCAACTATGCCTGTCTATAAATTCACCATGTGTTCTAGGGGCCTTCTTCATCCTCTGTAAAGGTACATTCCTTGTCTTCACTCTTGCTACATATGTGACCAGCTCATTGTTGTTTTTTCAGCCTTATATTTTTCTGATATTATCTTTCATGCCAGTTCTGTATCATTCCTTTTCAGGATCT
The DNA here is from genome assembly GCA_028658325.1 of Potorous gilbertii. NCBI lineage: Eukaryota > Metazoa > Chordata > Mammalia > Diprotodontia > Potoroidae > Potorous > Potorous gilbertii. The sequence continues at coordinate 56,869,931 of CM053774.1, read as the reverse complement.
ATAACAGCTTGCCTCATGCCTGCCACATATCTCCCTTTCAGTTCTTCAGAGACCTACAATATGAATTCTTTAGAACTTACAGTATTCCTTGACTCATGGCCACATAATCTTGCTAGAAGAATATTGCTATTATGTATTTCAGGGATAAGTTTAATTATCATTTAAAAAACTGCAGTTTCCCTAAGGTATTACAGGCTGCTACTTATTTAGTTCTGGCATCAGCTGGTGATCCATTTTCCAAGTCTGATAGATAGATAGATAGATAGATAGATAGATAGATAGATAGATAGATAGATAGATAGAACCATTTTCAGAGTCTGTTCCAGATAGTATAGATAGATGGATGGATGAGTAGATAGATACACAGACAGATACTGATGTATGAACTGCTTATCTATCCAATTGCATATTATAATCTGTACAATAGACATTTTACATCCACATGTGTTTTAACAATGTAAACAGTTAGGTCAAACTCTCTTGAGTGATACTACTTCTCATTTAGGAGGTTTTCCACTATTCCAGGGCTTGATCAATCAGTGCAATCTCATCTGCACACAAGAACATCTCCAGGGCCTAATTACGTATAGGGATCCCTCTTCAATGTAGATCTCATGTTGACCTCTTTCATGTGGCAAATATGTCACTTTGTTTTATGCCTCATAAGTATCATATAATTTTAATGTATCGTATAATTTTGACACACGGGAAACTACTGGTTGAAGAGAGTGTTTAGGATGTTAAGATTTTGTTCTACTGAAACAAATCCTTTACGTGAGTAATCAATAAATAGTAAACACAATGCATCCTGTGGTTTTTACACTTTTTAGTCAGTTGTGAGATTGTAAAGATCTTATTATCCTGTGAAAGATCGCTAGTGAAATTCTGCCTGTTCCCTTCTAACACCGTCTTTAAATATGCTCACAATGGTACTGACGATGAGTCACACAAAAATTCTATGTAGAAGGGAAAGTAGACCTAAGAGTCCATAGCTACTGATACTTCTTGATTGCTTTTTTTTTAGATAATAAGTTGAACCACAATTCTTATCTTTTCCTTTTACATACTTTGACAATCGATTCACTCAATGCCCTAAAAATTATGACCTTCCTCTCTATTTTGTGTTTACTTGGGCTAGTCCAGCTGCTATTTCCAATCTTTCTTTTCTTTAATACCATTTCCACTTCATCTATCATAACGTCAGGGACTATGATTTGACTATATATATGTTAGGGTGTTTGCAGATCTTTTCAATCTTTTATCTGTTTCTTGTAATTCTAGTATTTTCATCCTTAAATACCTTTGAGATGATTTTACTTAATGAGGTCTCTCACTAAGCTTTCTCTAAATGCTTGTTTTCCCCCTCCCCTTTTCTTTTGAGGCAATGCTGCTCATAATCTTCTACTTTGATTAAGATTTTGCAAACCATTTCACATTCTAAACCAGTGTGGCCTTTGGCTGCGATATTCCCATGCTTAACAAAGAGATCAATTATTTAGTGGCCTACTTGTTCAGGCAGTTTCTAGGATCTTCTGGTCTTCTTGTCATGACAGTTGACATACTTCAGATAAATTTCTCTACTAAAATATAGTTATTTTAATGCCCTTTCTTTTCTTCATCTGTTTCCCATTTTTAGCAACAGTAAATTCTTTAAATAGGTGAGAGTGGAGTTGTTTTAATTATATACCATATATTTTTCTTATTCTAGCTTTGCATTCATTTTTATCTTTACTTATTTGATTGTTACTCCGTTAAGTTGAATGTATAAAGATAGCTGACCGATTCTGGCATGGTTCCTATATTAGTAACAATTAGTTTTCCACCTGTTAAAACACCAGTTTTGTTTTTTGTGGTATTATTTAATGCTCACCATGTCCAATTTTTGAATTATTTTCTTGAAGAATATGGTCATGATGGATAGGCAGAGGGCTTCTGGCATTCTACAGACATTTGATCTCACTCATTCCTTATACCACAATAATATTTTTCTACATATTTTTCACTGTCTTTACCATGCTTTCCTGTATATTGAACTCACCAAGGATCTGAATGTATGTTGATTTAATTTAGAGGCTGTTATCAAGTTCTCATAAAATCTCTCTCTCTGTCTGTCTCTCTCTCTGTCTCTCTTTCTCTCTCTCTCTCTCTGTCTCTCTCTCTCTCTCTCTCTCTCTCTCTGTCTTCATCCTCTACAATTGATGCTGACCCATAAACTACAATTATTTTCTTTTTGCAAATACATCACATGAGCCCTACAACATGGATGACCAAATGTCACATTAAATAATGTTCCTTGTTGCCTGGATGCACAATAAAACCAGCTCTGTCTCCGCAGAGAGCCTGTAAGCCATCTTTCCATTTAACTCTAACCTCCTTTTGTCTTCTGATTTCATTTAAAGCAGTGATATATGGCTCCAAGTCATGGAATAGTGCTGTCTCTAAAGAATTTAAGTTGAAGATAACCTAAAGGGTTACCAAGAGGTGCGTGGTGGGCAGAAGCAAAATGTAACACAGTACAAACAAAAAAATCATGCAGAAGTTGTATAAGGAGTGTCAGTGAAATGTATATTTGTGAGAACAGTTGGCACTTCTGACAGAGCAGTGATGGATCAAGTATGAAATATGAGATTCATTTCTTTAACATAGCCAATATGGGAATTTGTTTTGCTCCATTGTAATTATTTGTTTCAAGGGTTTTGTTTGTATTTTTTTCCAGGCTAGTGGGAAGGAGAGAAAATACATACATGTTAGTTGAAAAAAATATATGGTTTTTTAATGGCCAGTCTCATAACTAGAGCAAGATGTAACCAGTGGGTACCCTACATGATATTGTTATTCACCCAGTATAGAGACTAGATGGAAGACCCCTACCACATTGAATAGATCCTCAGTGTTTAATATATGGAATGAATTTGTGGAAGTAAATTTCACTAGGTGGGCTGGCATGAAGGGGTCATGTTCTGAATCATTTCAGGAACTAATCACATCATTGGAATCACAGACCAATTGGAATATTTGAGTATTAACATGAAATGGTTTCTTATCTTCTGGTGAACTGGTTTAAGTATATTTAATTTTTATGTGGACAAGCCACAGTAAAGTGTGTAATATCACACACTTAGGTTTCAAGAGTTAAGTTCTTCCTAATTTTATGTTTGATGATGAATAAATTACTTTGCCTTTAATTTAATAGTAATACATTTAGACATTTCTAAATAATATCCAAAGCATATTGACTCAAAGATGTTTTTGCAGTGGAACTTTTTAACCAGTGGGTGGTGCTAAATGCTCTCATGATAAACTAGATAAAGCTAAAAGGTATCTAATCTGCAGATTTACTTTAACAAATAAATGTATGTGTTATATTCAGAATATTTATATCATAAGGTTGATGCCTAATTCTTACACTTTGAGGGTTAGCCAACCATCATTAATATCCGTTATAAATAACCTTTAATGAAACTTCCATAAAATTCCTCTTAACCCTTACATTAAGTATTTAATTTAAAACGTACAACACTGTAACATTCCATTCTGCCCCCCAAATAGCCTCTTACATGCTGTACAGATAGAGTAGTTATTAATGCTAAATTAATAGAAATAGTTCTGATTTGAATAATTTGTTGATTTTTTAAAATAAAAATAATAATTATATTCAGATCTACCATTACTCCATTCCTATGTTGGTGGGAAGTCTAGTTTAAAAAAAGAAAAAGTAAAGTGATGATTTCCTGTCATCCTAGGTACATTATCACTACCCATCACTTGATTATCTGTACTTTAACAGAAAAATCCACCAATTGAACATAACTCACTGAATCTGACCTATCTTCAAGTCTATACAAAAGGATCAGCTCTAGTAGAGAGTTAGCACAGGTTGTCCTTTACAGAGCTGGATAATTGATCATTTATAGAACCTTTGAGATGAGTCTGTTTTAGACTTATCTCCTGCAACCATAGCTAGCCAAAACTGGATCAGGTTCAGAGCATACTCCCAAGGAATGTTTAGACTGGAGCAGGGCCCTTTACTTTGTCCTACAGGCCCAAATAGTCCAGTATGGCTACTATATACTAGTTGGAATATAAGTTACAAGATCATAACACTTTGGAGCCCCTTTTTTTTTTTTGTAGATGAAAAACTTAGGAGCAGAAAAGTGGAATGATTTATATAAAGCCACACATAGAACCAGTCACTAGATTAATCACTTTAACTTCTTTAAGTTCCTTATTTTCTTCATTCTCATGTAGTACATCCCCAGTCCACCAGTTCCCCACTGTATATGAGTTGGTTGTGACAAAACATTTTGGTAGCCCCAGCAACATTCAAAATTACACATATACTTATGTGTGTGGCTGCAGACACACAGATCTACATGTATATTTAGCCAGTTTATATTACACTTAACACATAGGCAATATATAAAAACATATGTATAATTTTAGATGATGTTGGGACCATCAAGATGTTTTGTCACTTATTTTACATATACTGTGAAACTGATAGACTAAGTAATTATATTCCTTGAGTACAGAAACTGTTTTTTGCCTTTATATCCCTGGAACTTAGCATAGTGACTATCACAGACTTAATAAATGCTTACTAACAGACTGACTGATTAGTGGTCATAATCGTATTTGCCATCTCAGTAGTTATAGCTATAGTTCTAATGACTGACATTCATATAAGGCTTTCAGGTTTGGAAGTATTTTGATTTTCACAATAATTCTATAGGTTATGTGCTACAGGAATTATTTATCCCTATTGTTATATGAATGGGAAAAATGAGAGATTAAATTTACTTGCCCTGGAGGATAACCATATTTAAGGGTTGGGTCATAAATGATGATCCTGAAAAGGAAACTAAGACAGTGTGGTCAGATGAGTAGAAAAGGAACCAGGAGAGAACAGTCTCAGAAGAACTGAGATAGAAGAGAATATCCAGGGATAGGAAGGATCAGTGTGTTGCCGAAGAAGATCACGCCATCAGTGACTTACACTTGACTTTGTTTTGAGTGAGGGAAGGCTGTACAGGTCACCAGCCTCACTTCTCCTCCAGAGCCATCTAAATCCAGTGACCAGATATTCATCAGGACAACTAGAGATGACCCAGGATGAGGCAGTTGGGATTAAGTGACTTGCCCAAGGTCATACAGCTAGTGAGTGTCAAGTGTCTGAGGTGAGATTTGAACTCAGGTCCTCCTGACTACTGCACTGGTGCTCTATCCATTGCAGTACCTAACTGCCCCAAGAATGGTCAGTAGTGACAAGAGCAACACAGAGGTGAAGCAGGATGAAGAACAAGAAAAGGTGACTGGATTTGGTCAACAAGCTTTTATTAAGCAATACAGTATGCTGTTCGCTGTCCTAAGTTCTGGCAATACAAAGAAAAAGACAGTCCTTGTTCTCAAGAATCTCACAATCTGATATATTTAAATGTATAACTGGCAGTTAGATCACCAGACTCCAAGGGGTTGAGGAGTGAACAGGAGGTAACAATGTGAAGTATAGATTTTTTTTTCTACTAAAGAGAAGAAGAGATAGAATGATAGCTCAAGAAGGTAACTAGATGAAGGGAAAGTGTGTTTTTGTTATTTTATTTTAATTGGAAATACATGGACATAGTTGTAGAAAGCAAGAAAGGTGCCAGTTGATAAGTAAACAATGTGAAAGGAGTGACATTGACCGGACATGTTCCTGAAGGTATATGAGGGGATATGATCAAAGTTAACCTTGACAATAAGGGCAGCCTCCCTGTGGGAAGTTATACCAAGAAAAGGAAATACAGCTTGTGAGATTTTCCATGGAAGTTGTAAAATCAGGTGATAGAGGCATTGATAGGGCTGTATCTCTTTTCCTTCCAAATCTTTCTGTCTTCCAAACTTCCTTCTTTCCATCGCAGGCACCATCATTCTTCCAAAGTGATTTTCCTTAAATACAGATCTGACCATATCACTTCTCTATGCAGTAAATTCCATTGGCTCCCTACAGCCTCATGAATAAAATATAGACTCTTAGCTTTTAAAGCCCTTCACAACATGTCCCCTACCTGTCTTTCTAACCTCACTAGACATGACTCTTCTTCTCTGCCATGTATACTTCTCTCTGTTCATCATATGTGCCCTGGTCTTCCCTCATATCTGGACTACACTCCCTCCTCACTTGAGCTTCCTAGAATCCCTTTCATCTTCCAAGCTCAATCATCACTTTCTATGTGAAGCCTTTTCCTGATCTGTCCAAAATGTTAGTGCTCTCTCTTCTATTGAACGATTTTTATATTGTATTGAACTTATTTTGAACATTTTGTGTTTGTATTTATCTCTATTATATTTATTCTGTATATAGTTATATATTGTGCTTCTTTTCTCCCATTAGAATATAAATTCTTTACGATTAGGGTTTGTTTCAATTTTATAGGACTTAGTAATAGGCCAAAGTCAATATCAGTTGCATAAGAAATGTTTATTCATTGATTGTTCTTTAAAAAAGGTGGCCTTAAGCCAAGTAGACTCTGTCTATGTACTTTTGAAAAAAGGAAAGGAACCTTAGGATGTAAAATATTTCCCAGGGAAAGTGATTTAATACTTTTTTTGTCTTAGAAATAATTCCCAGTATTAAAGACATAGTTGCAAATCGTCTCTTGCTCCTGGTGAGCCTTTTGATGGTTGATTTAGGGTATTAAAAAAAAAACTAAGTCATAAAACATACACACATGCACATGCACACACATATATGTGTGCATATGTGTATAAGCATATAGCTTACAGGAACTGGATCTTTGATTTCATTTATATGGAGTACTCATGTATATAGATATACTGCTTATATAGAAAACTTAGTTGCAAAAGTGCTTTCTAGGCTAAATTGCACAAATTTTTCCTTGAAATGGAACTTAGAAGGCCTGATGAAATCATGTAACCATTAAATAAATGCTTTAGCTGGTGTGCAGTTTAATATGATCTCCTAAGAAATGTTTTCCAGAAAATGCAGACAACCTTTGATTTTAAAAAATCAGATAACTTTCACTTTATGTAAAGAAATGTAGCCATTTGTCTCAATTCCTAAATTATGAAAGGTTGTCTAATATAAGCCAAGTAACTGTAATAGTTTATTCCTGATGAACTTTCTGCTGAGCATGAAATGACAATGGCTGCAAATTATAAGCAATGAAAACTTAGGCTGCAATTCCAAATTAATTAATAATTAAGATGCTCTAAATGCATCTTAAAATAACAATAAAGAAAGGCTTAGGGAGACCATTCTCATCTCATACAGTTAGTTATTCACCGAAGCAGACAAGTACCTGTGTCCTCCCTGAACATATGCAAACAGGATTTCCATTTGCACCCTGAATTCGTTGCTTCACTTCTCCTGCTAGATGAATGGAATGGAATCAGGTTCTATAGAGGTGTTTTAGAAATTTTTGAGTTTTGTTCCATACTAAAAATGACCTCATTGTTTTGTACTTCTTTTCCATAATTATACAGTAACAGGAAAATAAACTGGCTCTGGGTACAGCCCACAGCAGAAATCTTGTGTTCTTTATGCAAGTTTGATTTATAGACATGTACTGCAGAGCTGAGTGAATATGAAACATTCATCTTCCCATTGCTAGTTGCCATGGCAATATAGTACACAGTGCAATGTCATTCCAGTTCTGGTGATGCCTGCAGTAGTTTATCTCTTTGTTGTTCGCATTCTTGAGCAACTGTCTTGCATTCTTTCATCGTTACAATTAGTCATGTCTGCAAGTTTTTAATCTTTCATCGTAAATAGAGCATTATTTTACATTCAGGGAGAGAATTTAAATTTTCATAGCTTTAAATTATGTTTTTGTTTGTTTCTTCTGTTCATCTTTTGGGAGAACAGGTCGTATATACTTTTTTTGGTGCTTAATTTTCTTTTACCCCACCTGTGATTTTATTGATTTAGAGAACTATTAATAAAGATACTCTACCAATGCAGTCCTGCACCTGTTCAACAACTTAGAATTGCTTGGGGGCAATGAAAGATTAGGTAACCAGCCCAGAATCACACAGTCAATATTCTGGTCAAAGTCAAACTTGAATCCAGTTCAACCTATCTCCAAGACTGACTTTCTATCCACTATGCCACAGCCACCTCTCGTCTTAATGGCCCCTCCCCCCAATTTTAACAGTTATATTTTAAAAAGGTCTGACAGGAAAATAAAACTATCATGAAGAAACTTTGGAACTCCAGATTCTTATGTTCACCAGTGTTTTCAACTGAGTATAGGTCCAAATTTAGGATCTCAAGGAAATGTTAACCAAAAGAACCTACAGGGGGCGGAGCCAAGATGGCGGAGTAGAAAGACTCACATATGCTAGCTCCGAACCCACAGCCCATGGATTTCCTCTAAAAAGAACTCCCAACAAATTCTGGAACAGTGGAAGCCACGCAGCAACACAGTGAAGGAGATTTCTGCTCCAGAGAGCCCTGAAAAACCGATCCCAAAGGTCCATCGCACACCAGATGGGAGCGGAGCCCTCCCCTGCCCTGGCCACGCAGTGCGGAGAGGAGCGAGCAGATCTGAGCAGGCTTCAGGGATGGAATCTCCAGTGGCCGCGAAGGTCCCTCCACCCACAGATGCACAGTCAGTGAAAGAGACGCTAGAATGGGCTGAGAGGGGAGCAGGGTGTCTCCGGGACTCAGGCCCCCTCAGGAGGCAACGGCAGCGGCAGTGGCAGAGGTAGCAGATGGCCAGAGGCTCCCAGAGCAGGCAGGAGCTCAGGCAGCAGCTCCATTAGAGAAGTCTCTGCATAAACCCTCTGAGGGAACTGAGCCTGAGAAGCGGCCCTGCTCCCACCTGAGCACCAGAAATTAAGCTCCCACTGAATAGCAGCCAGGCCTGCCACCAAAAGACCTGAGGCTGGGGAGCAGCATTTGAATCTCAGACCCCAAGCACTAGCTGGGCAGACCTAGGCTGAGGGTGGAGAGGGCTCTCAGAAGTCAAGTAACTGGCTGGGAAAGTGCCCACAAAAGGGAAAAAAAATAAGACCAGAGAAGGTTATTTTCTTGGTGAACAGATGATTGCGCCATTCCTCTCTTGACAAAGAAGACCAATGCTTACCATCAGGGAAAGACATAGGAGTCAAGGCCTCTGTATCCCAAACATCTGAAATAGATAATCCAATGGGCTCAGGCCATGGAAGAGCTCAAAAAGGATTTTGAAAATCAAGTTAGAGAGGTGGAGGAAAAACTGGGAAGAGAAATGAGAGGGATGCAAGAAAAGTATGAAAAACCATGCTAAAGGAGACCCAAGAAAATGCTGAAGAAAATCACACCTTGAATGTTGGCTAACTCAACTGGAAAAAGAAGTTCAAAAAGCCAATGAGGAGAAGAATGCTTTCAAAAGCAGAATTAGCCCAATGGAAAAGGAGGTTCAAAAGCTCACTGAAGAAAATAGTTCTCTCAAAATTAGAATGGAACAGATGGAGGCCAATGACTTTCTGAGAAACCAAGAAATCACCAAACAAAACCAAAAGAATGACAAAATGGAAGA
>CM053774.1:56833187-56859910 GCA_028658325.1 Potorous gilbertii | reverse complement strand
ATATAGTTAGTCTTACACAACACGACTATTATGGAAGGCAATGGCAAAACTACACAGATATGGCCTATATTGAATTGCCTGCCTTCCCAAAGGGAATGGGTGGGGAGGGAGGGATGGGGAGAAGTTGGAACTCAAAGTTTTAGGAACAGCTGTCGAGTATTATTCTTGCTACTAGGAAATAAGAAATACAGGTGGCAGGGAAGGGGGAGGGATGAAAGAAGAGAGGGCAGATTGCTGATATGGGTAATTAAAATGTTCAGTGTATTGGGGAGGGGGGAGGGGACAAATGGGGAGAAAATTTTGGAACCCAAAATCTTGTGAAAATGAATGTAAAAAGTTAAATAAATAAATTTATATTAAAAAAAGAAAGAAAATGAATGTAAAAAAGTAAATAAATAAATTTATATTAAGAAAAAAAAAAGAACCTACATAGTTATAAAGCTTTTTTTTCACCTCTCTTTCTTTGTCAGAGTCTGACCAACGTTCAGATTTGTATTAAAATGTGTGGGTTAAATATGGTGGACATTATGTCCTTGGGACAGTAAAATCATAGTGTTTGAGATCTGAAAAGGACCTTAGCACCTATCTAGTCATTTTATAGATTAAGAGCAGGTGCACAGCAGCAAAGTAACCTCTCCAAGATACTTACTTACATGATTCCTTAGTGGAAGAGCTTGGCCTAGAAATCAAATCTCCTGACGTACCTTCTAAAGTTCTTTTTACTTTCACTTCCAGTAAATTAAATACAAAGATGATCACTTCCTGGTGAATGTGCTAGTATTAATCTGTAAAATTGAGGTTGCCTTTCTACCTCCATATATTTTCATGTCAGTTAGGATTGGCCGGGGTGCTCTTGCTATTGGTTCCCAGAACTGAAGGTTTCAGAACTGGTGGCTGCTTGAAATTCACTCTTCTTGGCAGCCCTCCAGGGTGCACTGCAAAGTGTATTTATTTGGTTTAACTTTTGTTTGTTTACCTTGTGTTTTTTCTGTTTTACTTTGGGAAGTTTTTGTTTTGTTTTGTTTTGTTTCCCTCCCAACTTTCATCTTTTCCCTCCCTGGACTTTCGTTTCTATTTGTACGATACTTTTACTAGCTTAGTTCACAGTGGTGGTACAACTTAAGTTGATTTTGCTCTTTCCCCAAGCCTTTGATTAATTTATTTTTTACTCTTGATTATGGGTCACAGCTCTTGCTTCATAGGTATCATTTTTAATAACTAAAGCATAATATTCTTTACATTTTCATATTTGTCAATCTTTGTGCTGTTATCTCCAAACTCCATTCTATTTATTTGCATCTAAACCTTTGTATATGAATCATAGATTAAATATACAAAGTCTCTTACATTCTCCTCTTTTCCTCCTACTCTTTCCACAACACTGGTCTTGGGCATTGGGCCACTTCCACCCAAAGAATTGTAAAGGAAGAGAAGTTTGTTCTCATGAGCCCTTCAGCTGATCCCTTTATTAATAGTCTCTTCTTTTTCCCTTTTCAGAGTATCTTTGTTCTTCTGTCATAATATCCTTTTCCCTCTTTCATATCCTTGTTACTTACAGTTTTCTATCCCTTCTCCCCACCTGCTTTATGCCCCTGTTGAAACTTTATATCTGCTCCCCTTTGATCAGCTTCTTTTTGATTTATAAGTATAAATTCTCTTAAGTGTGCTCTGTGATGGAAAAAATGCTGGAATGGAAGCCAGGGGATCTGGATTCTAACTCTGACTATATATACAATGCAAGTCATCTGATCTCTTTAGGCTGCACATTCATGTTTGTTTGTTTTTTTTAAAAGAAGGTATTAGAGTATTTGGTGTCTAATGATCGTTCCAGCTCTAAAAATATGAATTCTATAAGTCTTGTCATACACAATGAACATCGCTCTCAAGGTTCTGCCCTAGAAATCTTTATACCCTCTCCTTTAAAGACTTCATTCACTTGATGGCTTCCTCCAACAGTATTTCAAGATCAGTTTGTGAATCCCAGAATGCTTCCTGCCAGTCAGCTTCATTAGAACCGCTGATTGTACATTCTACCTCCCCTCAAAATCAATGTAGGTAAGGTAGAACTCCAGTCTGCCTGATACTCCTCCATGGATTTGGTCATTATAGGTGGATATCCTTTTATTTCCATTTTCAAAACCTTAGGCTCACATATTTTTCACCACCCATAAATAATCTATTCACACGTCTAGCCATTTCATAATTTTTAATTGTTTGAATTCCTATTGTCCCTTTTCTAAGTTCCTAATCTAATCTAAATTTCTATGTTACTCAGCTTACCATATTTCTCTTCATATTGGTATTCTGCATTTTAATGTCTACCCACTATAAACTAATATACTTACATCTAAAATAGTTTTCCATGAACAGTGTTTTAGGTATTGCTCTACTTCTAACTACGTGGATTTTGTCTGTGCAAGAAACTTCGATTTTAACTTAATAAATCTAGCCATTTTATCTCTGTGATCTGCTTATTTGGTGAAAAATTCTTCCCCTATCCATAGTTGTAAAAGTTCTGTCCTGTGCCTCTAATATTTTATGATCTAACTCTTTATATCTCTATCCTTTGTACTTTGGGAGCTTGTTGATGTGCAGATTTATATCACAGAAGGAATTTCTGTGGGATGACTTTCCTGCAATTTTTGTTATAATGAGAACTTACCCCAGTAGCTAGGGTCGTTGAGTCTGTTAAACATTATTTTGTTGGGTTTGTTTGTTTCTATATGTTGTGTACTTTATCTATTCCATTAATCAACCTCACTGGTTTTAATTAACACTAAATAATTTTGATGATTAATACTTTATAGTGTAGTTTGAAATTTCATACCAGCCCTGCTTCTTTTCTGCTTTTTTCATTATTCTCAGATGAACTGTTAGTATATTTTGTGTAAAATAACTGGCAGTTTGATTGGCATGGTATTGAATAAGTGAATTAATATAGGCAATATTGTAATTTTCATTGTATTGGAATAGCCCAAGCATGAATACTTAACGTGTCTTGTTATGGTCTACCTTTATTTCTCTGAAGAGTATTTTGGTTTTATCCTTATAATTTCTGTGTGTGTATGAGTGAATCAAATACCAAAATTTTAATATATTTTGTAGTTATTTTAAACGGACATTTACTTTCTGTCTTTTCTTACTGAGTTTTCTTAATAATATACAGAAAGGCTGAAGATGTATGTGTGTTTATTTTATATCCTGCAACTTCGTTGAAATTATTGTTTTCATTAGTTTTAGTTGAATCTCTGGAGTTCTCTATGTGGAACGTCAATGCTTCCATACATACTAATCTCAATTTTTGTCTTATTGCTAGCATTTCTATAATTATGTCAAATAAAAAGGATGATAATAAACATCCGTTACCCCAAATTTTACCTGAAAGAACTTCCGTGTTCCTCCATTATGTATAATGATGACTCTTTGTTTTGGACAGGTACTATTTGTGATGGTAAGAAAAGATCTATTTTTTTCCTATAGTACTCGGTGTTTTTAAACATAAATGATTGTTGCGTTTTGTTTTCATAATTTTTTCTGCATCTATAGACTTAAATATGTTATTTTTGTTCTTTATTCATATTGTCTATTATGTTTGTTATTTTACTACTTTTAAATCAACCCTTTCTGACATAAATCCAATCTAGACATAGTGTAAAGTCACTTAAATTTGTTGCTATGGCCTTTTTGCTACAGTATTTTTCATTCAGTCTTTTCACATTGATATTCATCAGTTTGGTCTGTAGGTTTCTTTGTGTGCTTTGTCTTTCCCTATTTTAGACATCAAAACCAGAATTCTATCACAGAAGGAATTTGGTAACATCCCTTCTTTTTCTGTTTCTGCAAGTAGTTGATACAACATAGGAATTCATTGTATTTTGAATGAAAGTTTGAATGATTTTACTTGTAAATCCATATGTTTCTAGAGGGATTTTCCCCCTTGGGGAGATAATTTGTGTTTTTTTCAGTATCTTTTATTTTATTTTTCAGTACTTAAATTCCATATTCTTTTCATTTGAGTATTTTACACTTGTAAATATTCATCTAATTTATTTGTTGTCAGTTTTATTGGCCTATATTTGGAGAAAATTTCTTCAGTCATTTTCAGGCATGTCCAATTCTTTGTGACCTCATTTGAGGTTTCCTTGCCAAAGATACTGAAGTGGTTGACATTTCCTTCTCCAGTTCATTTTACAGATGAGTAAACTGAGACAAAGAGGGTTAAGTGAATTGTCCAGGGTCACACAGATAGTAAGTATCTAAGGCCATATTTGAACTCAGGTTTTCCAAACTCCAGGCTTACCACTCTATAAACATAGATAGATATTAATATAAACATAAGATAGTTTGGAGGCAGCAAAGTGGTGCAGTAGATAGAGTCCTGGGCCTGGAGTCAGGAAGATTTATCTTCCAGTTCAAATCTGGAGTCAGACATTAGCTGTGTGATCCTAGGCAATTCACTTAACCCTGTTTGTCTCAGTTTCAAATAAGTGACTGAGACTGAATTTAAACTCAGGAAGATACCTTCCTGACCCTAGGTCCTCTATCCCCTTGTGCCACCTAACTGTCCCCTGGGCAGAATAGTTACTAATAATTTACCTTTTTATTATTTATTTGTTGTGAATTCTTCATCTTTTTTGATATTGGAAATTTGGTTTTCTTTTCTCTTTCAAAAAAATGAGATCTGCCAATGGTCTGTCTATTTTACTAGTTTTTCAAACATTTCCTGGTTTATCTATCAAATAATCAATTCCTACTTTTATCTATCAATTGATTGGTGGTTTTTTGGTTTTTGTTTGAGACTGCATTGGCAGGAGAGGGGAAAAGGGTTGCTTGCAATTTTATTATTCTCTTTTATTTTGAAAATTTTTACTTTTATATTAGAGTTTTTTATATGTTGGTTTTTTTAGGTTTTTTTTTAGTTGCCTGCCAAATTCATCATTATGTTCTTTCTGTCCTTTATTGATTGATGAAAGTGTTTAGAACAATAAATTTTTCCATCATCACTGCTTTTTTCAGTTCTTTCAGTCATGTTTGACTCTTTGTGACCTCATTTGTGGTTTTCTTGGCAAAGCTACTGGAGTGGTTTGCCATTTCCTTTCCCAGCTCATTTTACTGAAGAGGAAACTGAACAGGGTTAAGTGACTTGTCCAGGGTCACACAGCTAATAAATGTGTGAGGCCAGGTTTGAACTCAAGAAGACTTCACTCCAGCCCGCTATTCTGTCTATCCACTGCATCACCTAACTGCCTTTCAGGATGTTCATTTAACATGTTTTAATATGTTCTGGAATCTTCCAGAGTTATCCTCCGTGACTTCTTGTATTCTATACTCTTGTATTCATCTTGATTCTATACTCTTCCTTTTTGGTTGTTGTTGAAAATTGGTACATTTGCTCTTCTCCAGTCTTGTAGTGTCTTCTCGTTCTCCATTACCTTAAATCTCTGTTAGTATTAATGATAACAGTTATAACAATGAAGCTAGCTTTATGTAGTGCTTTAAGGGTTGCAGATCACTGTACACATATTAGCTCATTTGGTCCTCACAAAAACCCTGTCAGTTACTTGTTATTAATTAATTACCCCCATTTTATAGGTGCAAAACTGAAAGAAACAGAAATGAAATGACTTGCTCAGGATTACACAGCAAGGTATCTGAGGTAGACAGGATGTGAACCAGGTCTTCCTAGCGTCAAATCCAACACTGTCCACTATGCCAACCAGCTGCCTCTAGTAACTCATGAATTACATCCAAAATTCTTTGTGTACTCTTGGAATGTGATCAGGGATGTGTTGGACAGTCGATTATTAAATTTTCAGTGTGAGCATTTACACCTCAGAAATTGGCAATTGGTGCAAAACAGGGTTTGATGTATTGTTTTCTTAATTGTTTAGACTTAAGAAATGGTAGAGAAAATGTAAACAGTGCAGATTAAACTTAAAAGTATGTCTTCCCTTTTCAGAGAACAGGTTATTAAACATTAATACTAATATTATTAAAAATACACCACTGAATGTGACTCATCTGGGCTGGGTGACTTAACCTGAGGGCAGCCAGGAGCTCTCCTACCTGCTACCTTCCTTGGGTCTCAACTCCGTATTAACAATTTTTGTTCTCTCCATTTGAATCTAAAGAACATTTTCCTTGGTAGATGAAAGAGTTGAGTGGCAGGCCCATTTCTTTTGTGATTCTCCTGTTTTTCTTATGACAACTTTAAACATTAAAAAAAAAATATATATATATATATATATATATATATATATATATAATTTTTTTGTTCCCTTTAGCTGTCCTTGCCAACTCCAGCTCATTTTCTGCTCTAGTGTTCCCCATGCTTTTCTTACATGACTTTGGCACACTTCATATCTGTCTTTCATTACCTGACCTTTCTTCCATCCTTATTACCATGTGTCTTTTAAACAACTAGTTGCTGGTACATACACATCCATTTCTTTAGACAATTCTTTTTTGTTCTCCACATTGCAGTTGTGTCTTTTTTGTCTTCAGAAGTTCATTCTTGAGAGCTTTGCATCTCTCTATGTCTGACTTCCCTGTGGAATTTTATTTCGTTCATGGGATCCTGAACCCTTTGAAATTTTCTTTGCCAAGATCTAGGGTGCCTGTCCTCAGCCCAGCTTTTCATTGATTCATCATAAATTCTAAGATTCACTTTCTCCCAAGGTTCTCATCCTTTCCACCCTAGCAACCTATTTCCTAGGGCTGGCTATTGTTCTGTCTTGGCAGCAGCAGCAGCAGATTGAGCACTTGGCCTGGAGACTAGAAGACCAAAATTCAAATCAGGCTTCGGGCACTTACAACCTCGGTGAACCTGGAAAAGTCTTAACCTCGTTCTGCCTCAGTATCCCCTGAATGGGGATAATATTTGTAGCTCCCTTGCAGAGTTGTTGTGAGGCTCCCATGAGCCAACTCTGTAAAGTGCTTAGCACAAAGTACCTGGCTAATAGTAGTCCTCAATAAGTGCTTGTCTCCTTCCTCCCTTCCTTTCTAATACTAGTTCCCAACTCAGGGGGAATAGAAAGAGTACTTGTCTGGGAATCTGACCTTGGGAATCTGTCCCAGCTTTATTCTTAGTAATCACCTGACCTTGAGCAAATGCCCTCATCTGCACAATAATACATTTGGAGCAGATGATTTCTAAGGTAACCTGTCCAGCTTCAAAATTCAATTCTGTGATTTCTTTAATTTCCCCTGACCTACATTTGATGAAACTGCTAATGAATAGTGAAATAGTCTACAAAGTCAAAAAAGAGAGTTAAGGAAAAGTAGAAACCTGAATGATTCAAAGACTAGATAATCAAACCCTCTATGACTGGGAATCAACCTTATTTGATCTACAAGACCATTAAGTTGTAGATAACATTCATCTCTCCCAGTGCTTTTTTGGCCCTCTTTGCCACATTATTAGCATGAACGCTTATACGGTATTAACATTAACACCAAGCCTTTTATCCCAAGTGATCCCTTAGCATGTTACACATTACCATAAAATCTTTTTACAGTATTTTCTGTTAACTTTCTCTGTAATGGAAAACAAAGTTTTAAATCTACTTGAGTCTGCTCCAGGAAAAATGTGTTAACTGGCAGATGTTCAAGTATAATACAGATGGATCAGTTGGCTCAACTGGTCTTAACGGGTTTTAGTTATGAATTTACTAAAAGAGGTGGAATTTTGCCCAGGTTATGAACTTTCTTTATCTTTATACTGTTGAAAACTGAATAAGAACATCATTGAAAAGAGATCACTGGAGAGGTTGGTTGTGTAGAGCATCCTTAATAAGATGTATATGATACACTCCCTTGTATGACAAAAAGTATATTGGCTCTTGACCTAGAATATTCCTGGTTCATTAGTCTATACAGAACTGACCACTGTAGAGAAAAGTTGGTAATGGCTTTGAATTTCCTCTATCAGCTCAGTCTCACTTTGACCATATCATTTGTAAAACTTGAAAAACATTATCAAGAGCCTGTTACGTAGATGGTACTGTGCAAGGCTCTGGAGATACAGAGATAAAAAAAATTGCAGTAGTTGTCCTCTTGGAACTTGTGCTCTAATAGAGGGGGATAAGATGCCAAGAACAGTGTAGTGAGGTTCAAGGAATGGTTCAAATAAAATGTTTTAAGAGTATTTGAGAGAGATCACTTCCACCTAGAGATATCAGGAAGGTTTCATTGAGGATGGGGTATACCTGAACTTGCCCTTGCAGAAAAATAGGTAAGCCCACTGTTTTCCCCAGACCAGATCTTTTGCCAGGCTTGCCTGATCCTGTTTTGGTTTGTCAGGAGGAGTAACCAGAAGGGGGTAGCAGGGAGGTTGGAGGCAACTGGGGTTAAGGTACTTGCCCAGGATCACACAACTAGTAAGTATCTGAGGTCATATTTGAACTCAGGCCTTCCTTACTCCAGAGCTGTTCTACCCACTGCACCACCTAGCTTCCCCTCTTTCTATTTTAATAGTACCATCTTTAACAGAAGCTCTCTTTTATGAGGTCCCTCCACCCCACCTCCTCTCCTTTCCCTTTCATTGTAAAACATATAAGTCTTCATTCATTCTCCCCTTCTTTCCTTAAGTGCTAGGTCCTGTGTTTGGTTTTTTGCAAAGTCTAACCCCTATATTTATATACTTGATACCATCCCTTCCTGGGGCTTGATTAATCTATTATATCAGGCCTGCACAAATTGTGGCTCTCCTGCTACTTTTAACCCTCGGGCTGCTGGCTGCTGCCAAAGGATTTTCTGGTGGTCCTTGAGAAATGTAGAGGAAAACATCCTTTGTATGTAGAAGAAATCCTTTGGTGCTACAAACCCCACAAAGGTGATAAGTGACCTGTAGGCTGCAAGTTGTGCGGGCCTGTATTATATCCTCACCTCTGTTCTCCTTGCCTTGGCCTTCCTGTTCACTCCAACAATTATAGGATCACAGATTTTAGGGCTGGAAGGGACCTTAGGGACCATCAAGCCAACTCTCTCACTTTATAGATGACAGTCAGAGAAGTTGTGACTTGTCCAAATTCCCATAGGTTTGTAAGGGTCAGAGACAGAATTTGAACCCAGGTCTCCACTGACTTCCAGAGCTTCTCGTGTACCTTCTGCTATCCCATATCTCTTCTTCCATTTACAACTAACCTAGTAAGAGTCTACAACCATTGCTTCCTCTTTCTTTACCATCATTTTAATATGGCTTCTCTTCTCACCACTCAATTGAAATCATTCTTTTCCAAAAAAAAATCACTTACTAATTATAAAATCCTATGTCCTTTTCTCAGTCTTCATCTTCCTTGATCTTTCTACATTTCTACATTTCATACTACTGACTACCCCATTCTCATGAATCCTGTCCTGTTCCTTGCCTTCCCTCTTCTGATTCTACCCCAACCTGTTGTTCATCTTTCTCCTCCTACTCTCTAAGTGTAGATGCTACCCAAGGCTCAGTCCTCATTCCTCTTCTTTTCACTCCGTATCCTCTCTTTTAGAGCTCTCATGTATATTTTTAAATACATGGTCCATTAGGGCAGGTGGATCCCAAGAAAATTTGACCCTGCCCATGGTCAACCTGTGGATAAGGAATGTAAGCCATTGTAATAAAAAGACTGAAGCTTTGATAATCAAGGCTAAGTGGGATAAAGTTATCTCTTTTACAATTCTTTACTTGATTTTCCTAAGCTCCTATAGATTCCTGACTCTGCCAGGCAACTAGAATTCCCACCCATCTCAGACAGTGGATCTAGATTTTCTGCAGACATTCTGTTTTTGAACAGTGCCTTGCTTACCTAATCCGTGGTACATGTCCTCTGACTTCCCTGGCTCATGGCTGATGTCCTCTTCTCCTTTGGCTTTAATAATCACCTCTATACTTCCAAATCTTTATTTTCAGCATCAATCAATGTCCCTAGTTCCATTTCTGCTTTTACAACTACCTACTGGATTCTCCACCTGGATGTCCTTCAGGCACCTCAAATTCAGCATGTGCAGAACTGAAGGTTATCTTTCTTGAAGCCTGTCCCTCCTCTCAGCTTCATTATTTCTGTTTTTGTTGATACTAATGATAAAAAAAAAAATACTTTCCCATTGGCTATGGAGGAGTATTTATATAAAATTCTTTTGATTTGAATCATCTCTTCTCATCGCAAAGAGTTTTATTTATTCACATGATCGTTAGTGATAAGGAGCATCTAGATAATTTTGTAATGACTAATTAACTATATTCTGCTTTTTAAAGCCAGGACATTTGCAGAATATGCCTCTATTTTTTAAAAAAGTTAGTTTGAATTGTGCGAAAAGTATTTTATAACCTGTAAAGTCATATGTAAATGTCAGCTATTATCATAGAAGCATGCGTTTGAAGAACTAGAAGGAACCTCATATTCTCACAAATATTCGGATGGAATTGTGATTTTATCAATGTGGCTGGATCACAAGCCATCCAAACTCCCCATCCTGTGGGACTCTTGTCCGTGTCCTATAAAGTTTCTGTGAGAAATCTACCCAGTATGCCTTAACATTTTAAGAATATCAGTGGACTCCAGCAGCCATTGTTTATTCCTCTTTCTGCCCATGTGACCAATCCATCTTCTTTTTCATTCATCCCTTTTTTATCACACCCTTTACTCACCTCCTCCACCTCATTTCTGATACGGTGCTGCTAACTCAAGCTCACCACACGTCTCTCCATTGTTGGCATACAGAAGAGTGATAATAACTCTCAGTTTTCTCAGATGCTCTAATGCTTCATGACTCGCTGTCATAGATACTGGAAAGATTCATATTAAAAACACGTTGTTTCAGGGAGAAGAATACAAGGAATCTTTCATAATTTTAGAGCATGAATTTAGGGTTATACCTGGTTGAATGAAAGCCTTGAAGGCATCTTCTAAATCAACTAAGTCAAATGCTTTTCAGTAGTCTAATCCTGTGATTTGCTTTAGACTTTTAGTCAGCTGTATAATGGTAAAGATATGTAGTACTATGGAATATTGCTTGTGGAAACCTGCTGCATATTTCCTCCTATGCCGTGGATACATATGTAGTATTCTCATAAAACTTTTAAATATATGAGAAAATAGGACTATGTCAGCAGTTACTTATCTTCCCTTGGTTCCATTTTTTGGTAATTATAAGAGGGTACAAAGATTATTAAAGATAATTAACATTTGCATAGTGGTATATGATAACAAAATAGATGTACACAAGTTATTTCACTTGAGTTTTACAATTACTCAGTGAGTTAGATATTAGTCATTATTTTATAGATGAGGAAACTGAGACCTGGAAAGCTGAAGTGACTTGTCACCCAGATAGTTATATTTTAACCCGCAGTGTTGATGGATGGTCTTTATTCTATTCAATCATCAACATAGTTGTTTTACAATTAAATGTAACAGGATTACTACCATTTTGCCTTTTGTGGGTCAGTTACCTGAGCAAAATCCAACATATACAGTTAGTGGGAAAATTCCTAACAATCTACCAAGTCTTAACTAAAGAAAATAGTTAACAGGACAGCTCGGTGGTACAGATAGAACACCAGGCCTGCAGCTTGGAAGACCTGAGTTCAAGTGGAGCCTTAACACGTAATAGCTGTGTGACCCTGGACAAGTCACTTCACTTCTGTTTGCCTCAGTTTACTGATCTGTAAAATAGACATCATAATAATAGCACCTACCTCACAGGGTTGAGGCTCAAATCAGGTAATAATTATAAAGTGCTTAGCACAGCATCTGGCATATAGGAAGTACTGTACAAATGATGTCTATTATTAGACAGTTTGGTCCCTAAGTTTTATATTGGTATTGTCAGATTCTCAAGAACTTGCAACACTTTTTCTCTTTTTAAGAAAACAAGCTGTGTTTCCAGCAAAAAGCTGATGGGCTGTTGTCTTTCAATTTATGCTAGATGGTGCAATGGATAGAGAACCAGCCCTGGAGTCAGGAGGACCTGAGTTCAAATTTGGCTTCAGATACTCTTTAGCTGTGTGACCCTGGACAAGTCACTTAACCCTGTTTGCCTCAGTTTCCTCATCTGAAAAAGGAACTGGAGAAGGAAATGGCAAACCTCATTAGTATCTATGCCAAAAAAAAACCCAAATGGGGTCATGAAGAGTCAAACACGATTGAAACAACTCAGCAGTAATAACGAATAGAAACTATTACTTCTAAGAGTTTATTTTTTTGGTGGAAACTAGTGTAGAGTTTAGAGGGAGGTATTGTTTTTAGTTATTCAAATGCAGTCATTTTAAAGTAATAAGGTATTTTCTCATTCTGTCTGTGTTCATTTTTTGAAAGCCTTTAACAGGCTAAGTTTGGAAAATGACAAATGTTATATTTAATTTGCTACTGTACTATAATGCACCCTAGCTAAGCTCTAAAGCTGAATGAGTTAAGCGACATTCCTTCAAAGAGTGGAAACCATAGCTTTATCCTTCATATGTGCTGTCTGTAAATACAATTGTTCATACTGCAGTAGAGATATAGGAGCCTGATTATTTATAAAAGCAGAAATAGCTGCCTGCATTGTTCATCTGTTTCTTTTTCCCTGATGATTGATCTAAGGTGTTGTGCCTCCTTTTCCAGGATAGAAAAAGGAATCACATTGTAGGAGTGGTTTTGTTCAATAATATGCCCACGTTGTTTCACCTCTCACTATCTTTTGCACTACAAGAATATCTATGCTGCATATTGAGATAGCTAATGCCACTGCTAGAAACTACAAGGTAATTTGGTTGGAAGATAATGTAATATCTCAAGGTAGCAAAACTTAATTAAATTAATAGCTGGATTTAAAATAAGGAATGATGTGGAAGATTAGCAAGGCAAAAATACATAAATTAAACAGTGGTCTTCACCAAAGTGGCATTCCTCGTATCTCCCCTTTTAAGTAAATTTGATATAAGCGATTTTGTCCTTGATAAAATTTTGAATTAATTTATCTAATCTAATGATCAACCGCATTTTTAGGCAGAGTATATCTTTTATTAGTCATATATAAGTGACTAGATGATCCCCAGGGTCCCTTCCAGTTCTACTATTTTGTTTTTGTGGACACAAGTTTCTATGAGCTGTCCATGTGGACTCAGAATCCATAAGATCCAGAAACTTCTCTTTGCTTTTTGGGCAGAAAAGTAAATTGAAAGAGAGAAACAAGAATACCATAGATTTTGACAAGGCCTAGAATCTCTGGAGATCATTCCCATAAGTCACAATGTTGTTGATGAATTCTAGCATCCTGGTACGAGAATAATCACCTTTATAACTCCTGCTGACCCCAAGGTTCAAAATTAAGCCATTCTTAGAAATTTGTTTCCGTTGTAGAATAACTTTGGTTTTATAACAGAAGTCAGTAGGAACTGTGATAAGCTTTTGCTTTACAACTAGCTTCCCTGAAATGCACCTCATTTTAAAGTGAGAAATGCTTATATTATTTTCATTTAGTAAGAAGTCAGTTTAAGTAAAAATTAGTGACTTAAATGCCTTCTTAACATGATAAGTTTTTGCTACCATTATCTTTTGGGGCAGTTTACAAATATTAAGGTTTTTTTTAAATTCTATATTAACTTTTCAAGTGAATCAGTGTAATATGACAAACGTATATGTTTAAGGTCGCGCAAAAGTCTTATGCAGTTTTAAACTTTAATAGTTTAAAAGCTTTTAATAGTTTAAAACCACACTAATACTTTTTGAATACCCATACATTATTTGATTCTCTCATTCAATAAAATATGAAAGGGGTACATGAAATTTGAAAATTAACAGTATGATTAAATATGATTATAATTTTGAATAATATTATGGATTATTGTAAGTTATAGTAGTTACAACTTAGCTTTTCTAGTTAGTTACAGAATCATTGATGCCTATAAAATAAGGTAGAGAGGGAAAAGTCAAGAAGCTTACTATCATTAAATACTAACTCATAAGCCTCTACTGCTTGAGTTTCTAATGAAACAAACAGATATGGCAAACAGGCAGTTTTCCATAACAGTTCATTGGTTTAACCCCAAGACATACCAATTTAAATGGCTGGAGAGTTGAGGACCTTATTTCCAGGGGTTCCGCAGTGGTGAAAACAATGATACGTGCATTGCTCCTTGACATTTCCCAAGAGATCCCGATGCTGAGATGCCCGCTGTTTGGGGGCAGAAAGATTCCTATGATTTCCCTTCTCAGTTTCCTAGAGAGTCTGCCTTGACCTTGTGACTGATGGAACTTGCCCCTCCCATTCTAAGGGATCATGGTAAAAGAAACAGAGGAATGGTATGGAATGGGGCAGAAGGAGGAATGAACAGAGCCGGAGACAGCAAGAAGCTGGAAACAAGTATGTAGAGCGAGGAGATTGTCAGTTACTTTTTCTCCTAAGTCAACACCTGGGATAAACATTGCATCTCTGATCTATGTTATTGAACATATGCAGCAGGCAGTGTCTAGAAGAATAGAGAGATTTGGGGAATAGAAATGCTGTTGTTTTGTTTTCTTTGGGAGGAGGGAGAACAGTGGCTGGGGGCAGAAAGCTGAAAAAAGAGAATTATTGATTCATTTTTACAACTTCCATGGAGACAAAGAAAAGAAACCTCCAGGAATCCATCTAGTCTGTGTCACCTACTCATTGTTTCCTGCCCTGAATACCACTGTCTGAAATAATTTTGAATCTGTTATAGAACCTCTTCTTAAACATATCTTAAAATTTGGGTTCATCAGTGAGTTCCCTGTGCCTTCATGTCAACATGCTGACTCTTCTCCATCATCAAAATGATTTCTGAATGTGTGTCTTAAATTTCATTCTTGATACCTTCCCATTCTTCCTGGACTAGCATCCCTTATAAAATATTAGACTGTTAGACCTTGCCTGAAAATCTACTCTTCCAAAATCTTTAGTGTCTGTTGACTATAACATGGCTTTCATCGTCTTCATCGCAATACCTGATAGAGAAGCTACATGTCCTGGAAGTTTTTATCATTTCTCCTTTACCAACAAATAGAAATAATTAACATTTGAAAATTAAGGTAAAGTGAGAGACAGCAGTCTGAGCTTGATCAGTTTATTTGTTAGTCTAGCAATAACCAATAAATTGGGTCAGTAGCCTCTCTTAATGACCAAGACCCTGAGGTAGAGCTTACTAACCTTCTTATGGTTTGGGGGAGTATATGACCACAAAAAACAGAGGAAGATAGGGAAAATAATGTAATTGGTTACAAGGCTAGCAGCATCATGGGGGTAAAGACAACATGATTGGCTGAAAATTAGGAATGTGGAGCTAACAACAACCCCCTCCTTCCCTCTTGTGACTGAGAAATATTCATTGTTGGAATCCCTTTAGGAGGTTAGATAGAGACAGTGGAACAGACTCCTTTGGATAACAAATCAGACATTCTTGAAGGATAGTTTGGTGCTGTAAAGATACTAGACCAGACTCTGATGTCTACCTGCATCTCTCAAGGATAACAGATTCCTTGAGGCAAAAATAGAGCAGTGATTAGCAAGAGACTCAGACTTCTAAACTTAGCTCATAGGCAAAGAAACAAAGAAATGTGGCTTGAGCAATCACACAAAATAGGATCAATTACAGAATAGAATTAATTATAAAATGATATAGAATTAATTTAATTTCTTCAAATAGTAAGTCAGATCTCCTTAGGAACTCTTCTAATTTAAAAAAATATGTTATAAAATCATAGTTTTGGATCTGGAAGGGGACTCAATTTACAAATGAGAAAGCTCAGGTTAATAGAGATTAAGTAATTTACCTAGGATTACACAGCTAATAACTGGCAGATCTCAGACTAGAAACCATTCTTTTGGGCTCCTGGACTAGTACTCTTTTCTCAATGCCATATCATTGACTTACTTTAGAATTATATTCACTTTTTTTAAAAATGGAATTTATTTCAGTAACTCCCCTTCCTTAGTTGGTAGATTTCAGTATTTCTGTCCTTGTAGCTTTGCAAAAAAAAAATGTGTAGTTTTATTTTTTAATGGTGTTTAAATACCATTCATTTTCATGTATAAATACAACAGGGGCAAATAAAGTAGAAGCTTCTTGAGAGCAAGGAATGTTTTTGCTTTTTCTTTGTGTCCCCAGTGATGAGTACAGTGCCTTGTAAATAGTAAACATCTAATAAATATTTGTAATTAATTGACACATTTGGTGAATTTTATGACAGGTTATTCTGGAATATTTCACATAAAATAAAAACAATACAATATTTTTGGGTGAATGTATGCATTTAAATATTTTATTTTAGTATTAATACCTAGAAGCAAAATTTCGCAGAGACCTTAAAATATAGGGCTTAAAGTTTTAAAAATTACTTATTTGCCTTATTTGAAAAATAAAATGCAAATTTTAATCAGTTTGTTTTTGTGTTGATACATAAATAATTGTATCTTGAAAATTGTGTAACTATTAATATTTTTAAAGAATTTGCTTCTCATCATGCCTTTTTTTTTTTCAAAACACTATTGTGTGCTGCCTGCAAAAATGCTAATTTCAATAATAGCAATTCAAGCTCCTAAACATTTTAAATGGGCTCTGCTAAAGAGTCAATTTAATGAACAAGGTTAATGAAAAACACGGTTTCATTTCATTAGCAACCATATATTTAACTAATTTGTTTTCCCAAACATTTTTCCTTTCTAGTTAATTCTTTCTAAAAATGTTCAAATGTTGATTTGTTATTGGGCAGGATGCTAGATTTCTATGTTTGAAGTGTCTAAAGAGATACCTATAATAGACAGCGAAAAATGAATAATGTTAGTAATGCCTTAACAAGGTCTGACAATACTGGTCTTTTTGTTGTGATTTATCATCTGTTGATATTTGGAGAATGTGTCTGAGTATTTATATACATCTTGTTTAATAATTATCAGTCTAAAACTATATACATCTTGTTTAATAATTATCAGTCTAAAACATTACCTCAGTGACCATTTTCTCTACTTCAGCAAACATTTCTTAAACATGTAATAAGAAAGTCTGTACTCTCTAGGAGCCCACAATCTAGCAGAGGGGATATTTTAATGATCATGATTCACTTGTATATAGTGCTTGAAGATTTTCAGAGTACTTTTCTCACAACCTCATGGGATAGAGAGTACAAATCTTACGATGTTACAGATGGGTCAACTGAGTTGCTGAAAGATCAAGATCTGCTCATGTATATAATGCAAATAAAAATATAGTAAATGCATAGGATTGGAGTGGAAAAGGTGAAGGGAAGGGAAAGGAATAAACATTTAACATTTCTTATGTGCCAGGTGCAGAATTTCACCAGGTAGAGAAATGTCAGAAGAATCCCTTCCATTGGCAGAAGATGATATATATACAGAGGGCATGAGACAAAATTGGCAAAGGGCAGGAAGTCCAGTTTGGTTGGAACAAAGAATGAGTGAAGGCCAGTAATGTAAGACCAGGCTAGACAAGTAAATTGGAGCGGCCACATTGTGGAAGACCTTGGATTCCAGAAGAATGAGTTTATGTTTTATTTGTTTTGTAATAGGAGCTACTAAAAGTTTCCAGGCAAGAAGGATATGATTCAATTTATACAGTAGGAAAATTACTCTGGCAGTATCCTAAAGAACAGAGGACTTAACCGTAAAAGTGAGGGGCCAGAAATACACATCAGAGGATTCTTTAAGTGAATCATTTCTCTGGTGCAGAATCTCCTCCCAGCAAAGACTGCAGCCCCTCTATGCATTACTGAATGATCCTCATCGATTGCTCTCAGGAAAAAAAAAATCTTTACCTAGAGACCAATCTCCTGGTGCATTTAGGTAAATGCTCAGCTATATTTAGCTAGTCCGCTCTTCACAGCCCATTTCTGAGTCTGTATTTGAAGCTTTCTAGATCTTTCGGAGCTACTTTCCACTGGCTTAGCCTTTGAGAACTCATACCACAGTAAAGCACAGGAAATAGGACTTTAGGGGAGGCCAGAAATTAGTAGATACAATTAAAGTGTGTATATTTCATTACGTTCACAATATTCATATTGCTACAATATTTCAGAAGAAGAAAATTATGGAATGATTTCTTTGTCTTTTTTCTTCTCATTTTGCTGGGCTTTTTTTCAAAACTGAAGTTAATTCCTAATTTTTTAGGACTACCAAAAGTGACAAATTCAGATTCAAGTAAGGATAACGAGATGTAGAAAAAGCCTTTGGCAAAGTACAACAATCATTTATGCTAAAAACCTTACAAAGTATAGCCATGGAAGGGTATTTTTTTTTGTAACATATTAAGTGAAAAAGCAAAAGCTGGCACTTAATGCGATGAGAAAATATTAGAAGCTTTTCCAACAAATACAAACATAAATCATTGATTTTCCTTTCTCATCTATTACCTGACATAGTTCGAGAAATACCAACAACAGTAATAAGATAAGCAAAAGAAATTAAAGGCATAAGAATAGGGAAAGAGGAGATAAAACCTTGCCTATCTGTTGATAAAATGATAGTTTGGGAAAAGGTAAAGAAAGTAAGAGACAATTAATGCCTTCAGTAAAATAACAGGTTATAAAACCCACAGAAGCCAACAGCATTTCTATATAGCTATAACAAAATCCAGGAGGCAGTAAAAGAAAGGGAAGTACCATTCACAATTGCTGTAAAATATATAAAATATTTGGGAGTCAGTCTTTAAAAAGCAAGCGCAACACCTATAATGGTACAACTGCAAAATTTTCTTTTTTTTTTTAATAGAGACAAGCTCATTTATTGATTTTAAATTTTTTTTATTTTGTTTTCAACATTCATTTCCACAAAATTTTGAGTTCCAAATTTTCTCTCCCTCTCTCTCTTCCCCCTACCCCAAAACGCCTTGCATTCTGATTATCCCTTCCACCAATATGCCTTCCCTTCCATTATCTCCATCTTCTCTCTTGTCCTGTAGGGCAAGATAAATTTCTATACCCCATTACCTGTATTATTTCCCAGTTGCACACAAAAACAGTTCTCAATCTTTGTTCCTAAAACTTTAAGTTCTTCTTCTTCCTTCCTCCCTCCCCATCCCCAGTGAGAAGGCAAGCAATTCAATATGGGCTTATTTATGTGTAGTTTTGCAGATGACTTCCATAATAGTCATGTTGTGTAAGACTAACTATATTTCCCTCCATCCTATCCTGCCCCTCATTTCTTCTATTCTCTCTTTTGACCTTTTCCCTCCCCATGAGTGTTTACTTCTAATTGCTCCCTCCTCCCATTGCCCTCCCTTCCATCATCCCCCCAACTCTGCTTATCCTCTTCTCCCCTATTTTCCTGTAGTGTAAGATAGATTTTCATACCAAATTGAGTGTGCATGTTGTTCCTTCCTGAAGCCAAATGTGATGACATTAAGCATCACTTTTTCCCTCTCACCTCCCCCCCTTTCCCCTCCATTGAAAAAGCTTTTTCTTGCCTCATTTATGAGACATAATTTGCCCCATTCAGTTTCTCCCTTTCTCCTCCCAATATATTCCTCTCTTACCCCTTAATTTTATTTATTTTTTTTAGGTATGTTCCCTTCCTATCCAATTCACCCTGTGTGGGTGGGTGGGTGGGTGGGTGTGTGTATGTGTGTGTGTGTGTGTGCATGTGTGTGTGCGTGTGTGTAATCCCTGCAACTACCCAGATACTGAGAAAAGTTTCAGGAGTTCCAAATATTATCTTTCCATGTAGGAATGTAAACAGTTGAACTTTAGTAAGTCCCTTGTGATTTCTCTTTCCTGTTTACCTTATGCTTGTCTCGATTCTTGTTCTGGAAAGTCAGATTTTCTTTTCAGCTCTGGTCTTTTCATCAAGAATGCTTGATAGTCCTCTATTTCATTGAAAGACCATTTTTTCCCCTGTAGTATTATACTCAGTTTTGCTGGGTAGGTGATTCTTGGTTTTTAATCCTAGTTCCTTTGACTTCTGAAATATCCTATTCCACGCCCTTCAATCCCTTAATGTAGAAGATGCTAGATCTTGTGTTATCCTGCTTGTATTTCCACAGTACTTGAATTGTTTCTTTCCAACTGCTTGCTATATTTTTGGGAACTCTGAAATTTGGCTACAAAGTTCCTAGGAATTTCTCTCTTTGGATCTCTTTCAAGAGGTGATCTGTGAAACCATCTTTCACTTATTTTGCCCTCTGGTTCTAGAATGTTAGGGCAGTTTTCCTTGATAATTTCATGAAAGATGATATCTAGGCTGGGTTTTTTTTTTTTTTGATCCTTGCTTTTAAGTAGTCCCATAATTTTTAAATTGTCTCTCTTGGATCTATTTTCCAGGTCAATTCTTTCCAGTGAGATATTTCACATTGTCTTCCATTTTTTCATTCTTTTGGTTTTGTTGTATAATTTCTTGCTTTCTCATAAAGTCATTAGCTTTTATCTGTTCCATTCATATTTTTAAAGAACTATTTTCTTCAGTGAGCTTTTGAACCTCCTTTTCCATTGGGCTAATTCTGCTTTTTAAGGCATTCTTCTCATCATTGGCTTTTTTGGACCTCTTGTCAATTGAGTTAGCCTATTTTTAAAGATGTTATTTTCTTCAGCATGTTTTTGGGTCTCCTTTAGCAAGCAATAGCTTGCTTTTCATAATTTTCTTGCATCATTCTTATTTCTCTTCCAAATTTTTTCTCCACCTATCTTACTTGATTTTCAAAATCCTTTTTGAGCTCTTCCATGGTCTGAGCCAATTGCATATTTATTTTGTATGTTTGGGAAGCAGAAGCCTTGACTTTTATATCTTCCCCTGATCCAAAAGAATGGGGGAAAGTACCTGTTCACCAAGAAAGTAACCTTATATATATATAGTCTTATTTTTTTTACCTTTTTTGGGTATTTTTCCAACCAGTCACTTGACTTTTGGGTCTTTTGTCAAGAGTAGGGTATACTCTGGGTACCTGTAAGTTCTCAGTTCCTCCAAGGTGCCACAATCAAGAGAGAGGAGTTTACTCTTCAAGGGCTTCCAGCTCCACCACAACCTGGGACCCTGCTCAGTGCTGAGATTCAGATCCACTGCTCAGTTCCTCCAGGGGCTTTATGCTGAGGGCTTCA
Organism: Potorous gilbertii; assembly: GCA_028658325.1. Classification (NCBI taxonomy): domain Eukaryota; kingdom Metazoa; phylum Chordata; class Mammalia; order Diprotodontia; family Potoroidae; genus Potorous; species Potorous gilbertii. The sequence goes on along the minus strand of CM053774.1, from coordinate 56,838,887 downwards.
GTAATGGAAGTTGCTGCTGCCTTCCACGGCCACCTCCGCTGCTTGCTGCTGCGGCTAGGGGCCAAGCCTAGGGGAGGACCCTGCTCCCTTGTCACAGTGGTGAAAAAGCGCTCTCACTGACCTTTGAATTGTCTCTGTCTACTGTGAATTGAACCATCTGAGAACCGCTGCCCCTGGGGATTCTGCCCCCGAGGACTGCTCTGATCCTGTTTCTCCTGGTCCTGGGCAGCCAAGGCTGGGCTGTGCTCTACTCTGTGTCCCATGCAACAGACCTTTCCTGTTGGCCTTCCAGGTCACCCTGGGCTGGAAATCTCCTCCACTCCATCATTCTGTGGCTTCTGCTGCCCTAGAACATGTTGAGAGTCATTTTTCACAGGAATTTAAGGGCTGTGGGAATTGCAAAATTTTCCTTAAAGAAATAAAAAAAACCAACTTAAATAACTAGAGGAATATTCAGTGCTCATGGTTGCACTGTGCAAATATAATTAAAATAACAGTATTAACCAAAATTAATGAACAGTTTTAGTGCTATATCACTCAAAACTACCAATGGATATTTTATAGAATTAGACAAAATAATAACAAAATTTATTTTGAGGAACAAAATATCAAGAACATCAAGTGAAAGAATGGAAAAAAATCAGAACAAAGAGGAGACATTTCCAGACTTCAAACTATATTATAAAATAACGATCATCAAAACTATTTGGTACTGAAAGCAGCTCGGTGGCACAGTAGATAGAGTGCCTGTCCTGGAGTCAGGAAGACTTAAGTTCAAATCCAGTCTCAGATACTAACTGGTTTTGTGACTCTGGGTGAGTCATTTCACCTCTTTGCCTCAGTTTCCTCATTTGTAAAATGGAGACAATAATAGTACCTCCCTTTGAAGGGTATTCTGAGGATGAAATGAGATAGTAAATGTAAAACCCTTAGTACAGTTCCTGGCACATATAAATGTTAGCTAATATTGTTAAAATAGAAAAATAGACCAATGAAACAGGATAAAAAAGGAAGAATTTGAAAAAAAAATTGAACTCAGTAAGTATTTGATAAACTCTCAAGCATAAACGACTTATTAAAGAATTCTCTATTTGCCAAGAATACTGAGAAATTAATTTGGCAGGAACTATATCTGTACCAACATCTTATACAATGTAACACAACTCAAAATGAACATGTGACCTCAATAATAAAAATACACTGCAAAAGAAGACATAGAATACCAAATCAGGTACTTTTCACAACTGTGGTTAAGGAGTGACTTCTTAATCAAACAATCAAAAGATAAAATAAATCATTTCAATAACATAAAATTGAAAACGTTTTACATGAACAAATTTAATGCAAAAGAACAGGGCAACTGATAAAAATATTTAATTAAATATCCAAGATAAGACTGTCATATCCAAGGCAATTAACAGAAGTATTTAAGGTTAAAAGCCTTAAAGTTGTCAAAGGATACAAACAAAAAGTCCTCAAAAGAACTGCAAACTTTGAGAACTATAGATGATGTAAAAATAGAAAATATCAATACAAATTTATTTTTGAAAAAAGAAATACAATGTTAGGAAATGGGGGCAAGTTTGGAAGTAGCTGATGATTTTGGATTTAACAGATTCTGTTTTGGACATACTGACTTTGAGCAATCTAGGTAAAGGGTGTTGGAAATACAGAGTAGAAGTTCTGATGAGATAAGAGAGTTCAGTATCATCTGCAGAGATGATGTTAGATTCATTGAAGTCATTGTGGTCACCAAGACAGCATAGAGATGAACGAGCAGAGAACACACACACACACACACACACAAAAACTTTGAGTGTGAGTTATGCCTACTGAGTATTTAGATAGGCAAGAAAGCTAGAATTGAATAATGTCACAAAAACCCGGAAGGAAAGACTTGGGGGAAGAAGTCATAGTATCGAAAACTTCTGAGAGCTCAAGATGTACCTTTTTCTTTGTTCTAAAATTATATCTTTTTATCTTTAAGATTATTCTAGGGTTTGGGGAGCAAATTCATGTTACCCTTGCCTGACCTTTTATTCAATTCATTTCAGCACATATTTATCAAATTCCATATTCAGAATTTGTAGAAAGGTAAGGAATTTAGATAAGACAGTGTCTATCCCTCTTCAGGCTGTCATAGGAAAGTTTTAGTAGCTCTGCCATTGGCCTCAGACAGGAGGTCACATCACTATCTAGAGTTTGCAGTATTTAATTGAGACATCACATCTTAGCTCGGGTGATTAACTGGTTAGTGAAAAAAGTATTTCTGGCTCAGCTTTATTAACTATATTTACTTGCGATGAGCACTTTCTGTCACTAGCTGTAATAGTTAGTCTGCAAATTCCAGTTAAATCCTCTAGTATTTGCTGAGAAGTTTATTATTTTACCTGATGTAGATCTTCCACTTCTGTTGTCTGTTTTGACATGTAAATCTTTACCTTCCCCTTTTGCCAAAATCCCATTGTATCCCATCCAGACCAGTAACTAAAACCAGTAAAAGGTTGCTGAAAGCATTGGTCGAGCCCATTGGTTCTCGTGTACCATGGGACTATGTTCCACACATATAATAAACTGATTGTTAAAATGTCTCTGCATGTTGGTAAGTATGATTGGCAACAGTACCTGTTAATGAATTGTTGTACAATCTTTTATATCTAGTAGTGTGAGAACATGCACAAAAATTAACCCACAATATGGTATACATCAGGACATTAGAGGGTCTTAAAACAAAATGCTATTAGATCCAAGGAGGGATAGGTAAGATTTCATGGTGGAAGAGACGAGATGGAGTCAGGCTTTAAAAGATGCATGTGAATTCCAGAGGCAGAGCATTGGGGGCGGGGGAGTGGGGGCATTCATAGGCTTATATATCTAGAACTGGAAGAGACTATATTAGAGGCCACATAGTCCAACACTTTCATTTCACAGATGAGTAAACTGAGACCCAGGGCTGTTAAACGCCCAAGGTCATACATATTTCAAAGGTAGGATTTGTATCCAGCATTTCCAGTTATGGTGCCACTTCACACTGTCAACCCCCTCCCCCAGGCTTTGAGAACAGAGTTCAAGGGATGTTCCATAGGTAAAAAGTACTCCAAATTGCCTGGAGTATGAGGTCTATGAAGGGAAATGAAATGAATGAGGCCAAAAAGATGATGTGGCCCTAGATTATATAGGAACCTGAAAGTCACACAGAGAAATTTGAACCTTATACAGAACACAGAAGCCCCAGGAGGTTTTAAAAGAATGTCTTTGTAATTTTCAGCTAGCCTTTGTCTTTCCAAAATGAAGAATCCTAATTATATTCGTATTTCCTCACCACGGAGCCCATTGTCTCCTTGATTCAATTCAGAAAACATTCATTGAGTGTCTTACTATTATATAAGGTATTGTACTTGCCATTTAGGATTCAGAAATGATCATTCCAGTTACCCCCTTTCAGGTTTCTCTCTCTCTTTCGCCTGAGATGTTATAATAAGAAGTACATACAGCACTTCAGCTATTGATACTCAGTTTTTAAAGACTAGAATAATGCTATCTGTTCTTTTTCCTTTGATTACTCTCCCAGTTGATGTCCAGAATTTTGTTGGCCTTTTTAAAAAATTCATTAGATAATGTCTTCAGGGAACAGTCTTGATTCCTTTTTCTGGGTCATAACAGATTATCATCCTCTAAGTATAATTTGGATAACTTTCCTTCCAGTGAAATGAAGCAATGTGTTACTTACCATAAGAAAACACATTGTAGCTTCAAGGAAAGCTCCTAAATGTTAACACATATGCCAAAATATGATGCAGATGTTTAATGTCTGACTAAAATACTGCTTTCCTCTCCTTAGTCACCTGTCTTTGTTTCTTCACCTAAGCTAGTATTCTACATGCCACCTGTTTGTATGAATGTTTTTATAATCTGTTGTCTTTTCTGAATTTCTGGACTATATGCTAGAGTAAAATTGGCTTTTACTAGTAATTCTTAATAAGTGCTTTAGGGATTCTCAATGTGTTTTATAGTAGGCAAAATACTTCTTAAGTTATGTCATGACAAAAGGTTTAAATAAGTATAATGAAGGAGAATGAATGGAAACCTCTAGTTATAACCTTTTAGAAAAAAACTGTTGTTTTACCATTGTGTTTATTTATGTGGGCCTGGAATATTTAAGATGCTTTATGAATATGGAATCAGGTGCAGCCAGTTGTGAATCGAGACATATGCTACTTCATAAGGAGATTTGTTAAAGACAGCAAAATAAATTAATTCTATCTGGGTGCAATCTGTTTGCCTGAGATATTATATTTGATTTTCATTAGATCTGAAAAGAGTAGAGTTGCCACCTGTCAGGTTTTCATTGGCAGCATAGGAAATAAAGGAGCCTAAGTTTTGAGATTTATAGCTGGAAGGGATCTCAGAAGTTATCTAACGTGATGAAAGTGAAACCAAAACAGATTAAATTTTTTGCCCAAAGTTCTCATTATAGAGATAAAACCACATCCAATGTCCAGACTGACCTTTAATTTAGACACTTAAGGTCCAGTCAACAAACGTATTAAATACCTTCTTCATGCCAGACACTGTGCTAAGCACTGGGGATTCAAAGAAAGGCAAAAAGAGAATATCTGCTCTGAATTTTCTGATTCCTCCTCCCTTTGCCAGTCTTCATGATCTACCTTAATGCATCACACTGATAAAACTAAGCAAGATGCTGTATGAGGACAGGCTACATAAATTAAGATCCATCCAGATAAGTGAATTCTTTCCAGATAGCCTAAAAAATCAGGAGGGACATGGATACGGCTGTGGAATAGGAACTTTACTAAAATCCCAGAATTCAGAGTAAAGGAGTATTCCTTACAACTTGAAAGAGATCCATTAAGTACCAAAAGAAAAGAAAAAAGGAGGCAAATGTAAGCAGATGTCTCTCTACCTGTAAAAAGAAGTTATGGGTCTCATGTACTTAAGAAGTCTCTCTTAGACTTTAAGCACAGGGTCTTAAAGGTAAGGCTTTAAGAAGAGAAGCTGGGGAGGAGCCAAGATGGCGCAGTAGAAAGATAAACATATGCTAGCTCCTAACCTCACAGCCCATAAAATACCTGTAAAGAAGAATTCCCAACAAATTCTGGAGCAGCAGAAGCCACGGAACAACGGAGTGGAGGAGATTTCTGTTCCAGAGAGACCTGAAAAAGCGACGCGAAAGATCCGTCGGACACCGAACCCGGAGGGGAGGCCAGCCTGGTCTTGGTCGCCTGGCACCGAGGGGAGCAGATCTCAGCAGGCTTCAGGGACAGAATCTCCAGCAGCAGCACAGATTCCTCCACCCACAGGCACCAGAGGTCAGTGAGAGGATCTTTGCTGATTGCCAAGAGGGGAATGGGGTATCCCCATAACCCAGGCCCCCTCGAGAGGCAGCAGCAGACAGGGGCTCCCAAAGCAGGCAGGAACCCGGATCCATTGTTGAAGGTCTTCGAATAGACCCCCTGAGGGACCTAAGCCCCCTGTGGCAGCCCTGCCACCACCCAAGCACCTGAATTTAATCTCACACTGAGTAGTAGCCCCACCCCCGCTGAAAGCCCTGAGGCTAGGAAGCAGCATTTGAATCTCAGACCCCAAGCACTAGCTGGGTGGATCTGGAGGTGAGGTGGGTGTGGAGAAGAATCTCAGAAGTCAAGTAACTGGCTGGGAAAATGCCCACAAAAGGGAAAA
>CM053774.1:56795244-56832687 GCA_028658325.1 Potorous gilbertii | reverse complement strand
GGGAGGGATGGGGAGAAGTTGGAACTCAAAATTTTAGGAACAACTGTCAAGTATTGTTCTTGCTACTAAGAAATACAGATAATGGGGAATAGAAAGTTATCTGGCCCTAGAGGACAAAAGAGAAGATGGGGACAAGAGAAGGGAGGGATGATAGAAGAGAGGGCAGATTGGTGATAGGGGAAATTAGAATGCTGGGTGTATTGGGGTGGGGGGAGGGGACAAATGGGGAGAAAATTTTGGAACCCAAAATTTTGTGAAAATGAATGTAAAAAGTTAAATAAATAAATTTTTATTAAAAAAAAAATCTCTTCTCCTTCACTGACTAGTTGTGGATTCATGGACTAGCCACTTACTCTCTCTAGGCCTATGGGCCTAGTTCTGAGCAAAAATACCCCTATAGTCCTCTCCTTTACCTCAGAGGGTTGTTGTGAAAATCAAATGAGATAATGTTTATAATGTGCTTTGCAAATCTTAAAGCTCTCCATAAATGTCAGTTATTAATACCTAAGGTAAAGATAGAGTGTAAGAAAGTAATTGCAGATACTGATGATACCAAAAAGAAACTAAGCTGAAGAAATCAAAGGAAAAAAAGGTAAGGAAAGCTAAATTTCATGCATAGGTCTGTTTCTAAGGTCCCTAAATACAAATAAAAGAGAAGAGACAAAAAAGCAAAGAATAAAAAAGAGAATCACAAAGGGGAAGATCCATCCTGTCCATTAGTGTTTAAGTGAAACATGATAGGGAATAGAAAAAAAGAAACTAAATAGTCATGGACTGTTGAGAAATGATCAAAGGAATGGCAGTGTAAGAACTGTGCTTTTATAAAAAGGAAGATCTACAAGAAAGAATAAAGTTCAATGTGGGTCAATCTTGATGTGGGGAAAAAGGAAGGAAGGGAAATGATACAAAGTAAAAAGTGTTCAAAGATAATATGTATCTTTGTTAGGCATAATCTTAGCAACAAGCAGTAAAAGGGGGAAATGGATGAAAAAGGAAGTAGTAAATGTTAATTAAAAGAAGACATGTCTTATACAGTCAGGGATAAGGTGAAAATGAGAAAAGCAAAGATGGAGAATGAATTCAAACTTCAAAGCAAGTTAAGATAAATATTTTGTTAATGGTGTTTCAGGAAGATTTTTTTATTTATTAAACATCAAATTATGATCATTTAAAGAATATTCCTAAGAAGCAGATAATTTGATTACTATTAATAAATAGTATGTTAGCACAACTGTTATTTAAATTTTTAGTGTTTTTAGGTATTTTAAGAAAATACATTTAGAATCCATTTATAATTTTTTTTAAATAGACTGTTAAAAAGATTGTTGTTGTTATTCAGTCCTGTGTAACTCTTTGTGCCCCCATTTGGGTTTTTCTTGGCAAAGATACTGGAGTGGTTTGCCATTTTCTTCTCCAGCTTATTCTACAGATGAAGAAACTCAGGCACACAGGGTTAAGTGATGTGCTCAGTATCATGCAACTAAGTGTCTAAGGCTGGATTTGAACTTCGGTCCTCCTTACTCCAGTCCTGGTCCTTTATTGACTGTGCCACTTAGCTGCCCCACTGAGAAGATACTACTACCCATTCTTCAAGAAATACCTCAGATTAACGCCTTAATGAAGCCTTTTCTAAACCTTTTCTGCCTCTATAGGTATGCATTCTTTCCCTAAGATAACAGAATCACTTGTCATCAGATCTACAAGAGATCTCCAAGGTGACATCAGTCAAACCTAACTAGGGCCAGTTATCCCTCAGTAACATTCCAGATGAGCCACTTCTTTCTAAGACAACCCATTTCCTTTTTGGACAGTCATTATTGGAAAGATGTTCCTTGCATCAGACTTAAACCTGCTTCTTTGAAGCTTCTACTTATTGCTCCTAATTCTGCCTTCTAGGACCAACCAAATAGAACAAGTCTACTCCCTTTTCCCCATCCCATTGCTTTAAATACTTGATGACCCAGGTCATGTTTCCCTTACACAATCTCTTCTGAACATCCCCTAGTTCCTTCAGCCAGTCCTTGTGCAGCATGGTCTTCAATCCCTTCACCATCCTGGTCTCCAATAGAGGAACAACTCTTAAAAATACTGTCAAGGTTTTGTGGAAGATTCTGCCTCTTAAGGCTCTCTTCCTTGGGCTCAAATATACGAATTCTATACACATAAGTTATGCTGACTCTTGATTGGCTTTTCACTCCCTCATTACCCTTTGGAGACATTGGTCCAAGTGATACCCCTTTGGCAGATCATGAAGTGTTAACTCTTATCACTATCACTTAGCCTCTTGACATTCCCCAAGGACTGTCTTATGGACAAACAGGAGAAGCTGCTAAACACTTATGAGATTGTAAGGTTGCTCAGTAGGTTCCCCACTGCCTAAATTTATCAGTTCACCGGCAGTGTCTAGGAATCTAAGGCTTCATTCCTTCCTGTTAACAAATGACTCCACTGAAAACTATCAAAGCCCCCTAGGAAGCATGGCATGTTAAGTCTTTGTCAGTTGTACTATATCAGCTCTCTCCTGAGCTATTTTGTTTATAGTTACAGCATACAGAACACTTTATATCTCTCATATGATTTATTTTCCCCATTTGACTAATCTCCTTGAGTACCAAGATGATGTCTTCTATATCTTTGCATTCCCCCATGATACCTGGCTCAGGACATTGAACACAGTAGGATAAAGGACTGGACCTGTGATCTGAACTAAGTCACCATTGATAGAGAGTAATGGACCATCTCTTTTCCAAGAAATGGAACTTGAATCCAGGGCTCCCTTGCTTTCAGCTCAACTCTCTATCCACTGTGCTATGCTGGCTCTCCCACATACTAAGTGTTCAGTAAATATTTCTTTTATAAAATTGATATTTTCAAAATACAATTTGGAAAAACAGTTAGCAGTGGCATCAATTTTTTAATTGCTTTTTTTGCCTACATGTTATCATACTTTTTTTTAATAAACTCTACTACTACATTATGCTGTTTTTCTGCATCCCTTCCCTTTTGCAGCTAAGCTTCAAGAAATATTCTTCTGTAGTCATTTTCTCAGCTTCTCCTCTCACTTATCAATCTCTTACAGTTTGGCTTCTGATGTTATCATTTAGCTGAAAATATTTTCTCTGAAATTTTTCATAATCTCTTAATTGTCAAATCCAGTGGCCTTTTCTCAGTCCTTATACTTCTGAATTCTGTTGCTTTTAACACTGCTGATAACTCTCTTCCTGAATATTCTTTCCTCTTTGGGTTTTTGTGATATTCCTCTCTTTTAGGATATTGCTCTCCCTCCCATGGTCTTGCTGCCCCTCCTCAGTCTTCTTTGCTGTATCGCTGTCCATGGTCTGCCTGTTGTACCCTAAGATTTTGTCCTCAGCTCTCTTCTCTCTATATATTCTCTCTCAGTGATCTTATCACATCTCTGTGGTTCAGTCATTATTCCTGTAGAGATGAAATCCAGATATTGAACGATGGCTTCTCCCATGATATCTAGTCCTGAATCACAACCCAGGTCATTTGACTTCCTTATTTTTGCAACTGATTTATATATCATGGAATCACAGAATTTTACAGTTGAAAGGGACCTCCCAGTACAACCTATTCCTGGAAAGAATCAATATAATGGCACACCCAACAAGTGACTGTTTCAAGCTTCTACTTAAAGACCTCCGGTAAAAAGACCCTACCACCTCCTAAAACAAGTCATTTCACTGAGACAGCACTAAATTTTTGAAAGTTTTTTTCTTGATATTTACCTTTAAATTGCCTTATTGAAACTTCTACCCTTTGATCCTTCCTTCTTGAGTCAGAGAGAATGTGTCTAATTCCTCTTCCACAAAATAATTCTTCAAAAAAGATTTGAAGATGGCCATCATTTTGCATCTGAGTCTTCTATTTTTTTTTCAAAATTAAACCCATTTCCTTTGATCAGTCTCACATAGCATGGGAGTCTCTTTCCCTCCCAGTTTGATTTAGCTGTTTTCTTCTTTGAGTCATTAAAGGAACCATTCCCTTACTACTTCTTAAAGAGGCCTATTCACTCAATGGGCTTTACCTCCCTCTAAGTGAGTAGGTAAAAAAAGCCTAGCCTAAAGGCCAAGGTCTCCCATTACATCCTGGGCCATCTCCAGTCCCTGTTAAATATCTGGTCACTGGATCCAGATGGCTCAGGAGGAGAAAGTGAGTCTGGTGACCTTGGACAGCCTTCCCTCACTCAAAACAAAGTCAAGCACAAGTCATGTCATCATTTCTCTGATATCATGGTCTTCTTTGAAAACTAAGGATGAACACAACAACAACAGCATGGCATGGCACCATCCTGGTTGACCACTCTGGCTGTTTTCCAGCATATTAATATCTTTTCAAACTTATGTTACTCAGAACTGAACAAAATCATAGAAGTTGAGAGTTACAAAGGACCTCACATTTCAGCTGATATGCAGAAGTCATATCTACTGTAACATCACCGTCGTCATCATCATCATCATAGCCAGTATTGATTTAATGCCTCAAGGTTGCAGAGATCTTTAAATATGTTGTCTCATTTGATACTCACAATAACCCTGTTAGTATCCTTATCTTACAAATTAAGAAGCTAAAGGACAGAGAACTCCACAGCCAGCGTCTGAAGCCAGATTTGAATTCAGGTCTTTCTGATACAGGACTTAGGTGCTATATACCATAACCTTTGCTTCAAAACCTTCAGGGAAGGGGAACCTATCATCTCTTTAGGTAGCCCCTTCCACTTTTCAATAGCTCTAGTTGTTCTGACAACCCAAGATCTCATTAGCTTTTTTCTTTGCATCACTCTATTGATTCAAATTGAGCTTGCCATTCACTGAAACCAAACCCTTTCTTTTTCTTCAGAGTTTTTTTTTCTCTCATCTTGTACTTTGAAAGTTGATTTTTGTTTGTAGGTGCAATATTTTACATTTATTTAACCCTGCTGAATTTGCTCTAGCCTATCACAATTCTTTTAGACCTTAACTCAGTCATCCAGTCATCTTCTATCTTTGAGTCATCTGCAGATCTGATGAGCCAACTTTACTTTAATCCAAGTCATTGATAATAACGTTACACACCACAGAGCCAAACACAGACCCCAGTTGAATCCATTTCTCTCCATCTTCCATATAAGAACAGTATAAAATGCTTCATCAAAGCTTTATTATAGTCTTGCTAATCCCACAGAATTCCCTTCAACTGCCAATTTATTAATCCTATCAACAAAGGAAATAAGGTTAGTCTGGCATAACCAGTTGTTTTTAGAACTATTTTATAATCTTAATGACTAAACTTGCTTAATTTTCATTCCTTTAAAAGTGAATAACTCATTTCTCTAGGTTAGAAATTGACCCATTATTTGCTTATTTTTTTCCCCCATATGCAGCATGGCATAGAAATTGTGGTTAAGTACTGATCTGTGAGTCAGGAAAACTTGGTTAGAAAACCCCTTAAATACTAGCTGTGTAAACTTGAGCAATCAACATGACCTGTTTTTAATGAAGCCGCATGTCTTTAATAGTACATTCTAGAATAATCTGCTCAAGAACAGAGTGTTCCAGATGTGGTGTGACCAGGGCAGAGGACAAAGAAACTATCAGCATCTTATTCCTAGAACCTATGCCTCTCTTAATGTATAGCCCAATAATATGTTTGGGTTTTTTGACTGCCTCATCACACTGCTACCTTACATTGAGTTTAAATCTCCTAAAAAAAATCCTTTTCAGACAGACTTGTCTAACTATGCCTTTTCTGCTTTGTATTTTCAAAGTGTATATTTTGAACAGAAGTTTAAGACTTTACATTTATCCCAGTTGAATTTTATCTTATTAGATTCAATCCGGTGCTCCAGCCCAGGGGTGAGGAACCTGTGACCTCGAGGTCATATGTGGGGATTTGTTTTGTGAAGTTTGGATTCAGTCAGAGGCCTTCACTTGAAGACCTAGAAGGCCACATGTGGCCTCCAGGCCATTGGATCCCCCACCCCTGCTCTAGTTTATCGTAATATGATAGCATCTACATATAGTATGGCATCTATATCAGAGAAATCAAGGATCCCTCCAAGCATCAAAGTATAGGTTTCCCTTATTCCAGGAGACCAACAAAGCCTTTACCAGTGTTGGATTATTATATGTCCATTTACTTCTCGTTAGCTTGGACATCAGCTCAGAAGACATATCTAAATGTGCCAACCATTTATTAGCACCTTATTTATGGAACCTAGGCAGTGGAACTGCAGTTGGGGAGCTGTGTATGTCTGCCAAGTAAGCAGTCACTCAGCGGTATCCACTCCCTAAAGCTGCTTTCACAATCAAAATGGCCTTATTCCCCAAGCCTTTCCGGAAAATGAGAATAAATTGCAAGAAATGCAGTGCAAATTGTGGAAGGTCAGTACATTAGTAACAGGAGATGAGATGAGTTCAGGAAAAAAGGTATAAATTGTAGGAAAATATAAATGAGCGAGAGGTTTCCTGCAAACGACGTGGTCAATACTGGATTAGTGAGGCTCAGTGACCATATAAACGTTGAATAATACTGGCAGTAATTTTATAGTTCCATCTGTCAATGGGTTTTTAAGTCTTACAAATGTTAATTAAATCTCAAGTGAACAATAATACATTGGTTGCTTTCTAGAGAAAGAAACTGCCACTGAAAGATTAAGTATTTTGCTCAAGACCCCACAGCATATAAACTCCAGAATTAGAATTAGTATCCATCTTTTGTGTCAACCATCCATTTGTTCCCACTATTAAACATTCTTCCTTTTCAAGAATTCCCTTGAAACACATAGGAAGATAATCTTTAAGCATAACTAGATTCTAGTTGCCACAATATGGAATCACATGTAGATTTTAAATAGTTATTGTTTCTTACCTTTTCATACCACAGGTATTATTTCATCTGAAAATACTGCTTTATAATCAGGACATGTTAAAAATCTTTTAAAATGCAATTGAGAAATAATGAAGTAAATAAAAGTATTTTTTAAAAAATACCATCAACTTTCAAAGATCCAAGAGCTCCAGTTAGTACAACTATCATTGTGTTTCCAGAGACTCCATCTCCCCAGAGAGAGGTGATAGATACAAGATTCAAAATGAGACATATTTGTTACAAAGCTTTTGTTTTTCTTTTTTCTCTTATTGGAGGTAGAATGGGAAAAAGAGAATAAATGCTTGTTAGTTGAAAAAAAATTTTTTGAAAACAATTTTTTAAGAAACTGAGAAGTTAAATTACTTACCCCATGTCACAAAGGCAGTAAGGTGAAAGGGGAAGTATTCAAATCCACATCTTCTAATTCCAGAGCCATCCTTCTTTCCATTGTACCATGACTTCTTCGTATCCCCAGTACTTACCCTAGTGCCTGGCATATGTTGGGCACTTAATAAATGCTTATTGAATTGCGTTGTCCATAGCCACAAAGCTGTTAAGTTGTAGAGCTAAGACTCTAAGTCTGGTGTACTCTGTCTTATACCACACTCTCTTAAAATCTATAACTCTTTGTGAAATGAAAGTTCCTGTAATCTTTTTGCTTTTTCTCTGATTATTACCACTTTAGTGGAGAATTAGTTCATGTATTTTCTCATCTCTGATATATTAAAATCTGACCACCATCCTCACCATCTGTAAGAGCTTTCACTAAAATAAGATTGATTATTCATTAGTTCCTTAATTGCTGTGAATGTATTACCAAACACAGGTGAGCACCACCATCAATGATATTTGTTTAATCTCCTTTTATAACCCTCTCCAAAGCATCTTCATGGTCCCTGTACTCCAAGAAGCTCAAATCTCAATCAGAAAGTGATTTGACTTTACAGATAAACAAAACTGAATCTAGAAATCACTGTATAAGGGATACAACAGAAAAGTAATTCTGATGCTAATTCAGATCCATAGTATTTTACCTTTACTGAATTTTAGAGCTTTCTCTGCTCATTTCACTTCATGATACTTTTGAAAGAGTTGATTCCCAATTTTTCAAACCTAGTATTAATCAAAAATGATCTTCATTTGATCTCTATCTTCTTCTATGGTTCATTATCAACATCTCCAGATAAAAACTTAAAGAACCTTCTAAGTTCAAAGACTATATAAACCAGCTCATGCCTCCACTTACAGAAGGATATATTTTTGTGCACTCTCATGGACTCATTTTTCCCAAAATTACTCATTTTTACTCACTAATATCCTCCCCTTTCCAAGTTGGAGGGGTAAGTACACTACAAGCCTCAGTCTACCCAGCAGCATGAGGCAATAGTACGCCTTTTCTTGCAAAATGCTGTGCCTCAGAATTTAGCCACCATTTTGGCCCAAGCCTTACCACATTGAACCCTGTGTCAAGCCCCCTTTGGCGGTTGATTATTCCTCCTACTGATTGCAGAAACCAAGCCACATCACATAATCTAAGGTTGATTTTGTGAGTTTAACACAGTCACCCTTTATGTAAGCAACAGGTATTGAACAACAAACCTGAAACTTACCCATTTTGTGTGCTATTGTGATAATAAAATGAAAGCAGAAACCAATTTTGACATGGCATTCTGGATTTCAAAAATTACACATTAAGAATACGTGGGAGCTCCTGTCACTGACTTTGATGGCTGTATATCTCATCAGGAATATTGTGATAAGTTTCAGTTGTTGAGTTGTTGGGGGTTTTTTGACTACTGACCTTTCCAGTGAATTTTTAAAATTCTTCATTGCAGAACTAGCTCTTTAAAATTGGGGTTACAGATAAACAGAACACACATTTCCTCATCTGAGAAGTGTTAGGGGCCAACACTTGTGACAATATAAACATCAGAGGTATTTTTGATGACTTTGAACTGGCTTAACTTTTTAATATAATGAATTGGGAATGAGTGTGAATATCAAATTAACTTCTGTTAACAAAGAAGACAAAAAGCATTGCATTGATGAATAGTGGAGCTGTCTCTACTGTTGTGTTGAAAGCATTTATGAATGAGTGTAATTTCTCCCTTGATTTATAATTGGTCCCTATGAGAGAAGTCAATTACTTTATGTGTAATGGGCTTCAAAAGGCAGAAGTGTAAAGTATTTTTATCCTTATACATGTAGGTTTGCTTTTATTCAGAAATGGAAAAATAAACAAAATGAATACTTTAATCTAACTTGCAAAGCACTTGAAACAATGAACTGCAATATAAAGATAGCTGCAGTAAGCCTCCCACAGGAAGCCCTTGAAGCTTGCAGCATCATTAAATAAGAAGACTAAATGCTGGAGGGAGAGCTGGTAAACAGTCTTCAGTTCTTTACTAAAATTTCACAGAGAACGTCTTAACTGAGCTTTTCTTAAAAGATTATTTGTACCCATTTTTTGGGAGTATGTTTCAGTGACGGCAGATTTCTCTTGCTTTTCATAGATAATGTATACCCAGTGCCTCATCTTTGCATGGATGTGACCCTGTGTCCTGCACCCCTAGCTATCCTCTCTATCTCTAACTTGTTCTTACATACCCTATACCACAGTGGTCATGAAGTAGCAGTGGGAAGACTCCTTGCTTCCCAAAGTCACTTTTAGACTCTCTCTTTTCCACCATTAGTTAGCAACCTTTTTGTCTGATGTCTACTTTATTTACATTTTTCAATCTCTACTTTTCATGGTGGCTCTTGTATACTAGCCCCCATGTCATTTTCTATCATTTCTCAAGGACCCCAACACCTGACTCATCTCTACTACTCCTTAACTCTTGCCTGTACATAGGAGATTTCCATTGTTTATATTAATAGGAGATTTCATTGCTTATATTAATGCCCCCACAAATACCCCAACTTCCCATTTTCTCAATCTTCCTAAAACCTATGATCTACTCCACTCTGCCACCGATACCTACAACATGAAACATCTTACCCAAAATGTTCCCCTTAATCAAAAAGAGTAAGTAAGCATCTAAAGAAAGAACTAATAAATAGAAATATGTAGAGATTAACTTTACATATATAGACATATAGACATACACATATATACATATGTACTTACACATATAAATACATAAACATGCACACAGACCCACATATATATGTGTCTAATGGTCATCATCTCTCGGGTAGGGAGGATGGAAGAAAAAATACATGATAATTTTGTTGTATATTTGAAAGGAATCGCAAGTTGTGCATAGTAGATTTTCAGTTTCATGTGCAGTCATCTTTTTTATTGTATTATGTTATGAAATGCTTGTTTTATTCCACAAATTAAAATAAAATTTTTTTAAAGAATAACCATAACCTCCTGTCATTCCACCTGTCCTTATGCTTCACCCCTACTAAACATATTCTCCTTCATCATGACCTCCAATTCTTCTTCCCTCATACTGTCGGTGGCCAGTATTCCTGCCCTGACCTCTTTCCTAAGCTAACCTTTACCAGTTTCACTACTGTAGTTAACCGCATGCTACATTCTCACTGCAGAATTGCCTTATCCATGTTCAGGGATAAGTAGGAGCAGATGTCTTTTGAGGTCCCTTTCTAACTCTGAGATTCTGTGATAAAACAGCAGCTTACTCTAGCTCTATCATCTCTGTAGCTAGTGAGTAACATGATACTAACCCCTCAGGATGAAGCAGCATATCAGGGAGAAAAAGAAAGGTGCTAGAAAGAAAACTTTAGGACTTTATAGATTTGTATTGAAGCTATGGTTTAAGGACTTGGATCTCTTTGAATATATTAAAAATAATTTCTCCAAATATATCTGGGAAGGGAGAAAATTAAAACATTGTTTAGATAATTGAAGGTTTGTATTTCATTGATTTCTACTGGAAATGGACTAAATGATTTGTAAAGTGCATTCCCACTCTAGTTCAATTACCTATGGTATTTTAACTGTGGTTTTTGTTATTGTTCTGCCATTTCAGTCATGTTTGACTTTGTGACCCCTGTGGGATTTTTTTTAGCAAAGATACTAGAAAAACTTGCCATTTCCTTCTACAAGTCATTTTATAGATGAGGAAACTGAGACAAGCAGTGTTAAGTGACTTCATAGCTAGTCTACTAAGGTTTCTGGGGCCAGCTTTGAACTTAGGTCTTCCTGACTGCAGGACCTACGTTCTATCCACTGAGCTACCGAGCAGCCTAACTAAGTTTAGGAACATCTGCATCTCTTTTTGGACTTTTAAAAAATATAAGGTAGAATATGACGGGAGAAAAGGAGGAATATAGGTAAAGTACTCTAAGTGAATTTGAAGAAGGGATCATTTTCATTTCTGAGTGTCAGAAAAGGTTTTCTCAGCAGCTGATCTGGACCTTCAAGGAAGAGGAGGATTTAATGGAATCAGAATGGGAGAGGATCTTAAAAAAATGTATACAGGCAGAAGAGTGTAGCGTGAGATCCAAGAATATCTAGAGTCCAGTTTGATTTGAACATACAAGTATGAGATTGGGGATATTATGAAACAAGGCACTGCAGTTGAAGCCAGGTAGTAAAAGGGGGTGGGAAGGAAGAAGGACTCTATGTGCCGTCTGTAGGGTTTCATGTTTTAGGCAAAACAAAAGAACACAAGGTTTTTATACAGGAAAGTGACATAGTCAGGTCTGGACATTGTAAAGATTAACGTGGTAGCTTTAGTACCTACAATGTTCTTGTAATATTGTCAACTTTAGATTTTTATATGGATACATTAATATTTATATCTTAGTCAATGATTTGATTGATTTTAAGACTGGGTGTAAGTGCCTCTTTCAGGCTGAAAGTGCACTTCCACCATTGATGGACACAGGAGCACAGGAGCACCCTTCCTTACGTGACCTGATAGGTCCTCACTTCCAGGGGTTCTTCATTCATCATTTTGGTGCCAGACTTAGTACACACACCCAAATGGCTTAAGCTACTCTAGCTCAGAACTCCCAAACTAAAATGATCCACGAGCCTCAGCCTTCCCAGTGGCAAGGATTATAGGCATTTGTCATGAAGCCTCTCTACTTGGAGACATTTAGACATGTAGCTACTACAAGATAAGTTCTCTAACAGGGATTGAGTTTCGCTCCGGACTCTTGGGCAGATTGAGTAAATTTCTTAGTTTGATGAAATTAAGTTGAATCCTCCATTTTGCTTACTACTTCCTTGCATCCAGTTATCTTTATCTTATTTTCCTTCCTCCTAAAAAAGTATCTGTTGTCTGCAGAAAGAACATGATGACAGTGTAATACAGTGAAAATAGAGCTGGCTGTGGAAAGAGACAACTGCATTCAGGTATTTTTGCTGATGCATACTACTTCTTTTGGCCTTGGACTTGTCACTGAGCCTACTTCGGCCTCAGTTTCCTTATCCATAAAATGAAGGGGTTGGTCTGGATGACCTATGAGGATCACTTCCAGGTTCAGGTCTATGACATTTATTTTTTGGAGGTATAGGGTGTGTTCAGGGAGAACTAGTACCTTGGTGTGATGGCTGCTGAGCCCTTTTTGGGACTCTTTCCACCTTTGGTGTTCACCTGTTCCACCCAACTCTCACCTGTCGCTCCAAGAAGCTGTAGTATGCAAAGCAGACACACCCCAGGAAAACCATTTCGGCAGGTGGGCCAAACCATTTATTTTTAATTAATTAATTTTGAGTCTTCAATATTCAGTTCCACGAGTTTTTGAGCTTAAAATTTTCTCTTTCTCCTTCCCCTCCCCCTCCCCAAGACGGCATGCAATCTGCTATAGGCTTTACATATACATTCATATTAAGCATATTTTCACATTAGTCATGTTGTAAAGAAGAATTAGAACCACCAGAAAGAAGAAACAAAACAAAACAAAAAAGAAAGAGAGCAAATAGTATGCTTCAATCTGCAATCATACTCCATAGTTCTTTCTCTGGATATGGATAGAATTTTCCATCATGAGCCTTTTGGAGTTGTATTAGATCCTTGTATTGCTGAGAAGAGCTAAGTCTATCAAAGTTAGTCACATCACACAATGTGACTGTAACTGTGTACACTGTTCTCCTGGTTCTGCTTACCTCACTCGGCATCAGTTCACATAAATCTTTCCAGGTTTTTCTGAAGTCTACCTGTTCATCATTTCTAATAACACAATAATATTCCAGTACGTTCGTATACCACAACTTATTCAGCCATTCCCCAATTGATGGGCATCCTCTCAATTTCTAATTCTCAGTCCCCAAAAAATGAGCTGCTATAAATATTTTTGTACATATGGGTCCTTTTCCCATTTTTATGTAGATCTATATCTTTAAACAAAGGAATTTCATAAAAATCTGTTTATTATCGTGCATGGAATATTAACCAGGTTTCACACTTGTAGAATTTTGAATAGCCTCCTTTATTGCAACATCTCTTCATCTATCTGTACCTCAGACAATCTCACCAAGGGCTAGTCTTTTCTTGGAACTGATAAAATCTGTATAATATAACATAGGCATAAACTTAGAAACCAGCTCTGTTGAAAAAAACCAAGAATCTGTGACTTATTAAAAATTTTTGATGGCTTGAACACACATTTTAAAGACAATAGGTTCCTTCAAATAATAAATTTTCCTTTTACTACAACTGAACTGTAAATTATACATTTATTTTAGATTAGCCAACAGAACTCCAAATTCATCATAACATCTAGTTTTGCACAGTCTGCTTTCATTTCCCAGTAGGCTATTTCCTCTTAGAATTCATTTCCCATTTGAAAAGAAACTCTGTGACCCACTGGAAGTTGGACACAATTTATACTTCACACATTTGCGTCCAGTGTCATCAGTTCTCAGCTAGTTAGATACTAAAAGCCTCTTTGCAGGATAGTAAGATCAGAGGAAAAAAACTTTAGCAGAATATTTAAATCGGATAGGTGCTGAAATGAATAGAGTGTTGGATCTGGAGTCAGAAGTTCTGAATTCAAATCCTTCCTGTGACCTCTGTTTGCCTCGCTTTCCTCATCTCTAAAATTGGTATAATAATAACTCCTATCTTCCAGATTTGTTGCAAGAATAAAATGAGATAATATTTGTAAAGTACTTTGCAAACGTTAAGTTGGTGTGTAAGTCCATTAGCAGTGTGATTTGTGTAATGATTTTTCTAATCTATAAAAATTACTTCTGGTACAGATCTCTTTCTGGACATACACTTAAAAGAAATTAAAACAACTACTGCAAATGAAGCAACATGTGCTTTCTACTTCCACCAAATCTTTATATAATTGTAATTTAATATACTGGAACACTGACAGAATTCAGTGAAGTCCAGAAAACATGTATTGACTTCCTCAGTGCTAGGCACTGTGAGATGATAACTGGTAGAATACAAAAGACCCAGATGAACTGATCCCTGCCGTGAAGAAGCTAACACTTCACTTGGGGAGGCAAGTTAGAGTAAGAAAATAAAATATAAACAGGCATAAGAAGGTAGTGTAGACTGCATACTCCTAATTTATTTAGAGTAAAATTAAGAGACTGCTTTATAATTTACTGTTTATTTTAAAATTTCAATTAACAAGTATTTATTGTCTCTCCATCTAGTTGTTTAAAAAAAGAAAAAAGAAAGAAAAGGAAAATAAAGCCCTTACACCAAATATGCATCCTTATGAAAATTAAGTACTACAACTGGCCATGTCTAAAAATGGAGATCTCTCATTCTGCATCTGGAGTCTGTCATGTTGTAGGGAGCATATATCATCCTTAATCCACTGAAATTGTGACTAGTAATTGCATTGTTTGGATGTCTTGTACCAGTCAGCATTGTTTGTCTTTACGTTGTTGTTATTTTATAAACTATTTTTCTAGGTCTGCTCACTTCATTCTCTCTGCCTTAATTCCTACATATCTTTCCAGGTTTTTCTAAAAAGAAAAAAATGAAATATTTATCAGAGGAACATGAGACAAATGTTTTCCCAGTTGACTGTTTCCCTAATACTTTTAGCTATTTTTTTTGTTTTGTACAAAAAAGTTAATTTTATATGCTCAGAATTAACCATTTTCTCTTCCATGAACCTTTTGTTTGGCCTGAGATCATTATGTACTCTATTAATGTGGAAGGAAGCAAGACAACTATAGATTGAATTATGCTGGATCTGAAAGGAAGCAAAGGATTTAGGATTAAGCAAAGAAAAGAAATAACATTCTAGGGAGGAACAGAGATGGAAATCAGTGTCACACTTGCACAAGGCCACAGATTGGAGCAGAAGATAAAGCTGAAGAAGAGTGAGAGATGTAAAGTTGAAGAGATTAGTTTAGAGCCAAAAGCTGGTGTCCACTTGATGGAGGATCTTGCATCACAGGTTAAGAAGTTTTGGAGATGTGGTTCTTGAGCTCTAAAGCTCTCTAAGCTCCTTGAGGGTAGGAACTTTTTAATTTTATTTATAATTTATTACAATGTACCCAGCATATTGCACTTTAAAATGTTTGTGAATAAATGGAAGTGGCATGAAAATTGCTTTTTTAAAGGATTATTTTCTTCAGTGAGATTTTGCACCTCTATTTCCATGTGGCCACATCTGCTTTTAAAGGAGTTCTTTTTTTTCTTCAGTGAATTTTGTGCCTCTTTTACCATTAGGCCGCTTCTGTTCTTTAAGGTGTCATTTTCTTCAGTATTTTTTTTTATTCCTTTTACCAAACCTGTTAATTCCCATTGCAAAATTTTCTTGCCCCACTCTGATTTCCCAGTTTTTCCTCTACCACTCTTATCTCTTTCTTTAACTCTTTCAGGAATTCTTGTTGGGCTTGGATCCAGTTGGTGTTTTTCTTTGAGGTGTTGCTTACAGTTTTCCCCAGGTTATTGTTTTCTTCTGAGTTTGTGTCTTGATCTTCCCTGCCATCACAGTAGATTTTTTTTGTTTGCGTTTTATTTCCTCATTTTTCCAGCCCATTCTTTAACTTTGAACACTATATTAAAATAGAGCTGTGTTCACGTAGAGATAGAGAAATGCGGTCCCAAGCTTCAGGCATTTTTATGCTGCTGTTTTCAGAGCTAACTCTGGGGGTCTGCAAGTTTTCAGTGCTTCTAAGATGTTGTGATATGGGGAGAAATATGGTTACTGTTCTCCTGGTCTGTGCTCTTGTTCTTACCCAGAAAGGGCAGTCACAAACTCTTAGCATTCCTATTGACCCTAGATCTGTGAAGAGTTCCTGCCTTCCTGCAGCCACCTTGCTAGAGATCCTCTCTGCCTTGGAATACAACCAAAGCCCCTGCTTCCTTGTGACCCACCAGAAATGCTCCTTTCTACCCTGGATCTGCAGCTTAGAACTGCATATGGGCAATAAAGTTGCCAGTCAGCACCAGCTGTACCCAGTGCCAGCAGTGAGTTCCCTATAATCCTCTTTCTGACCCCCTCATTGTCTCTGGAATGAGAGCTCTGGAAGCTGCTATGGCTGCTGCACTGCTGTTGCTGCTATAGCATGGGTACACTCTAGACAGGCTTCCACTCCAGTGTCACAGATCTTTCCTGCCTCCCTCTTAAATTTTCTTGGTCCAGAAAAATGTCTCACCCTGAGCTTTGTTGGATCTGCCACTCTGAAATTTGATTTGAATCATTTTAAAGTTATTTGTGGGGGGGGAGGGGAGGAATGTTGAAAGATCACTTCCTCTAATCCATCATCTTGGCTCCACCCATAAAATGGCATTTTAGAACAATTTATTCAACTACTACTGCAGTTCCTCAGCATGACACAAAGGTGGCCCTGGGTTCACCTAAGAATTTGTCAGTTCATTGAAGTCTTCGGCAGGTCTTATGAGCTGGAAAGCATGAGCCTCGCAATAGACTACACGCCCTTTATTTGAGGATGAGTCTAGCACAATTCAAAGAGGCTTGCTAGGTTGGCCAAAAAGGTTTGAATGTTTCAACCATTCATGAAGACTAGGATTCAGAGGAATTGAATTCTCCATTGTTAGAGAATGAACCCACACGTTCCAAATCACAAATTCACTGAAGTATGTAAAATGTAACCTGACTAGAATATGTAAGATAAAAAGATTGGAAGCCGGCAATGTATTATAGTAATTTATTGGTTAAGTGATAGAGTGATTAATTAGGGTAATTGCTGTTGAAATGTAGAGAAAAGGCCAAATCGAAAAAGTGTTACAGCAGAACTTGTAAACTGGATGCAAATGAGAGGCAAAAGGGGGCTTTTGAAAGTTAAACTCTAAGGTTAGGAGCTGAAGGAATTGGGAGAAAAATGATTCTATATTATAAAAGGGGGAAAGTTTACATAGGGAGCCAGTTTGGGGAGGGGGCTGAGGAATTTAACTTTAGACAAGTTGAATTTTGGATAACAGAAGGGCATCCAAGTCAAGAAATCCTAAAGACAATTAGTGGTAGTCCTTGCTGGAGATGTATATTTGAAAAGCACCGTCATGGAAATAATCTTTGAAACCACAAAGGGAATCATCCCTTCAGTGGTGCTGAGTTGTAGAAGAGCATAACATAGAGGATGTTGTGATGAGAAGACAGAAGGAGGAGGGACTGAAGAAAGCAACAAGTAGGGGAGAACCAGAAGATGGTAGTGTCATGGAGGCTAAGGAAAGAGAATGTTTGAATAGTGAAGAGTGAGCTGCACTGCCACATTCCCCCAAAGAAGCCGCAGAAAATGTGTACCAGCAAAAAAAATGGACTTGGCTAAGATAGTTAAATAGTGACCTTAAAATAATTTCAGCAAGGTAAGTAGGAGGAGCCATACAGACACTGAAAATGATCAGTGAAATTTGATTATTACAAGTTCTTCAATTACTCTCCCCAGGTTTTTGTTAAAACCTCTTTTAAGGCAGTTCCTGCTTTATGTTGAATTCTCCTCTACAACGTTGAATTCCCTTCTGTGTTGTATAGTAGTGCTCCAGTATGTTTTAGTGCCATTTAATTGGAATGCCCCTATTTCTACATTTCTGCATAAAACATTGTTATAAGCCATTTAGAAAACAACAGTTTTGTATTCTTTGATTTTACATTTTCAAGATTTGACATCTTTTTGCAGTTTTTTTCTAGGTCATTGATTAGTTCTAAAAATTCTGCAGCTAGTATTTTCAGGAATGCTTGCTTCATGCCTCTTAGAATTTAAATTCAAAAGTTTTTTTTCATAGCAACCATAATTATTTGAGAGACATCACATCTACCTTGTTTCTTTTCCATGTGAACATCTCTTGTAAAATATCTTAGACTGACAGCACCAGAACTATCCATAATAGTTAATTGTGCTTTCTGGTTTTGGTAGAAAGTTATATTTAAAGTTGTTTCTAATTCTTAACCTCTTCTGTTTCTCTTTGGAGGAACCACTGAGGGAATACTTGGTTGTAAAGATCAAGTGAGATAATATATGGAAAGTGCTATAAAAATATTAGCTGTGATTATTAGTCTTCTGTCTTCTAACCAAGACTGCCATGTAGTGTGGTAACACAGTTTAAAAGGTCTAACATGTAAAAGGAAGAAATGAAAAGAAATTGACTCAGTTTTCTTCTTTGTACAAGAGTATGATTGATCCTTTGGGTTTTCACTTCAGTTTACTCATAAAAATGTATATATTTTAAAGAGGTAGGAGGGACTGGAATTTCTAAATCTCCCAAACTGGAAGGAGGTCTGGAATTCCAAGTAAAATCATAATTTAAAATTTAATGCATTTTTATTGACCTAAAATCATTTTTTCTACCATATGCTATTATAATTTTATAACATTTTTAAAAGTGTCCTGATTTCTTTATACACTTTTGGCACATTCTTGACTTGAAGTCTTCTGTTAAGAAGTTGACATTCAACAAAACCTATTTTTATACCTGTTTAATTTCCATATCTTCCAATGTCATTTTGTTTTTCTACACAAAGAAATGTTGAAAGTAGACCCAGTTGGAGTTATTTTTTTTGACTCACTGCCCACAATTGTTTAAAGGAATTTTGTGTCGCGTTGGGAGTAGATTTTTTTTTTTCAAACTATCAGGAAATTATGTTAAATTGGACATTAAAACCTTAGAGCTACAGTGTTGGAGTCATAACATGGAAACAGTTTCAGAAGGTTTTGGGCAAGGATCTGAATGCATCAAACAAGTAAATGTCAGTATATTTGCAGTTTGCTTAAAGCAGAATTGCTGGTCACATTTACTTAACTCCTCGTCCAGAGATATTCAACACACTATTAATTCCCCATACTTAGTTTCAGCCTCAGAGTTTTATTTGTTCATACAGGATAACTTCCTGAAGTAAAATGCTGGAACTCTCAAGCTGTAACACCTTAGAGATCACCTTGTTCATCCCCACTTTTTCATGGAAACTAAGACTCAGAGAGTTTAAATAACATGCCCAAAGTTATACCACCCATTTTTGACAGGAGTGAGACTACAAGACTCCCAGCTTCTGGTCCATTTGTTTCCAAGACCTTTAGATTTAACTTGTCACTAGTTATCTGTGCAATCTTGGAAGTTCTGTAACTTGTCTCAGCCTCAGTTTCTCTAACTACAAAATAAAAATTGCTTCACAGGGTGCATGTGAAAATTAAATAAGAGAAAACCATAACATTTTAGAACTGGAAGGGAAACTTAAGAAATAACCTGGTTCACTGCCCTCACAAGAACCAGTCCAGGTGAAATGAACTTGCCAGAAGCTACCTAACTAGTCAGTGACAGAATCCAGAATGAAAACCAAAGTCTCCTAACTCCACAGTCTTTTGCTTTTATCCCCACCATAACACAGTGCCAATCTTGAGGTTGATTTCATCTGGTCTATGACAAAAGCTAGGCAATATTATTGCTTTGGCAGTAATACCATAGTTCAGATAATAATTTCCACTCTAAGAATCCTTCTGGGGCTCTGATCAATTAAAACCTGAATGATAAAAGCTAGTTAGCCCATCAATTCAGTTCAATTTAGTTCAACAAGCACTTATTAACTACCTACCATGTGCCAAGTGTGTGCCAGGTACCTACTGCTATCCAGCAGGAATATGAAGACAAAGGAAATTTATATTCACTGGAAAGGAAAGCTATACAGAAAAGTAAATGAAGAGATACAGAGCAATGAGAGCAGGGCAAGTGTGGGAAGAGACTGCTAACAGCAAAAAAGGAAGACCTCACGGAGAGGGTAGTGTATGAGCTGAGCTTCGAAAGGTCCTAAGAATCCCAGGAAGTGCAAGGAAGGAATATATTCCCGGGGTAGAGGATACTCTGTACAAAATCAGGGAATTGGGAGAGAAATGTCTTCATGGAGAAGATCAAATAGGCCAATTTGTATAGACCCTGGATGTAGGAAGGGTTATCATGTGAAAGCAGTCTAGAAATTTAGGTAGGAGCCAGATTGTGAAGTTCTTAAGTACCAAACATTCTTCTCCATTCTAATTCATCTTTTCCAGGAAAGCTTTATTGAAAGACACTTAAGAATCATACCCAGACGCAATCTACCATCCAGCTCCCACAAAACAGCATGTATGCCTGATCTGGTGAGGAACAACCATACCTCATTCTGTGACGTGAATATTGCAGCAAGCAAAATATTAACTAAATTAAAGGCAGAATCTTTAGTACTCTCAGCCACAGATTTTAGTTACCAGTCACAGATTTTCTCCTATACCTATTATCCCTGGCAGCTCTTTCTTGAGGCGAATGCCTTCCTTAGGACTCAGCATCTTTAGCTTCTGGCTTAAACATTCTTGGTATTATGATCAGCTGGGAAGGTCATATGCCTTTGCTCTAGACACTCTGTCCAATTTTCCATATCCAACTTAAGGACCAAACAAGTAAGCAATACTTCATGCCTATTTGTGGCTAGCTAGGAAGAGGGAGAACATGCAGGAAGAATTTCTGGGGTTGATCCATCTTTATAGAAACCTTCTTACTGGTAAATAAGTAGAGTTTCAACAAAGAGGGGCTTGTTTTTTCCTGTCGGATATTACTGCAAATGATAATAGAGCTATTGCCAGGACAAAACAGAGAACCATGTTAAGCCAAGAATAGCCACTATACTTTGGTAAAAAAAAAAAAAAAACCTATGTGCAATTACTAGTAGCAGGGTAGGTTCAAGCTATAGCATTTTCTGAAAATGAATATGAATTGCCAGGCAGCTGCCATACAACTGTCATGTAGGTGAAGACATTTAACAGCTAGAACTGAAGTTGTCATATCCCAATCACCTGTAACTTTGGAGAAGGGAGGTAGAGAAAAGCTGAGTTCGTAACAGGAGAAAATAGAGTCAACCAACCAAATAGAATGGTGGTACCATAGGATTTATACCAAAAGTGAAGAACTGTTTGATATCCCTTGATGTCCATTAGTCTCCAGGTAGAAACTCAGTATCTTTGATATCAAATAAGATAACACTCTCTAAGAGAATTAGATATTATTTGAGGGTCCAGACGTTATCTTAGGGACAAACCCTGAAGAGAGACCTGAGAAGAATGAATTCTAGGAAATTTTACCTCATATTTACATAACATTTATTACCCATTTGCAGATTTCTTTTAACCGAGGCTCAAAAGGTAGATAGTCATACTTCTGAGAACTGTTCTAACTAGGATTCAAAATTTGAATTCCTAGTGCCAAAGCTAGAGTTCTTTCCTCTGTTCTTGATGACTTACTGAAAGAATTCCATTTTTAACCTGGATGAAAATGTTATAAATTGATCATTAGCTACAAGGAAACAGAATGCCACAATCTTTCCAGATTTTGAAGAGACAGAAACAAAGTCAGAGACAAAAAGAGAGAGAATTTATTAAGTGTTTGCTATGCACCAAGGATACAAATACATACACAGTACTTATCCTCAAAGAGGGCATGATAATTGCATTCATATGAGGGAAGTGGCCTGGGACCATGATTCAAGTCAAAATGAGACAAAAACTCACCTATCAGAACCCAGCTTAACCACTGTGAACCAGAATCTGGATGCTAACCCATCTATCCAAAGTAATCATTACCAGGAAGCAGTCTTCCAGTAGAGGATTTGAGAAAGCAAGAACAAAGTTAATAGACAAATTGGCAGCATGCAGCTGGAAGGCTGTGGAGTCTAGAGAAAATGAAAGCTGAAGTGACTGGTAAGATAATCCAATGAATCAGATACTCAGACATTTAGGACACTGCAGTGAAAAACAGCAGCATCTCCAGATGGCTCACCATCTCCATGTTTGTGGATCCTCTTCTTGTGGTTTGTGTAGAGGCCACCAGAAAAACGTAGCAATTTGCATTAAAAAGAAGCCCTCACTTGCCCTCTATTCTATTCTGGCCATTCCAGTGATTCAGTTTCAAGGCTCAAATGCAATGAAATACTCATGGGCCATAAAAATGAAATGAAAAATGGCTACTTATAACAAAGAATTGAAAGAATCCAATTACAAAAAGTGGGTACTGTCTTCACATTCACCAGGACAGCAATGCATCAGAAAGATGTTCTGCAGGGCACTAGTACTCAGCTAGGCTTCAGGAACACCAGCTTCTCATAAGCTGAGGTTTTATACTATTAGGCTTATAGACCAAAAAAACCCAAAGATGGCCTCCTTGCCTAAGCAGTGGGAGATCATGGTAGCATGTGTAATAATGAGGCAATATATAACAATAGCTAGGCTAGCATTTACGTAATACTTTAAGGTTTACAAAGTTATGTACATGTTTGATCTCATGTGAACCCTGTAACAACCCTGAGAGGTAGGTGTATTATCTCCATTTTACAGATGAGGAAACTGAGACTGACAGAGTGACTTTTCCAGGATCACAGAGAGTAATAAATGCCCCTCCCACCATGTCTTCCTTGTAACTTTAGAATAAAGATGATCTTGAAGACTTACTGAAAGAATTCAACTCTTAACCTGGATGAAAATGCTATAAACTGATCATCAGTTATGAGGAAACAGAAAAAACATATCCTCTAATCTAAGAATTATTAAGACTGAACTTGCCTCAGATCATCATTTTGCAGGAATTTAAAATGGTTCTCTAGTCCTATAGAGACCTGAAGAAAAAGTTTCCACTACATCATAACCAACACATGTCTATCCAGCCCTGCTTGAAGGCCTCCAATGAGAGTAAACCCAGTAATTACTAAGCGAGACTATTTCTCTTACAGATAATGTCAGAAAATTTTTTCTCATAGCAAGCCTGAATCTGCCTCTAAAACCTTCATTCACTGTATGCTCATGGGCCAAACAAAACAAGCCTAATCAACCTTCTTCATAAAAGTCCTTCAGATGTTTGAAGAATCCCTTTTGTGACCTACCTTGAGTCTTCTCAAAGCTGGTTTTTTGGGGTTTTTTTGAAGGACAAGATGACGTCATTGCCTCAGATGCAAGGAGATCTATGTCCAGTACTCTGTACCCCTGGGAAATATTAGCTTCTGAGAAGTATTATGGCAGAGTGAATAACCTGCTTGAGATTGGAGTCAGGGTGACCTGGGTTCAAGTTCTGACTTTTCACATGTACTCACTGTAACCTGGGGCAAGTCACAACCTCTCAAGGCTTAAAACAATTCACCAAGAGAATGAGTTGTAGAAAAATTATTTATCTGTTTCCTCCCTAAGAGCTCCACTCACCTATGAAATCACAAATCTTCCCCTGCTCCAAAAAAATTTGCTATTCACTGTCTTCTATCTGACTCAGTATGGAGGATGGTGAATAAGAAACTGCAGCTATACTCAGGAGAAACGCTTTTCCTGTATTGTCCAGTCATTTCAGTCATGTCCGACACTTTGTGACCCCATTTGGGGACACTGGAGTGGTTTGCCATTTCCTTCTCTAGTTCATTTTACAGATGAAGATACTGAGGCAAACAAGGTCAAATAATTTGCCTAGGGTCACATAGCTAGTATATGTATGAGGTTGGATTTAGACTCGAGTCTTCCTGACTCCTAGTCTGGCACTCTGTTCACTGTGCCATCTAGCTGCTCCCAGCTGTCCTGTTCGCCCAGGTCAATTATGAGGTACTGAAATAGAAACTCATTGCCTATTGTCATATCATTGTCATGGATGATTGTTTGCCAATTCATCCCTCCTATGTGAGGATGTCTCCCAGGGTCTTTTGCCCTTAGTTCTTTTAAGTTAATATGGAGGTAAGACCATGTACCCTGGGTACCAAAATAGCCAGTATGTTTATATCTCCAAGAGACATATTGAAAGAGATAATGGAGTGGCTAGTGCTTAGAAGATTGCAAAGAGCTATAAGAATCTGGTTGCATTTGTATAAGTATATTTATATAAGTACTTCCTGGTCAAAACTTCAAATGAAAAATTCAGAGGCAGACATAATATGAATATGAATGGAAATATATACTCTGTTCGGGTACTCTTAAAATGTTCTGTTTTTATGTCGCCTACTTCTATTTTAAAGTGTCAGTTTATTTTCTTTTAGTTGACCACATGCTTAGCCAGAATTAATTCAAAAAATTCACGTGATAAAATTGAAGTTTTCTTTTCCATCTAGATGTCAGTGCAGATGGTCACTTGTTATGAGCTCTCTTTGATTAGTAACTCACTATGTTTTGATTCAGAATTTCTTAGATGTGTAAGCTCTCTAGGTCTTTTCTTTTTCTTCAAAGGGATATTTTTACCAGATCTGGCTTTTATTGTTCACCCCTCTCTTCTTTCCTGTATGACTTATTCCCATCTTGATCCTAACCTGATAACAACACAATTAAAATTTTGGATTTCAGTTTGTTCCTTGACAGACATTAAATAACTCTTCTCTCAGTTTTGTTTTTTACTTTACATAGCTGCAACTTCTCCCTTACTCTGTGCAATGTGATGATTGTAGTGTCTTTGTGCCATATTTAAAATCACATTTTATCCTCTCATGGGTGTTTGTTGTCCTTCCCTCTTTGCAGATTACAACCAGTCCACACCTCCTCCTTCAGAATTCTCACCCATATCTCTCATGTCCCTCATAGAGCATTCACCCCATGCAGTTTCTCTTGTCTTTTTTAATACCTTGAAAGTAACAGTAATCATACTTATAGCTAACATTTCTATTGTGCCTACGATTTCCCAGATACTTTGGTAAGCATTTCATAGCTCATTTGATCCTCACAACAGGCATGGAAGGTAGGTTCTCTTATCTTCTCCGTTTTACAGTTGAGGAAACTGAGACAGACAGAAGTTCAGTGACGTGCCTGGGGTCACACAGCTAGGAAATGCCTAAAGCTGGACAGAAACGCAGGTCTTCCTGACTCCAACTGTTGGTCTGTGGTGACAGTATGACAATATGACTTGCCCATTGCTCTTTTGTATCATATAGATCTTTAACAGTATCTTCTATGCCAGCTTCTCTGTAAAGTCCACTTTGTTGGGGCAACTAGGTGGTACGGTGGACAGAACAGTAGCCCTGAAGTCAGCAAGACCCAAATTCAAATGTGGCCTCATGTCTGGCCTCAACACTTACTAGCTGTGTGATCTGGGCAAGTAACTTAACCCAGATTGTCTCAAATTTAAAAAAAAAAAAAAAGATCCACCTTGTTAGTGTTCTGTACACTATTAGGATGGAACAAACATTTATTAAGTACTTGTTACGGGGGAGGACTTTTGCTCAGTAATTTACAAATATCTTAGTTGATTTTCACAACAACTTGGGAAGTAGGTGCTTTTCTTGCCCTCACTTTACAGTTGAGGAAACTGAGGCAAACAGAAGTTAAATGACTTGCCCAGGATCACATAGTAGGAAGTGCCTGAGGCTAGATTTAAACTTAAGTCTTCCTGACTACAGGCCCAGTGCTGTATCCGCTGTAGCACCTCATTGCCTCTGTTCACACTCACCTTGTCATTCCACTGCCCTACGGGGTACCTATAATTTTGATTCTTTGAAGACAAGAATGTTCCATGAATTAAAGGCTTATGCTATTACTGGGAGAATATTGACATTAACAAAGTAAGGTCTATAGCAGCAAGTATCTTAGAATCACTGAAAGGGCTATGCAGTCTCCCGAATGAAATCTAGCCCACTCTTAGACATCCATAACAGCTTAAATGTAAACCCCTCTTTTAAAAATCAGATTCATTTTTCACTTTATTCAATTTGCTTTGACCCACATTATTTACACTAAAGGGAAAGATGATTGACTCCCTTTTAAAATGTGATTTTAAATATAGCACAAAGATACTGCAATCATCACATAATATCATTTTTCCTTCTCCCAAAGCATTTCAGCATCAGGATATACTGCTGCCCTTTCATCGTAAACACCATTCTCTTTCATTTATTCTTAGCCCCTTCATTTAGCATTATTTTGTTGTTTCCTTGGTTTCACATTTTATCTCTTTATGTGAACTGGGAACCAAAGCCTTTCATTTGATAGGTGATCTTGTGCATTCTGGAAACTCATACATGTAATTGTGGAACAAATATAGCAGCTGGAAGGACTCTTTCCTGAACAAAACCCAAGTGGGACATTTGGGTGCAAGCCAAGATTTCAGCAGTCATAGCCGTTGAAGTAAAAAGATTGGCTATGTTACAATGCCAGCAAATCACTCCTGGACTGATAGAAATGTCCTTCAGGTAATGGTCAGACAGAGGGTTGGGACCTTACTCATCTAATTGCCTGACCACAAAATAAAATGTTTACTATAATTAATTGCTTTAATGCGACTAAAAGTAAAGAAGCTACATGACTCAGCGGAAAAGATTAAAAATTAAAATTAAAAAATTGGAGGACTTTCCATAGGATCCTAGATCTAGCA
The DNA here is from genome assembly GCA_028658325.1 of Potorous gilbertii. Taxonomy (NCBI): domain Eukaryota; kingdom Metazoa; phylum Chordata; class Mammalia; order Diprotodontia; family Potoroidae; genus Potorous; species Potorous gilbertii. The sequence continues at coordinate 56,806,123 of CM053774.1, read as the reverse complement.
CAGATTGCTCTTACCTTAGGCAAGATAACCAGCGTCTTGGTATTGGGTTTCATCCGGTGAGGAGGGCAGCAAGGTAATTCTTAACTCAAGAATGTCAGGTCAAGGTTTGACTGCTTCAGTGAAAGAAACATTGCAAGAACTAGAAAAGCAGCATGACGTGGTGGAGACCTCAGACTCTTAAAAGACAGGCACTCGGTCCCTCAAGCTGCCGTCTAACTAAGTGCAAAACTTCAGGAATGTTACATTTCTCACCTTCAGTTTTCTTCATCTGAAACATGGAAACAATAATGCTCATACTGTTTACCTTACAGAGCTATGAGAAAAGCAGTTAGTCATTAGAGAGCAGTGTATGATGTGAGGGGCAGTTGGTGGCGCAGTAAGTGTCAGGCCTGTAATCGGTAAGACTCCTCTTCCTGAATTCTGATCTGGCCTCACGTACTAGCTGTGCGACTCTGAACAGGTCACTTAACCCTGTTTGCCTCAGTTTCTTCATCCTTTAAAATGAATTGGAGAAGGAAATGGCAAAAACCATTCAGTATATTTGCCAAGAAAACCTCAAATGGGATCATGAAGAACTGGACATGACTTAGAAGACTGAACAACAGCGTATAAATGTGATCCTAGGAAAATAATACTGAGAGAAATATGAGTATTAAAGCATCTTAACAATAAAAACGTTATCAGCTAAGACTTCATGTGACTTTTAAAAAAGCTGGTTTGGTGGTATTATTTAAAAGAAAAGTGAGTCAAATTTTTTGTATTATGTCATTCAATTTTCAGAGAATTGTTTCAAGAAGAGTCAGTTAATTACTATAATAAGAAATTCCATCTTCCCAAGCATCAGTTATGCTGATGTGTTCTTCATAGTTCAGAATGCCTAGCGGGGGAAACAGTATAAGAGTTATAAGAAAAATAAAGCCTTTTCTGTGTAAATAATAGAAGCAGGTACCAAATAGGAAGAAACACCTTGAAAATCATATTAATTTTCTAAATTCAGATAGTACTTGGTGGAAACTTTTCAAAACATCTTGCCTTGCCTTTTGCATGCTGGATTAGTCCTCCTTGATATTCAGATGATCTATTTGCAAAGGTCTTGCTGAAGTCTTGTACTTGGATGAATTCCTGAGCAATTCGGAACACTGATGTAGGTGAAATGAATGAGTAAGTAGTGCTTAAAGCACAAAATGTTGGACGGTGATTCCAGCTTACGTCCATTTGTTCAAAGATTTACTTCCATTTCGTTTTTTCTTACCAGAGCACAAGAGGAAAAGTGCATATTCTAGAAGCATTTTTCAGCTTATCTTTTTAAGAGATTTTTTTTTTTATTTTGAACCTTGACCATTCACACCACATTTGTCTTTATTAGACTGTAACTGATTTAACTAGCAATATGGGATTCCCACCAATTGTGCTCATCTCTATTTACCAAACCATTAATTTCTTCTGAGTAACTCAAATCCATCATTATGTGCTTTTGTTGTTTGCTTTTATGTTCATCCACGGTGAAGTCGTAAACATTACAATCTCCCTAGGTTTAAAAAATCTATTTATTATGAACAAATTTATTGCTTAATTGATTTACATATTTAAAATGCAAAGAACCACAAATTAAAAGTATTGCTTTCCTATTTAAAAAAAAAAAAGTAGATGCCATTCTTTCCTAACTGTACTGTGTTTGTCTTACATAATTAACACTCAAGATTCAAAGACTGGTAGATACCTTTTGTAGTTTATTTTTATATATAATGCGAATGGTGATGGTAAGAAGACTTAAATTCAGAATCCTAGATGTGTTGTGCTTTGCATAATTACAAATTAATTCCTGGAAACTAGTAGTCAGCTAGCTTATTCTCCCAAATCTTTTTGTCTGAGGTCCTATCATCTATAAGAGGAAAGTAAAATTTCTTCAATGAAATTGTGAATTCATTTTTCCAGTATATTTACTATGAGATAAACTCATTAAGCCTTTCTGCACCCTGAGTTTACAGGTTTTCCTTAGTTGTTTATTGCATCCAAGACATAGGTTTGTTTTTTTCTAGCTTCGTACATTTTATCCACCTTACAGGGCTGTTGTAGACAAAGTCTTTTCTAAGCCTTAAAACGCGATATAAAGGTGAGTTATTTTAATAATGACAGTTATGTAAGAGAAGTTTATAGTGGAAATATTTTAAAATTTCAGAACCTAATGTCCATTTCCTGATAAAATATTCACCTCTGGACATATTTTCTACTAATATAAGTTCAAAGAAGGTGTTGTAATAGTTATATTTTAAATATAGATTTTCTAAAAATAAACATAAGCCAAAATATTGCTTGGCTGACACTGATTTTGTGATGTGTGTGTATAAAAGTTTTAACTGCCATTATTTTTCCTGAACTTTACCTATTTAAGGTCCTACTCTTGGTCTTGTGGTTTGCCTTAGCATTTTGACAGAATCATGCCAAGCTGATCCAGCTGGCTTGTCATCCTTTCTTTGCTTTGCATGCTAGTCATTCTCTCTCTTGGATATTGTGACCCACTGCAGCCTTGTGTTTCATTTGCCCAACATTCACATGATGGTTTTTCTTGATAATGGCAGATACTCCAGTGTCTTTGCCACAAAAAACCCCAAATGGGGTCAAGAAGAGTCATAATTCACTGAAATGACTCAACAACAAAAATTCTTTTCCGACTGCTGAAAGCTCCTACTGTACAGTGGGCAGCTGAGGGTTAGTTGAATAGTCTATTGAATACCCAAAAGTGTTTGTTAGGTTTCTCCATGATCCCTACCCTCCAGGACAAAACCCTTCTAGTAGGGCTAAGAAGGAAAAGGTAATCAAGTCGCAGATCAGAATGTTGATATATTCACTGCCTTATATATCTGTCTTATCATATCATAATTATGCATTGATAAATTCCACATTCCACACCAATGAGATCAAATCAGTCACTGCTTAAAGAAATTAATTCAGGCTATTCACTAGAAGGTCAAATACTGAAGCTTAAATACTTTGACTGATTAATGAGAAGATGGAACTAATTGGAAAAGACCCCAATGTTGGGAAAGATTGAAGGAAAAAGGAAAAAGAGGTGGCAGAGGATGAGATGAGTAGATAGTGTCATGGAAACAATGAACGTGACCTTGGACAGACTTTGGGAGATAGTAGAGGATAGAAGGATCTAGCATGCTATTGGGGTCATGAAGGATCAGACATGACTGAGTGATTGAACAACAACATTGCACATGCATAATTTAGTGTTAGGTGTTAAACTGAGCGAGTGAAAGATCTCTTTCCTTGCCATTGTAATTTGTTATAACAAATATAGATGTTGACATACACGTGTGTGTGTATATATATATGTGTTTGTGTGTGTGTGTGTGTGTGTATATATATACACACACAATTATGCAGATTCCATACAGATAAAATACAAAGTGGTAAAGATAATGTAGACAAGTCCAGCTACTGACTTTAGAATTCAGTCTCTTTAAAGTTCATGTAGAAAGAAACAAACATTTTCTTGGCATTGTGCACATTTCCAATTATATCTAATGCATTACTTGTTACAGCATGAGTCCACTGAGAGAAAAAATTGTAATAGCTTATTTTCAGAACAAATATGACTATACATTAGCAACAGAAATAATATAGCCATCTTATAAGAAATACAACAGAGAGGTTATTTGCTAAACTATTTTCCCACACTGTTGTATTTTGTTCTCATATGTCCTGATAATTTAACCAGAAAGGGAAAAAATGAACTCCTTTCTCTAATAGTCGGGAATGATCTGAGAAAAGACTACTAAGCTGTCCATGCCCATTGGCTCTGCAATACCACCACTAGGTCATTCCACCCAAGAAAGTCAAAGACCAAAAAAAAAAAAAAAAGAATCCACATATGCCAAAATATTCATAGCAGAATTTTTGTGGTAGCAAAAAACTAGAGAAAGAAAGTGAATGCCTATTGATCAGGGAATGGTTGAACAAATTGTGACTTGTTAACCTTATAGAATATTATTGTGCCATAAGAAACACTGAATATGAGAAATTCAGAGAAGTTATCACAAGACTTATATGGACTGATGCAAAATGAAGAAAGCAGAACTGGGAAAGTGGCCAGAGAGACAACTTAGATTAGGCCAATTAGCCAATTGTGTAGATGTCTAGGTGGCATGGTTGATAAGGTGCTATACTTGGAGTCAAAAAAGACCTGAATTCAAATTCTGCCTCAGTTATGTAATATCTGTGTGACCCTGGACAGGGTCACTTGATCGTTCAAACTCAATTTCCTCACCTTCCTCACAGAGTTGTTTTAAGGTGAATTGAGATAACAGTAGAAAGTACTTTGCAAACCTTAAAATATGGTATGAATGCTAAATATTATTAAATGCAATGACCAAAATAAGCTCCAAGGCATAAATGATAAAATCCTTCTACCATCTCAGTAGAATGTGGTATCTGAGACAGATACAGTTATTAGGCTGGCAGGTGAATAGAACATTTATTAAGAAGTTACCATGTGCAAATTTATGTAGTGCCTTCATATTTTAAAGAACTTTTCTTATAAGAACCCTATGAGGTAGGTGGTACAATTAAACAAAGAGACCTGAAGCTCAGAGATAAAGTGACTTACAGTCATATAGCTACTAACTCTAAATTAAGAGACTGGAACTGAACACCACGCTCTTGACCCCATATGCAATACTCTTTCCACTGCAGCACAAAGCTTGGATTTCTATATGACATTTGACAAAATCTTTCCTTATTTCTTGAGGACAAGATGTAGAAATTTAGTTTAAAGAATGGTCTCATTATTTGCATTTAAAACGTTCATTGTTTCCATGATACCATCTATCCATCTCATCCTCTGCCACCTCTTTTTTCTTTTGCCTTCAATCTTTCCCAACATCGAGGTCTTTTCCAATTAGTCCCATCTTCTCATTAATCAGCCAAAGTATTTAAGCCTCAGTATTTGACCTTCCAGTGAATAGCCTGAATTAATTTCTTTAAGTAGTGACTGATTTGATCTCATTGGTGTGGAATGTGGAATTTATCAATGCATAGTTATTATATGATAAGATAGATATATAAGGCAGTGAATCAGTGTCAACCCTGGGCAAGTCACTGCGTATCAATTTCCTTACCTATAAAATGGTTTTCTTGAATTACCTTCCTCAAAAAGTTATCAGGAGAAAAAAACACACTTTTGTAAGTCAAAAAATATTATTCACCATGAACTGAATATATCATTGTTGACTTCTCTAAGAGCCAATGGCTCTTCACTGTGAGAAGGCAGTCATGGCTTCTCTAAGTTATGCCATAAGAATAGCAGGTACCAGCAGGTTCTAACAAGCTAATCAATTTTGGAGTCAAGGCATGGCAGCAAGCTGTATCTACTGCCCAGCTCAGTGCAAAAAAAAAAAAATTAGCAGGTACAGCACTAAGTAATTAATTCTTTGTCCATGGCTACCCATAGAACATAAATAGATCATCTCTTAAGTGACTGACAAAGGAGAAAAAAAATAGTGCTCAGAATCAAAGATTTTAAAATATCTTTGCACATCAGCTTGATTGCTGATAGTCAATGTGAGATCTTTATCCAAGAACCAACTAGTTGATACTGATGAAAGACCTGAACAATATATATCCGTATCGGCATTCTTACTGTAAATGATTCCAGAAGACATTAAAAAGTTGCAGCTCAATGGAAAAACAGGTCACAGGTTCTCCTTAAGAAAATAAATTGGTGGATTTGGTATCATCATAGATGCAAAGGCAACAAGCAGCACCATGTAACCTAACACTTGGACAACTCATCAAAGACTGCTCTTGATGAGCATAAAGAAAAAGGTTACCATAAAGATAATTGCAATTTATGCGTCAGCCTCTACTATATGGAATGAAGAAGTAGAAATATTCTATGAGAAACTTGACAAGATCAATTAAAATAACAAAAGGACAATATATACCTGAATGGTTACTCTGTGAGTGACTTAAATGTGTAAGAGAGTACAGGGAAGGAAGGTAAAAGAATATTTTGGAAAATGGGATATCTGATTAAGAAATAAAGGAGACCAAAGACATAGAGTCAATTTCTGAGTAATTTACATCTCAACAGAGATAAATAACTCATTATCCATGAGGGATTTTTTTAAGTCACCTGTGCTTGTCATACTATTGATAGTTAAGGGTCAAAATCAGAACTAATTCAGAAGAAAGGCTAAGATGAAAAGACACGCATTCGGTTACAACAATTCTAACCTGATATACCTGCAGACTGTCGATTCTAAAAATAAAAAGCAAACTGAGAAATTGATAAAAATAATGACCTATCATCATTTTAGAGATGTTTCATAGTTGCCAGGATAAAAGGGGCCAGAAACTGTCTCAACCAGCAAATATTTTATCTCCTTACCGAACAGGAATGGCAACAAGATCATTTCCAGAGAATTTAAGAAAAGTTTTTGCAAATGATGGATTATGCCACACAAAACAAAAACAATAGAGGAAAAACAAGCCTGCTGAAAGCTTAATGTGAGATCAAACCAGATAATCCCCAAAGCTTTTATGGGTCAAACTGGAAATGCTATACCAAATAAACATGAAGTAGATAAGGTTTGCCACTGTTTCTAGTGATCTATCCTCATCATTGTTGAAAATGAAATCATCGTATTTAGATACTACTTCTTCATTTCTCGGTCATTCCATACAGAAGTAGAAATGTCACTAAGAAAATTAAGTCAGGAAGAATGGATGGACCTAACCAAATGCATGCGGAAGAAATCTGTGCTAGAGATGACATGATTTTAAAAACATTCAGGACATGATTTTCAAGCTATCTCTTGGGGAAGAGGGAAAGAGTCCAAAAGAATGGAAAATATTATTGATGGTATTATTATTAAAGAAATATTAGAGAAATATTGGCAACCATTGATCCATCTTCCTGTTTTTTCCTCTCTATAAAATCTTTATGAGAAAACTATGTGCACATCTTGAATGATATCCAGAATGAAAATATGAGATGAAAAACAGCTGACTGAGAGATTAACAGAATTCAAGATTCTAATATTTACTGTTTACCAAATACAAAATAAAAAAGCATTTGACTTGGTAGGACAAAATGAAGCTTTAAAGCCTCTTCTCCAACAAGTTGTCTTCTGTTAATTTGTTAAGACCATATATGAAGCAACAGTTCTCAAAAGAATTATAAGGTGTTAACAGGCATATGAAAAAATACTCCAAATCACCAATAAGAGAAACATGAATCAGAATGACCTAATGTTTCAGTTCATACTGTGCAGATTAGCAAAGATCAAAAAGATAGGAATGGTTGGTGTTGGAGGAAGAGAGTCATACTAACACCTTGTTGGTGGAGCTGGGAAGGAGTGCAGCCATTTTGAAAAGCAATTTAGAATTATTCAAATAAAATGTAAAAAAGTCCATATTCTTTGACCCAGAGATTTCATTACTTGACTTATACCCCAAGGAGGCCATTGATAATTTTTAAAAGTCCACATATGTACTTTTTGTGATAGTGAAGACTTGGATACAATTAGTATCTAATTAGTGAGAGGATAAGATTCTCTTACTCCAAGAAGGAGGGGAGAGAGGCACAATATAGAGAGGTTTTGAAGTTTAGAAAAAAGTGAAACGAAAACTAAAAGGTAAAGGTATCCATTTTCTCAGTAAAATAGCAGGCAAAGTCCTTGCTAAAAGGGATGGGGTGACAATAGCAGCTTTGAATAGAATGTTTTGAACAGCCACTGCATGGAGTGTGATAGAAATCAATAAGGGAAAAGTAAAAAGATTGCCATGGAATAGCGCTAGCCAGTGAAGTTTAAATAGCAAAAATTTATATCAAACTCTATCCTGATGGTTACAGAGAAGGCATCCCAGGGTTGGACTTTTCAAGGTATGGATTGCGGGATAGGCCTAATATCTACTAGTGTTTCCCCCAACATAGGGTAAGCCTTAGCACTCCTTTTGTCCCTCCTGTGATAGGAATTAGCTTTCCCTAACAGAAGACAAAACTGTTCCCAGTATGTGATTGACCCGGGCATCCCTGACAAAACTTCTTGGTCATTTACGGATATAAAATTTCAGCTAGGTAGATTCTAGGCTTCTCATACTTGGTGAATGCCAGAATCCACACAAATTACTGTTTTCTAATGACCTGCTGACCAGACTTCTTTCCATAAGCTGCATCTGCCAAAACTAAAGGACCCCTGTATCCCCGTTGTACATCTGTGATGTGCTCATTTTTGTTAACTTTTCAGTGATACCTTATTTCATCCCCAAATCAAAAGAGAAGGAAGGGAATGCTGGCATTAGGGATTCGAGAGTAAGAGATGGAGTAAAATTGAACAGGTCCATGTTATGGGATCAGAACTGCAAAGAAAGGAGAAGCCAGAATAGATACCGTGGTTATTTATGGATGTTTAGATAGCGATCATTTGAGAAATGTGCTTATGTCACCTACATTTGCCAAATTTGAATCCTGTAGCTACCTGTCCAGATTTCTATCCCAACCCTTCTAGTCTTTTTTTTTTTTTAATAAATAGTACCTATCTTGAACAATGGCATACGTTGAAGATGATATTTCTATGATTCCATGTGTCCATACAAAACAGCTTTGGTAGCCATCTATGTTAGGCTATCTTAATAGATTATTTTATAATTAAACAGATGGAAAAAAATCTAATTAGTACAAGAAAAAGAGGAAATCGATAAAATTCAATAAGAGGTCACGAACTTTAGTTAACCTTCCTAATATATATCTGAACTGCTCTAACTTTATATATGTAGTGTTTAGCTTTTGTTAACTTTGAACTAAAAAAAAAAATGAAGTGAGATTATGACAATCGCTTTTATTCTTATCTAACAGCATAAAATGAAACATTTTATTGAGTAAATAATATATGCACAACCCCACAACCACATACTATGGAAGATAAAATATGTAAGACAGTCTCTGCCTTCAAGAAGTTAATAATCTAAGAAGGGCCTTTCTTATCCATTTTTTCTCTTTTGAAGTACACTAACAGTATCATTAGTAATTGCTGTTTTATGATTTCTAGTTACTATTTAAGTTGTCAATGTTAAATGCTCCCATTATTTAATTTATAATTTTATAAGTCATATTTTTTTTCCTTTTCTGTTCTGCTTATAATACATGGTTGTAAAAACATAAAACAGGGGTACGGGAAGAGAAATTTATTGTAAATATCAGCAGAGTAACTAATGAAAGAAAACAAGAAGGGGGGATAGAGAAAAAGTCTGAAAAGTAAAAATAGTTGCTGAATATTATTCTCTGTTTTAAGGACCTGTACTGTAGCTGTGATTATATGATGTCATAATTAGTCGAACACCAAAATAATTTAAACAACCAACTTATTTTTTCTAATGTAAAATAATCAGTTTTTATAAAACAAATTAATGATAAAAAATTTTTTTACTTTAATGTTAAAAATATTTGTTAAAAATGCTACAACATAAAAAAAAAATTTCAGGGGGAGGAGCCAAGGTGGCAGAGTAGAAAGACACACATATGCTAGCTTCTAACACACAGCCCATAAAATACCTGTAAAAAAGAACTCCCGACAAATTCTGGAGCAGCAGAAGCCACAGAACAACGGAGTGGAGGAGATTTCTGTTCTAGAGAGCACTGAAAAACCGACACCAAAGTTCCATCACACAACAAAGGACCCGGAGGAGAGCCCAGCCCTGCCTTGGCCATGCAGCACCGAGAGGAGCAGATCCAATCAGGCTTCAGGGGTGGAATCTCCAGCGGTCATGCAGGTCCCTCCACTCAAGGTGCAGAGGTCAGTGAGAGAGCCTTTTTGTCTGGCCAAGAGGGGAGCAAGGTGTCTCCATAACTCAGGCCACCTTGGGAGGCAGCAGCGAAGGCAGCAGCAGACAGGAGCTCCCAAAGCAGGCAGGAGCTCAGATCCATTATTGAAGTTCTGCGCATAAACCCCGTGGGGGAACTGAGCCCCTGGTGGTGACCCGGCCCACACCCAAGCAGCTGAACCTAATCTCACACTGAATAGCAGCCCCATCCCCGCTGAAAGCCCTGAGGCTGGGAAGCAGCATTTGAATCTCAGACCCCAAGCACTAGCTGGGTGGATCTGGAGGTGAGGTGGGTGTGGAGAAGAATCTCAGAAGTCAAGTAACTGGCTGGGAAAATGCCCACAAAAGGGGAAAAAAGTAAGGCCATAGAAGGTTACTTTTTGGTGAACATATATCTCCTCCCATCCTTTCAGATGAGGAAGAACAATACTTACCATCAGTGAAAGACATAGAAGTCAAGGCTTCTGTATCCCAAGCATCTAAAATAAATATTCAGTGGGCTCAGGCTATGGAAGAGCTCAAAAAGGGTTTTGAAAATCAGTTTAGAGAGGTGGAGGAAAAACTGAGAAGAGATATGAGAGGGATGCAAGAAAAGCGTGAAAAACCTTGCTAAAGGAGACCCAAAAAATGCTGAAGAAAATAACACCTTGAATGTTGGCTAACTCAACTGGAAAAAGAGATTCAAAAAGCCAATGAGGAGAAGAATGCTTTCAAAAGCAGAATTAGCCAAGTGGAAAAAGAGGTGCAAAAGCTTACCGAAGAAAATAGTTCTCTCAAAATTAGAATGCAACAGATAGAGGCTAATGACTTTATGAGAAACTAAGAAATTACAAAACAAAACCAAAAGAGTGACAAAATGGAAGATAATATGAAATATATCATTGGAAAAACAACTGACCTGGAAAATAGATCCAGGAGAGACAATTTAAAAATTATGGGACTACCTGAAAGCCATGATCAAAAAAAGAGCCTAGACATCATCCTTCATGAAATTATCAAGGAAAATTGCCCTGATATTCTAGATCCAGAGGGCAAAATAAGTATTCAA
>CM053774.1:56769327-56794744 GCA_028658325.1 Potorous gilbertii | reverse complement strand
AAAACCAAGAATCACCTACCCAGCAAAACTGAGTATAATACTTCAGGGGGAAAAACTGGTATTTCAGTGAAATGGAGGACTTTCAAGCATTCTTGATGAAAAGACCAGAGCTGAAAAGAAAATTTTACTTTCAAACACAAGAATGAAAAGAAGCATGAAAAGGTAAACAGCAAGGAGAAGTCATAAGGGACTTACTAAAGGTGAACTGTTTACATTCCTACATGCAAAGACAATATTTGTAACTCTTGAAACTTTTCAGTATCTGGGTAGTTGGTAGGATTACACACACACACACATGTACACAGAGACAGAGCACAGAGTGAATTGAATGGGATGGGATCATATCTTTAAAAAATGAAGTTAAGCGGTGAGAGAAATGTAGTGGGAGGAGAGAGGGAGCAATGGAATTGGAAAATTATCTCTCATAGAAGAGGCAGGCAGGAGACTTTTTAGTGGAGGGGAAAAGGGGAGCTGAGAGAAAAACATGAAGTTTACTCTCATCACATTCGACTAAAGGAAGGAATAAAATGCACACTCCTTTTGGTATGAAAAACCTATCTTATAATACCGGAAAGTGGGGAAGAAGGGGATAAGCAGGGGGAGATGATGGAAGGGAGGGCATTGGGAGGGGGCGAGCAATTTGAAATCACTCTTGGGGAGGGACAGGATCAAAAGAGAGAATAGGAGCAATGGGGGGCAGGATAGGATGGAGGGAAATATAGTTAGTCTTACACAACACGACTGTCATCGAAGTCATTTGCAAAACTACACAGATATGGCCTACATTGAACTGCCTGCCTTCCCAAAGGGAATGGGTGGGGAGGGAGGAACTCAGAGTTTTAGAAACAACTGTCGAGGATTGTTCTTGCTACTAGGAAATAAGAAATACAGGTAATGGGGAATAGAAAGTTTTCTTGACCTAGAGGACAAAAGAGAAGATGAGGACAAGGGAAGGGAGGGATGATAGAAGGGAGGGCATATTGGTGATAGGGGCAATTAGAATGCTCGGTGTTTTGGGGTGGGAGGAGGGGACAAATGGGGAGAAAATTTGGAACCCAAAATTTTGGGAAAATGCATGTAAAACGTTAAATAAATAAATTTTTAAAATGAAGGGAAAGAAAAATGCTGAAACATTTTTTGTTAAATCTCTGCAGTTCATTGGCTGAATTGACCTATTGAATATGTTTTCATAATATACAATCAATTTGAATTTTTAATGAATAATATCAGATTGTCATATCAGATAGGGAACAATCAGTAAAAGGCAGAGGTCATCTGAATAAAGAGAAGAAGCAGGTAACTTTGTGAAAAACTGACATTGTGTTAAGGTTAGGGAGATTAAGTGGCAGGTAAATTCAGGTAAGTTCATCTTAATACCTTTTAAAGAATGAAAAGCTATAGCAACATCCCATCTGAATGTTTTCCGTTGATGAAGAGGCCATAAGACTATTTCTGTCACTTTTAGATACGTAGGCTTTTAAATAAGTAGATTTGGGCAAAACTGATTAGAGAAATACCTTTTTTAAAAATGCATAAAGATGTAAGACATAAACAAACACTGTGAATCAAGGAACTAACATTGATTGAGTTGACAACCAAGTCAATTAAAAAATTGAATAAGTAGGTCACCTCAGACCTTCACCCAATTAAGGAATCTGTATCTTAGAGCTTTTACTTGATCAAAATTTCTTATGAAATAATCAGTAAGCTTGAGTAATGTTAGATTAGATGAATCATTTATACAGAAAGATTGTTAGGAGGTTGTGTGTGAGAGGGAGAAATGAAAGGAAAATAGAGAATGAAAAAAAGGACTCTTCATAAATCTTTGCCATTCTTAGAAATAAGTCATAGTCCTAGAGTTTTAAAGACAGATATTTTAATAATTAGGATTATCTATGTGATAAATCATTTTCCATTTACTCAGTGTGTGATCTGCATTCTCTAAAATTTCCACAAAATTCAACTCAAATAACCATTGGTTAAGCACCTATTATATTCAGGGAATTATGTTAATTGCTGAGGATAGAAGGACAAAAATGAACCAGTCCCTGCCCCAACGTGTTTATAATCTACTGAGGGAAAATGCAATATACATATATTTATATATATAATATTTACATATAGATGTGTAAATGCAGATGCATCTAAAAATGCAAAGTAATTTCCTGTGATAGCGATTAATAACTGGGGAGATGATGATGATGGTAATGACAGCAACAAACATTTATATAGTTCTTTGAGGTTTGTAAAATTGTTTACATGTGTGATCTCATGTGATACAACAACCCTATGAGGTAAGTACTAGTATTATCCTTTTTTTATAGATGAGGAAACTGGGGCTAGGGCTAAATCATTTAGGGTCTCTCGATCAGTTTTCTCCTCTGTAAAATGAGAGAGTTGATCTAGATTATCTCCAAGGACTCTCCTACCTCTACTATTCTGTAAATGATAAGCATTGGCTCATTTCCATGCTTCAGTGAAAATCAATTCATATTCTCAAATGGCTCTGTAATCTCATTATTTTTAAAATTCCTTCCCATAATGTAGATTGCAACCCACCCACACCTGCTCATCTTGTATGCCTTTTGTCAGTCCTCCCACAAATTGGCCATCAAATGGATGGGCCTTTACTGTCTCCTGATAGAATGCAGATACCAGTGAGGAGCTGGCCCAGGGCACCTGTCAGTTCTCACTTTTTTACTTAACCAGCATACCCGCTTGATTGATTGATCCAGCAAAGGAGACTGAGAAAGAGTGGTAGGAGAAAGAGAGGTAGGAGACGAAAACCAAGAGAAAACAGTAACAGCAAAAACCTAGAAAGGAGAGAGTATCTAACAGAACAAGGTAGACAACAATGAAATGTGATGAAAGAAATCAAGGATGATGATTGAGAGAGACCATTGATTTCGCAGCTAGTTGATCCTTGGGAGTCTCAGAGAGAGCAGTTTTAGGTGAAAAATGAGGTGAGAAGCCAGATATGTAGGTGGCTTTTTCAAGGAGTTTATCTGAGATGGGAAGAAAAAAATATAATAGGATGATAGCTGGAGCCCATGGTAAGATCTAGTTAGGATTTTTTTTTTTTTAAGTATAGAGGTGATCTGGCCTTGTGCGTAGGCAGAGGGAAAGAGCTAGTAGACTGAGAGTGGAGGCAGTGTTGGAGAAGCCAGAAGAAAGGGCTTATATGGCAGGGTTGTCTTTTATATGGAGAAAACCCACCTCTTCGTCAGAAAATGGGGTAAAAAAGAAGATAGTAGGGGATGATATCAATAAGATGTGTTATGAGGAGTAGGGGAAAAGCAGGGGCTCTTGGGCTATGGCCTCAATTTGTTTGGTAAAATCTGAAGCAAAGTTCTCAATCTCAGAGATTGAGAGCAGGGGATGGCCTAGGAAATTTAAGGAGAGAAGGTATAGAATGGCAGCTGTGGGGAATTGAATAAGAAATCATTTTGGGAGGAGTAGAATAGAATCAGCTTGTTGCAGTGAGGCAGTAAGATGAGATGTGCAGTTATGAGAGAATATATAGACAGTTCTTGAAAAGATGGTCAGAAATTCTGTGTCATCTAAAAGAATTTAAGTCTTGGTGAATGCCAGAAAATAGAAGGCACAAGAGATGAAGTGGTGTAAGATGAAAGAAAGTTTGTTAATTTTTTGGTATTTTTCAGTAGTTTCAGTTATAACTGACTCTTTGTGACCCCATTTGGGGTTTTCTTGGCAAAGATGCTAGAGTATTTTGCCATTTCCTTTTCCAGCTCATTTGACAGATGAGGAAACAGAGGCAAACAGGGCGAAGTGACTTGCCCAGAGTCACATAGCTAGTAAGTGTCTGAGGCTATATTTGAACTCAGGAAATTTTTCAGACTCCAGGCCTGACACTATCCACTGTGTCACCTAGCTACCCTATCACTGTGTCCTTTACTGGTAACTGTTTCCCTTCTATAAACATACTTCTGCTGTGTCACACCCCACTTTCCCCTTCCCTGCTGTAGGTTCTCTTCTCAGACCACTGAAGTTGGATGAAATCAGTGACCCTCAAATGATAAAGGTGATCACTCAGCCCACCACTGCCAGCTAATTTCTAGTTTTGTTTTTGTTTTTTCCCTAGTTAATTAGTTATTGTAAAAGTACCAACAAATGTAGTTGAGCCTATTTTCTCCCATCCCATACACAGTCCTCTTCCCCCACCCTTTTCCCAGTAACCAACTTTCTTTAGGCCCTAAGCAAAGTCTCAATTCTGGTTAGATTCAAAGACACCACCTTAAAAAAGGAGTTAGGAGATGCTCTGCTGTAAACTAGAAAAAGTCTTTGCATTCAAGTCACCTCCGCTCTGCTCTTACTCCTGCTGGTTAACCTTTTTTTGTCCTGCTAACCAGCACAGCACTTGGGGCACCTTCCTCTTGCACCATCTTCTCTTCCTGAGCTCCATATTCTTCTGCTTCGAACCCCTTTACCCTCTCCAGTCCCTGGCTGCTCTGATTCACCAGCCCATGACCCTGTCAAGGAGTTAACTCCAAAAGTCAATACCTACTGCTATAACTGTACTGAAGGATGTGGGGCCAGTGTAACTGAGGGCTGTGTGAGGAAGGTACCAGGAATGAAAGAGATGAGCTAGTTAAAGGGCTCCTGTTATTTTTCTTGTAAGAATTAGCATTTAGAGCTTTTTCCTTTCTCTTCTTGACATTACTCATTTGGTTGCCTAGTTGGGCATTCTTTTCTGAACTATGGAAGCACAAGAGCTGAGCCTGAAGTTACCTTTTCCCCTGCTATCTTCCAAGGATGACTTGGCCTTGTTTTTCTTAAATCAACAGTGTTGTAGGGATTAAACCATGCTCCATTGTCTCAGGCTTCTTGGAGTTTAATCTAGTCATTTTACTTTTCTGTTATTCTTATTTTTCAATTGATTTTTTTCTTTCCATTTAAATGCTCTGTCAGATCAATCAGAAGTTTAATCATCGGTTTATACAGTCTTGTAGGCATTCAAAACACTCTTGAATAGTTTATCTTCCTCACTAGTGTTTAAAGCTAAAGTTTTCAACAAAACATATAATATTGATTAGATAAGAGTAACTTTTAAATGAAATTCCTCTAATTGATTGAGCTGTACTTCAATTAAACTCACTTTATTCTAAGGATACACTTCCCAAAGATAGCAATTGTAATGAAAGGATTAATGGAAATTTTCCAAATATGTAGTCACTACCTAATTTTGAAATATTTTGATAGGTTTTTTTCCCAAAAATTTTTTGGAGTTTTCAGTTACAGTCATGATGTGGTGGGCACCAGTGTGTTCCCTTCCTCATCACCTACTTTACTCTCAACTACTTAATTTTCAATCTACCCCCATTTTTGAGAGATTGTCAGTAAGTCTGTAATTGAAAAATTCAGTGATCTTTTATGCAGACCTTATCCTCTGTAGCCAGAAATCACTTTAAAATAAAAACAGAGAATGTCAGTAATTTAAAAAAAAAAAAAAGAATGCATGTGTCACTCTAAATTGTTGGAGTATCAGATTCATAAAGGAAATTCTAGAAGTATTTTATGTGACAGAAGGGCAGTGGCATCCATAGAGGAGAAAAAATACAGGAGCTTAGGGTCAGAAGACCTGAGTTTGAGTAACAATTCTGAAACCACATACTTGTGTGACTGTGTTAAAATCAGTTACCTCTGAAGCATGCTTTCCTAATGATGAAACAGAGAAAACACTTTATGAACTCTAAAGTACTGTGTAAAGATGAGCTGTTGATATTATGTTACTGTCATTCTCCATCTTGATCTGTAGCGTGCCTCTGCTAGCTTACTTCTGGACCCAGTTGGTTCCCAAGGAGAAAGTGAGGCTGGTGACTATGCACAGTCCTCCCTCACTTGCAAGTCGTGGCATCATCTTCCTGATGTCAGGGGGATGAGGGATGAACACCGAACAGTCATAATGTGGAAGTGACATTGGATTCTTTAAGGATGTGCCAGTGGAGCTCAAGCTGTGGAAAGTTTTAAGAAGAGTTTAGGAAGGACCTACTGACAAATTGTCTCCAACTTGAAGTATAGAAAAGCTCATTGCCACAAGGCTGGCCAATTATTTGTCCATGGCAACCTATGAACCAGATAAAAATACAAAGTAGTCCTCAGTCCTATGTCGTTCCCCCTTTTACTCTCGAAGTAACTGGTGAATTAGTAGGAAAGAGGGCATAAAGGTTAACATTCAATTTTCAAACCATCTAGAAACTCCTCGTACTCTTAAGGTTAATTTTTAAGCAGTAAGCAAAAAGTTGAAACACTGGTGGAGGAACTGAACCAGAACTATATTGACTCTCTTTAAATTCATGAACCCAAAAGATCTAGAAATCAGCTTGACCAAAAAAAAAAAAATAGGCTTGGACCTGAATCACACCATATACCATAAGTTCAAAGGGGAGAATTTACATATATAAAAAGTGACATAATATTTTTTTTAATGGAGGGAGATGGGTATAGGCATCTCTTATAGTTGTGTCTGACTAGAGACTTCCTAGACAAGGGATAGAGAAGATCATAAAATATAAAGTAAGTGTATTTTCATATATTTAATATTTTAATATTTAATATATGGTTTGTACTTAATTATATCTTTTAAATTTTTATTATATATTTTATTAATATATACCATATAGTTAATATATAATATACACATCATATAAATAAAAATATATAAATATATTTACATAAAAATTTTGTGTAAACAAAACAATAAAGTTAAGATTAGAAGGGGAACTGTAAATTGAGGGAAAACATATTTTTGCTAAATATCTCTAATAAGGATTTAGTATACAATACATTTAGGGAATTGACAGAAATATGTAAGATTAAGAGTCATTCCTCGATACAATACATAAATAATTACAGGATACAAACACTTGGCCTTCAGATGAATTATAAGTAATTAGAAGCCACATGAAAGGTTGCTCCAAATCATTAATAATAGGAGACCTGCAAATCAAAGCTCTGGGGTTTC
The DNA here is from genome assembly GCA_028658325.1 of Potorous gilbertii. Classification (NCBI taxonomy): domain Eukaryota; kingdom Metazoa; phylum Chordata; class Mammalia; order Diprotodontia; family Potoroidae; genus Potorous; species Potorous gilbertii. The sequence goes on along the minus strand of CM053774.1, from coordinate 56,787,762 downwards.
ATCCACACCCAGAAAGTTGGCAAACAAAACAAAAATAAAGAAAATAGTGCGTGTTGGCAGGGCTATGGGAAGATAGGCATAAGGATAGAATGCTCATTTTCTTTGAGCCAGCAATTCCACAAGTAAGCACGTATCCTAAAGATTTCACTCTACTGGTATGTCTGTTTTGGAATTCTTATCATATTAATGTTCTTCCTAAAATATGTCATGTAGAACTGGACACATTGTTCCCAATGTGGTCTGGATAGGGTAGAATATACAGAAACTATCTTTTTCTCATTCTCATTTCTTATTTTCATTATACTCTTAACACAGTCTAGGATAGAATTCATTTCTTTGACGACCATATCACACTGCTGACTAATTAAATTTCCAGTCCATTAATAGCCCCAGACAGATTTTTGACTGGGCCTTGTTTTGCACTCAAGTTGATTTTTTTTAACCCAAGTAGAGGACTGTGTATTTATCCCTAGCATAGAATATCTTACTAGAATCAGTTCAACATGCTAGGCTGTTGGGATCTTTTTGGTTGTATCAACGCTCTGCCATGCTAGTTTTGTGTCATCTGTAAATCAATTCCATGCCACTCACTACATCATTAATAAGCAACAAAGCACAAGGATAGATTTCCTCACTAGAAACCTCCCTCTCAGTTGATTTTAACCCAGTGTGATTACTCTTTGGATCTAGTCATTCTAACATATCTGAATTTACTTAATTATACTGACATCAAGGCTATAACTCTACATCTTGTTTACAAAGATGACTTTGTTCACAAGGATTTGGTCCAGTGCTTTGTTGGAATCTAGGTAAACCATCCCCTCCTGGATCATGGCATTGTTGTAGTGAAGTGTCTTACGTAGATCAATGAAATGATGAGCTATACCTTGTAGGATTACCCAAGACGACACCTCTTAGTGCAGAGTTCTGACAAGAGATGACCCCCTGGGTAAGGAAATGACCTAACTGAATACAGAATCCTAGAGAATAGCAAAGTGAGATAAGATGGTTTTCTTGTTTAAGCAATGTGAAGAAATAGAAGAAACCAGTAGAATGGGAAAGACAAGAAAATTAGAGATGCCAAGGAACTTTTCCATGAAAAAGTGGATGTGATAAAAGACAAAAATGGTAGGGAATTAACAGAAGCAGTGGCAAAAATATACAGAACCATGCAAAAAATCACGATGGTATGATTACTGATCTACAGCCAGACCTGCTGGAGAATGAAGTTAAGTGGGCCTTCATTCTGTTATTTCTTCATTCTGCATTTCTAACAGTAAGGCTAGTGGAGGTGATGGAATTTCAGCTGAGCTATTTAAAACCCTAAAAGATAATGCTGTTAAAGTGCTGCATTCAATATGCCAGCAGATTTGGAAAACTCAGTAGTAGTCGTTGGATTGGAAAAGATCAGTTTACATCTCAATCCTAAAGAAGTATAATACCAAAGAATGTTCAGATGACCAGTGCAATCATTTCATATACCAGCAAGGTTAAGACTCTGCAAGTTGGGCTTCAGCAATATGTGAACCAAGAATTACCAGAACAGGCTGGAATTTCAAAGAGGCAAAAGAACTAGAGACCAGCCAATATTTGCTGAATTATGGAGCAAGCAAGAGAGTTCCAGAAAAGAAAAAGCATCTGCTTCTTTGACTACACTAAAGCTTTTGTTCTGTGTGGATCGCAACAAAATGTAACAAGTCTTCAAAGATGGAAGTACCAGATCATCTTACTTGTCTTCTGAGGAACCTACATGTGAGTCAAAAAGCAATTGTTAGAATAGAGCACAGAACAACTGATCAATTTAAGATTGAGAAAGGAGTACAGTAAAGCTGTATACTGTCACCCTATTTATTTAATTTGTATACAAAGCATACAATGCCAGGCAGGACAAATCAAAAGTTAGAATCAGGAGAAATATCAATTTCAGATGTGTGGATGGTTCTACTCTAATGGCAAAAAGTGAAGTAAAAAGCCTCTGGATGAGAGTGGAAGAAGAAAGTGTAAAGGCTGGCTTGAAACTTAAACATCAAAAAACCCCCAACATCTTGGCAGCTCATCCCATCACTTCCTGGCAGAAATGGAAACCATATCAGGTTTTATATTTGGGGGCTCAAAAATCACTGCAGGCAGCAGTTGCAGCCATGAAGTTAAAAGACACTTACTCCTTGGGGAGAAAGCTATGGCAACAGCATATTAAAAAGCAGAGACATCACCTTGCTGACAAAGGTCTGTATAGTCAGAGCTGTGGTTTTTCCAGTAGTAATATGTTACCGTGACAGTTGAACTATAAGGAAAGCTGAGTGCCACAGAACTGATGGTTACGAATTGTGGTATTAGAAAAGATTTTTGAGAGTCTCTTGGACAGGAAAGAGATCAAATCAGTCAATACTTAAAGAAATTAATTCAAACTATTCACTGGAAGGTCAAATACTGAAGCTGAAGCCTAGATACTTTGGCTACATAATGAGAAAACAAGACTCATTGGAAAAGACTGATATTAGGAAAGATGAAGGCAAAAGGAAAAGGGAATGGCAAAAGATAAGATGGTAGAATGTTATAGAAGCCACAAACATGAGCTTCGACAGTGAAAGGAGATAGTGAAGGGTAGAAGGGTCTGGCATGCTGTGGTCCATGGGGTCATGAAAAGCCAGACACTACCAAATGACAGAATAACAGTAACAAAGGTAAATCTTACCTACAGCATTCTGCTGCTCTATTAGTCCAGAAAACTTGTTTAAAAAGGAAATAGTCTTAGTCTTCCATGGTCATTCATTCCCCTTTGAGACATTTACAGACCACATAATTATGCCATGAAATAAAGGGAAGTTCTCTGACCAATGTTGTGCTTATTACATACCCTCTTCTCTGTATAACAAATTGGGACAATATTTGCCCTTGTCCAGTCCTTGTGGTGCCTCTCCCAGTCACTAGAATCTTTCTGAGGTCAGTGACAGTTGCTTATCAGGCACACATCCAACAGTCCTTTCAGGATCCTGGACCTGGTAACCTGAACTCATCAGGGCAATGAAGTTGTCTCTTATTATACCCTTATTTATCATATTAGCCATTTTTGTTGTGTACTTTCCCTTTCATAGATAATTCTCAGCAGAAGTAGAATAAGAATTGGGTAATTATGATTTCACTCTTCTTTCCATGATCATTTCTCCCATCTAACAATGGGTAGCCTTGGTAGTCCTCTTTTTCCCTATCATAGCTTTAAAAAAAAACAAACTTTTTAATACTCAACATTCATAACCAGTCTCAGCTCATTCTGAACTTGAGTGCTACTAATTCTTCTTACAAAACTTTGACACACTTTCTTCATCCATCTTTCACTGTCTACCCTTAATCCCATGTCTTTTAAAAATCTGTACTGTCCATTGAGTTCCCTCTGCAATCCATATTGGTTTCTTTAGACAAATTTCCCTTATTATTCCTCCTTGGAATTGTTTCTCTTTGTCTTAAGATTATATTCTTGGTCACTCCCCATCTTCTCTGGCTTAACTTCCTTAAGAACCCTTTAGCTCAAGGGACCTTACCTTTCCCTTCTTCAAACCCTCTAATATATATATAAGGTACCTGCCAGATTATTTTGGGATATCATTCCCTCTCCTTAGTCACACATTCTAAATTGGAACAGTAATTTATCTATAATGTTCTCATTATTTCTACTTCAGCAGCTAATTTCTTTTTAATGTATAGAATTAACTCTGAAGTAGTAGTTCTCTTTGTCATTTTGCCCATCATTTAAAGAATGAAATAATCATTAAAGCAAGGTAGAACTTTATTAGTTACTCTGCTTTAGATGTTCTAATAATTATAATATCATACCTTTGGATCAGGCTTTTTTACCTTCTTCCTGAATTCCTCATCTGTTTCCTCCTTCTGTCCTGGCAGTTTATAGTGTGCGTTTATGATGGGATCATTTCTGTTTCTCTCTGTTGATCTCCACCCAAGGACTCTACATACTATATTGCCATTCTGGTTTAACCTATTCAAAATAATTGGCCCAGTGAGGAGGCCAAAACCTCAGAAACCACCTTAGAGAAACAATTCTCTTTTGCCCAACAGAAAAACATAGCAACCTAGCGCAGTACTAGTTTAGCATACAAAATCATATTAAAACGTTGCAGATAAGGATAACAGAAGATTACAATAAATTATACAACTTCACTTTGAAAAGCTATCAAAGAGAAAGTATATTACATTAGGAAAGAAAACAAAACTTGGGCAAACAAAACATTAGATTCAGAATTGGATTTTAATCTCAGCTTTGCCATTTGACATTGTTCAAGCCATTTAATCTCTTTTGACCAGTTTCTTCATCTGTAAAATTAGCAGGTTCATTTAGAAAACTTCTGAAGGTCCTTCCAGTTCCAAAGCTATCTTATCATTCAGTAATGCAAGCCAATGTACAGACTAATGTGAAAACCAACTAATTTAGAAAATTCTGAAACTATCTGTAGTTTAAACTTGAAGAAATAAAACATGAAAAATAACACAAAGTAGAACAATATGTAGTATTTGTGTAAAGACCTATATTATTGATGATAATAGGACCATCATATTTAGACTTTAGCATCTCACTTCAGATGTATTTTGTGAAGAAATGGCTAGAATATTGTAAAATGAAATTGATAAAAGCAGCTGGATCTAATTAAATACATAGAGAAAAGAAATCTGCCAATGGTCACACTGTTGTTAAAGCACTTAGGAATCTGGGGGTTTTCAAGGTACCTCAAGGAGAATATTCCAAAATAATGAAAAACATCACAAGTAATGCTTTTTAACTAAAGGGAAAAAATGACAAAATAGAAGACATCAGCAAATGCTAACCTATGTGCCTGACTGTTTTCTCATCTCTATAAAACATGAGAACTGTGTACCTCTCAAAAGTATCTTTGATGGAAACCTAAGGAAATAGTCAGATGTTTGTAGATCATTTTCTATATCACACCATATTTCATAGTCACTGCTGACTGAGAGGTATATGGGATATAGGACCCATAAAGGCATAGAGTTGGGCATTGAAGTATCATATTGAATTGTCACAAGGAATAACAAGCCAGTGAGGCTCGATCATAATAATCTTCAGGAAGAGTGAAGCCTGGAGAGGTAGGAAGGGGTCATGTTGCGAATGTCTTAAAGCTAACCAGAAATTTCTATTCAGTCTTGCAGGTAATAGTTTAACCACTGAAGTTGATCGACTAACATGTATGATGTGGTCATACTTCACTTTAGGAAGATCTCCTTGGCAGCTGAATGGAGGATAGACTATACTAGGGAGATATTTGAATCAGGGAGATCAACTAATTGCAGCAGGCATGAGGTGATAAGAGTACATACCAAGGTAGCAGCAATGTCAGGAGAGAAGGGAGTGGAGACAAGAGAAAAAATATTAGATCAAATGAGCAAACAAGATAGAGACTCCAATAGTAAATAACAAAAAGCAAAAGAAATTGAAGACCAATCTCATTCATGTATATCGATGCTAAGTTTTTAATAAACTCTTAGCAAAAAGACTACAGCAACATATTCAAATGGGATAGCTAGGTAGGATAGTGGCTAGAGCACTGAGTCAAGAAGACCTTCAACTAACTCTGTGTTGGTGGAGTTGTGAAATGATCCAGCCATTCTGGAGAACAATTTGGAACTATGCCCAAAGGGCTACAAAAATGTGCATACCCTTTGACCCAGCAATACCACTGCTAAGGCTATATTATATCCCAAAGGGAAGATAAAAATAGGAAAAGGAACCACGTGTACACAAATGTTTATAACAGCTCTTTCTGTGGTGGCCACGAACTGGAAATTGAGGGGATGTCCATCAGTTGGGGAATGGTTGAATAAGTTGGGGTATATGAATGTAATGGAATACTATTGTGCTATAAGAAATGAAGAGCAGGCAGATTTCAGAAAAACCTGGACTTACGTGAACTAATTCTGCATGAATTGAGGAGAACCAGGAGAACATTGTACACACTAATAGCCACATTGTGTGAGGACTGACTTGGATAGACTTAGCCCTTCTCAGCAATGCAAGAACCTAAAACAATTCCAAAGGACTCGAAGGAAAATGCTGTCCACATCCAGAAAAAGAACTATGGAGTCTGAATAGAGAGCAAAGCAGACTGTTCTGTTTTGCTTTTTTTTCTTTCTCATCATTCCTCCCATTTGTCCTAATTCTTCTATACAACATGAATAATATGACAATATGTTTAATAGGAATGTATATGTAGAGCCTTTGTCAGATTGCAAGCCATCTTGAGGAAGGAGGATGGAGAAAGGGGGAGAAAATTTTAAACTTATGGAAGTGAATGTTGAAAACTAAAAATAAATTTAAAAAGGAAGTGATAAATTCATATTTGAGTTCAAATTTGATCTCAGACACTTACGAGCTCTGTGACCCTCAGCACGTGATTTGATTTCTGTTTGCCTCAGTTTCCTCATCAGTTAAATGGGGATAATAACCTCTGCCTCCCAAAGTTGTGAAATTCAAATGAGATAATAATTGTAAAGTGCTTAGCGCAACGCCTGGCGAGTAGTCCGTGTCATGTAAATGTTGGCTGTCATTGTCATTATTTAGTGATCATTCACCAGGTTCGATTTAGATCTTATGTGAAAGTATGGTTCAAGATTACAAAAACGATAGACAGTTAATAATAGAAAAATTCATATGGCATGATCATATCAATAAATGCTTTGATAAAGTGTAGCACTGGTGTTAAATGTCCTAGGAAACCAAAGTGTGGAAGGCCCTTTCTTTAATATGCCTATTTAAGTTTAACTTAATATGCATATATTTGATATGCACATCTAAAACTAAAAGTGATTATCTGCACCAGTGAAACACTATAGCTTTTCTAGTAAATGAAGAAGTAAAGGAATTTACTATTTGTCACAGTCCTAGAAAGCTGAACTATGGCAACAAGACAAAAAATAATTAAATTATAGAAATGGATATAAAGAGAAAGTAAACTTATCCATATCTGTATAATCTTTCTTGAAACAGATTATATTTTCAAACTGTTTTTTCCCTTTGAGGTTAATATATTCCACATTTTCTACTGTCATTTAAAGTAAAAAAGTAGTTGTGGGAACAGGGGGCAGGTAACAAAACTATCTTCTTCACACTTTAGTGAATGGTGGCCTGTCATCATAGCATTCTATAATTTAGCAAGCACATCCATAGTCAAACCATTTAGGCCTTCATAGCTTTAGAAATTGTGCTTTTGTCTCCTCTCAGTCTTAGTCTTTTCCAACTGGTGTTCTAATTTTGTAAGTCTTCTCATCATATCATTCTCTGAGCTTTGTTGGACTTTAATTAGAAAGACATTTTGGATAATAGTAGGAATTTTTTTCTTTTATAAAGTATGATTCATTTTTTTATGTCTTATTGCTGTCTGTAGGCCCAAAGGTTGTAAATACTAGGAATGTGTTACACACTGGAACATAAATAATTAAGTGAATACATCTTTGCTGAACTGATGCCAAATTTCATGTTAGGTTGGTGATGAACATAAATGAGAAATGGATGATGCCAAAATTTATTTTTACTAATGGAATACAAAGTTTAATGGAGAAAAAGTCAATATACAAAGCATGCCATTTTAGCTACTCCAGAAAAGACAAGTAATTGAATAGAATACTCAAGTAATTTTAGTCTTTTTTCCATTTCTAATAAATTAAAGATAAATCAGATTGAACTAGCTTTACTAAAATGTTACTGTTAATAGCTTGGGTTTGGATAGCACTTTATGATTTGCATAGTATTTTGCATATGTTATCTCATTAAATCTGTATGAAAATCCACCAGGAACAGGATAGATATTCTGTGTCCAACCTCATTTTACAAAAGGGATAAATTAAGTGTGACTTGTTTTAGTATCAGAAGACCAGAGTTTGGCTCCTGGCCCTGCTGGTTGTGTGGCCTGAGTAAGTCACAAGATCTCTCTGAGTCTTCATTTCAGCATTCTGAGATTGATGGTATTGGACTAGATAACGTCTCAGTTCCCTTCCACCAATGAAGTCCTTTGACTCTGTGTTTTCACTCAGATCACACAACTTATAAGTGACTGAGCCAAAAATAAGAGCCTAGATCTTATAAGTAAGAACACCATACATCCCACTGCTCTATAATGAAAGAAGGAAGTCAGGTCAATTACTGTAAGCATCAAAACAAGTACTTAGAATATCCAAGGCTTCAGAATAAGTAATAAAAAGCAGTAAAAACAATTGCTAGACTCTTAACAGAAGCTTTATTTTAATTACATCATATCCAAAGCCTTTTAGTTACACTGAGGTCAGAAAAAGATTCAAGACATAGTAACTGATGACTTATCCATGTATCAGTACTTAAGCTCCAAAGGATTAGACAAGGAGAGAAATGGTGGTATACTCCTTTCATGCTAGTGTCCCCACTGGGTGAGAAGCCCAGGAGAAGAAAGGACTCCATGTAAAGGTATTAGTTGCAGAGTCACAGTTTCATGTAAGGAAATGTGGTATAATAGATAAAGTCATGGATTAAGGAAGACCTGGGTTCAAGTTCTGTCTTTGACCCTTACTGTGGGTCATTTACCCTTTCTGAGCCTCAGATTCCTTCTCTATAAAATGAAGAGAGAATAGTTGTAGCATCAACTTCATAAGTTGTTATTATACTCATTCAATATTCTGTGTTAAACATTCTGCAAACTTTAAACTTTGCTCCTATCTCTAACAGTGCTATTCTTGACCCATCCATACCTGCCCATCTTGTAAGTCTCTTGTCCATGGTCTCCCAGCCTTCCCAGGAGGCCCACCCCACATGTCGGGGTAGATAGTTCTCTAGTTCTCTTTACACTGTGTAGAAGCCAGTGGAACACATGGGTTGTCCACCGGTTATCCTTCATTCCTGCTAGAGCAAGATGAAACTTTAAAGCATTACATAACTGTCAGTATTAATATCTTCAACCAGTTATCACAAATACCAGAGAGAATGACCCTGTGACTTCATGTGACCTTCTATCTAGAGTCAACTAATAAGGCATTTAAAAGGATCAACTTCAGATAATATTACTGGATATAATATTACATGCTGCTCAGAAGCTTCTAAAATTTCTGGAAAATCTATGAAGAATTCTAGGTATTTCAAAAATCACTTTCAAACCACACAGGTTTTGCTATTTGAAAATACTCAGTAAATGTTTGAATAAACGGATAGATAGATGGAAGGAAGTGATTATGCAGATACATAAGTCAAATTTATTTCTTAAGAGTAATCAAGTTTTCTTTGGAGGCAGTAGACATAGTGATTATTAAGAAAGAATACCACTTTCTCTAAAGAACTGAAAATGAGTATCACCCAAAGGGCAGTGGAAAGGTGTATGGCAGAGATAAGCAGTCTGAAACATATAACCAACGAAGAACTCTAAAGAGGAACTGGAGTAATGGATGTCACCAGGAAATCCTCACATGTCAAGAGTGAGAGATGGCGGGGAATGCCAGAGATCCCCTGGTACCATTGTGGTGTCAAAAAAAAAAAAAGGGATAGAAATTCCTTCAGCATGTGGGGTGGATCTGCAGTAACAAAGTTGGGAGAATATAGTTGAGAACAGAACAGAGGGGGCAAACATGGATGGTGCTAATCTGGATTGCTGTAGGGAATTCCTGAATCACCATATAAATTCATTTGAGTATTTATTAGTAATCAAAACATTGTGGTCCTCCGAGAAGGTGATAGATAAATAAAAGCCTTCAAAAATCAAATTCTTTGCTTTAACCTAATTTGTTTAGGATTTATGTGGTTTTAGGCTCTTATATAATTTCATGATGTTCTTGAAATTACTCACATTGAACATCCGATGGGAAACAACTGTCAGTTGCCAATGAATATTTTCTGAGACTCAAGAAAGCATACCCTTCCATCTACTTTCCTACCACATATGATAGTGTTTCTTTTTATAATCAGTGTATTGGAAATGGTTTGATGCCTGTAGTTCGCATTTCAGCTCCTCCTTTATTTGTTGCATTAGCAAAGTGAAACTCATTAAATCTCATTACTCCAGCCCATCTTTCCAAGCGCCTGAACCCAAGGAACACTCAGCTTGCTTGTATGGCCACACGTAATCTCTCCTAAATTATGCTTGAAAGTTCAGCTTGCTCCTGAACCCTCAGTCAAAGAATATGAACTTGGTATTTTCAAAAAGGCTGCATCTGTGAGCTCAGCCATTACACCATCTGTTAAAGTGGTCAGAGTTCGTTTTATTGCCTCCTTTGTGGAAGGACTTGGTACTGTAAAAGCCTGTGTTATTGAAAAACATAATTTTCTTCATCATTATGCTTTCTTTCTAGCCGGATCATAACCTGCTAGAAATCTATTGAGCATAGAGTGAAAAGCTCTTCAGAATAGCAGTTCTTAAGGAATTAAATGATTACCATCTCTGTCCAATTTCTTTTATCTCATAATCAAGTTCAAGATGATACTAGATATCTGTGTTGAAGTGATTATATATTTGAAATAGAAATGGCTTTATCTCCATTTAGTGATCACAGTGTTGAAGGCAGAACTATTTCTCCCCATTTATGCTTAAATATGTTTATAGTTTTTTACAACTGTCCTTTTGGTTAAAGACTTGAACTACATTTTAAAGAGTAACTCAGCTAATGGGAGTATTTTAGAATGCTTTATTCATGTTAATGATGGGGATAATGAAGATCTACTTTAGAATCTGAGAATGTTAAGGCTAGAAGGGACCAAAAAGATGGCCTAGTCCAACTCTCTCATTTACAGATGAGGAAACCAAGCCTTGGAGGGGTGAAATACCAAAGATCAGATAACTAGTTAATGGTCACACCAGGACCAGTACTTGAATCTTTACTAACTGTCAAGTCTGGTTCTTCACACTAAGATGCATTGTCTCCTTAAATAATATCTTTATAGTTATACAATTTTGATTTGGGGGAAAGTGGAAAGGATGATAAAATGAGAAATGTAGAACACAGTAGACTAGAAATGCAACAAACCGATCATTTCAAGATTGGTTCAAAGATCATCATATAAAATTAGATTATCTTGATCATCTTATAGCAAAGTCTGAATAAGACTATTTCCCCAGACTTGTCAGCTATATACAAGAAAGAAAACTTATATGATTTAGTAGGATAAAAGCTTAAATTGCTTTGTCACCTATAGCAATAAGCCTTTTCAAAACATAGATAGAGATTGCTATCCCTAAAACCAGCCCCTGAATGGTTGGCGTAAGGGTTCATATTACCGTTTTATTGGATAAAACTCAAAATTGCATTTTAACTGCTTTCAGACACAAAGGACAGATCACGCAGTTCAGATTTTGGCAAGTCCTCTCTCAATTTTTTAGGGACTGATTACCGTGGCATTTGATTTCTTATTAAGGGTGCCTGAATTTTTATTATTTTCCAAATTACCAATTCCTCTCTCAAGGAGTGCAACTGAGGAAATAATTTGATGTGACAATCCATCTTGCCTTTATTTTATTCTGATAAAGTGTTTAATGGTGAAGGAAGCTGAAACCAGAGGCAAAAAGTGCTATTTTTCATTATGTCCTTATTTATCTCCCTGTTTATCCAGATTTTCATTGTCTTCTAATGCCATAGAATGAATGATATGACAAAGCACATAGCAAACATTTAATTAGTTATTTCTGTATAACAGAATGCTTATTGACCAGGCCATAATTCCATGCCATAATTGGTGATCTCTTTCTTAAACTCCACATTTTTGTTAAGTAAAACATTTTTCACTTTTCTGTTTTGACTGTTAGATCAAATTATGGAATCATTTTGAATGTTAATCACTTTTGTCAGTGGTGTTTCACTAGTGATCAGAAATAGTAAATGAAGAGCGAGCTACCCCCTTGTTAAGCACCTAATAGTATACAAGACACGATCAAAAATAAATGAGACATAGTTCCTACCTTCAAGGGGCTTACAATCTAGTCTGACTAGGTAAGATAGGCACACAAATAAATAATAAGATGAAACTCTGAAAGGACATGAGATAGAGAGTTTACGTGATTTACAAAGAACAGACTCGGAGCATATCTTATAGTAACAGGGATTATGTTGCTTTATCTTTTCAACCAAAAAATATTCTTTTTATATTAGGGAATAGATAGTCTCTTCCTCAAAGGAACTCAGTCTAATCCCACTATTTGCTATTGGCAGAATAAATGAAATTAACTGAAATAGGGTCTTTAAAAAAAGAGAAAGGAAGAAAGAAGAGTGTTCCTGTTCTTATCCTTATTAAATGACATTTCTGTTTCCTTAAAACTATAACTTCAAGATTCGCTTTGAAGACAATATTTAATTTGAAACCTGCTCTAAAAATAATTTTCCAAATAGGACACTCCAGCCTCTTCTAAGTGATAAAATCCTTTATACCTGAATGATAGTATGATGTGACATGCTGTGCTGATGACAATTTAAATGCCTCCTTGAGGGCTTCATCTCTCAAAATAAACTTTCCACTACAAGTCATGCATCAACCTAAGTCGTATAGTCATCTAAAAAGGAACAGAAATTGTCTGCAGATCTTTTCTATGTATACTTGAGTGTGTGAGTAGCTTTTCTTAACACTGGTGTGTTTAAAGGAGTGAAATTCATATACGCATTACCAACTAGTTTACTGTGGAACCCTGCAGGGGTTTCTCATCGACAAAGAAGGAAGCACTTCAAGAAGAAAAGGCTAGACCAGAGCTGGTTAATGAGAGAAGAAGGCAGCTTGTTGGAGGAACTGTCATCCTTATATCTTCAGTTGGTGGGTCATTTCATCCCCAGCAGGGGCTCCTTCCATGAAGTGTAATTTTTTTTTTTCTCTCACTGTTCAGTTGGTAGGACAGCTTTGGCTCACCTGCAATGGTGGTGTTGACTTAAGTTTAAATATTTCCCCTGACAATCAAAAAATAATGGGGGAGGGCAATAGAGGAAAAAGAGAGTTCCCCTCCCCCTTTTTCCTCCTTCACCACCTCCGAGTCATGAAAATTTTCCTAATTTAGACCTCTGCCCCACCCAATGTTGTATTTCAGTTCCTCAGTATTCCAGATGAAGCTGTCATACACAGTGTCAGCTTTCAGAATTCTGTGTGGTTTTCATGATGCCTCAGAATAGAAAATGTCAGTAAGTTTATATTGTTTGGAAATGACCCTAGCAGTCAGCAAGGTACCATCTGAAAATCTCTAGTTTTGGTTCCTCTGCATCCAGGATATGGATGTGAGCAGGTGTTAAGAGTCACTTCAGTTGCAGGATATAAAATAATCCCAGATAAATCATCAGCATTTCTTTTATATTACCAATAATATCCAGCAGGAAGTAGTAGAAGGAGAAATTTCATTTAAAATAACCGCAGACAATTTAAAATACGAGGGAGTCTCCTGCCAAGACAAACCCAGGAACTCTGTGAACAAATAAATGCTTTTCACACGAATAAAGTCAGATCTAAACAATTGGAGAAATATTAATTGCTCATGGGTGGGCCCAGCCAATATAATAAAAATGATAATTCTACCTAAATTCATTTACATAGTCAGTGCCATACCAACCAAATTAGCAAAAATAGTTTTATAGAGCTAGGAAAAATAATTAAATTCTTTTGGAAGAACAAAAGGTAAAGAAAAGCAAGCAAATCAATGAAAAAAATATGAAGGAAAATGACTTAGCAGAATCAGCTGTCAATACTGCAAAGTGGTATTCATGAAAACAGTCTGGTACTGACTGAGAAAAAGAGTCGGGGGGGAGGGTCAGTGAAATAGATTAAGTGCACAGTACATGGTAGTAAGTGACCACAGTAATCTAGTGTTTGATAAACCCAAAGATCTAAGATTTGTGGTCAACAGATCACTGTTTGACAAAAATTACTGGGACAACTGGAAAATACTTTGGCAGAAACTAAGTATAGTCCAATATTCCACATCATATACCAAGATAAGATCAAAATGAGTACATGCTTTAGACATAAAGAGTGATAGAATAAGCAAATTAGGGAAGCATGGAATATTTTACCTGTGGATAAGGGGAGACAGATTTATGGATAAGGGGACAATTTATGACCAAACAAAAGATAGAGAGCATTACAGGATGTAAAAAGATCATTTTAATTACCTTAAATTAAAAAGAAGTTACAGAAATAAAACTAATATAGCCAAGATTCAAAGGAAAGCAAGAAATTTGGAATAAAATTTGCATCATTTCTCTGATAAAAGCCTCATTTCTCAAATATAAAAAGAATTGAGTTAAATTTATAAGAATATGTAGCATTTCCTAATTGAAAAATGGTCAGAAGGTATGAACAGGCAGTTTTCAGAAGAAATCAAAACTAACAGTAGTCATATGCTTTAAATCACTATTGAGGAAATGCAAATTAAAATAAATGTGCTGATTGGCTAACATTAAAGAAAATGACAAATGTTAGAGAGCATGTGGGAAAATAAGGATACTAAATGCACTGTTGCTGAAGTTGTGAAATGATCTAGAGGTTCTGGAGAGCAATTTGGAACTATGCCCAAGGATCTATCAAACTGTACATATCATTTGACCCAACAATACCAATACTAGGTCTGTATCCCAAAGACATCAAAGGAAAAGGACCTATTTGTACAAAAAAAACATTTATAGCAGCCCCTTTTGTGGTGACAAAGAATTAGAAATTAAAGGAATGCCCATCATTTGGGAACTGGCTGAACAAGTTGTGATATATGATTATAATGGAATACTATTGTGCTGTAAGAAATAATGAACAGGGCACTTTCAGAAAATATATGAGATGACTTACATGAACTGATGCAAAGTGAAAAGGGCAGAACCAGTAGAACATTATGCGCAGTAACAGCAATATTGTGCAACAATCAGCGGTGAACAACTTAGCCATTCTCTGCAATACAATGATCCAAGACAGTTCTGAAGGACTTATGATGAAAAAGCTATCCACCACCAGAGAAAGAATTGATGGAGTCTGAATGCAGATCAAAGCATACTTTTCTTACTTTATTATTACATTTGTTGGCTTGCATTTTCTTTTGCAATATGGCTAATGTGGAAATGTTTTACGTTACTCCACATGTATAATCTATATCAAATTGCTTGCCTTTTCATAGAGGGGGAAGGAAGGAGAGAATTTGGCACTCAAAATTTAAAAAGACAAATGTTAAAAATTTTGTCTACATGTAATGGAGAAAAAAATTTAATTATATAATTTTTTTTAAAAAGTCGACAGTAGAGTATTGAGGAATTACCTGCGTAATTCAGCCAAAGAATATATATTTCCTGGGCTGCTTCAGAAATAATTGAAATTTTGTTTTGTTTTTCCAAACTACCCTTAACTGAATAATTTTGGTAAAATCATTGGAATCATCTAACAAATTGCCACAACCCTCAGTTTCATTTTAGTTGTACAGGCGCAGCACGAAGCTTGAAGCATAAAGCCAAATATTTGAAAACTTCAGAAAAGGAATAATAGTCCCTCTTCCCAGTTTTCCAGTGATGTACGGAAAATACAGGATGTGGCCTTGACTTATCTAAATATTTTGGGCATTCTGAAACTATCATTTTACAAGAAAGTATATTTTCCAAAAAAAAATAACAGTGGTCAGGACAATTTGTTAGCATCTTTCCTTTCTGTTTTTGAATGGAAATTTTCCATGCAAGAAATGTTTGTTACTTATACAGTAAAATGAACCTGGTGTGATTTTTTCATCAATTAGTGTTTTCCTTCAGACTATGTTAGAGAAGCATTGTGACCTGGCTAAATAAAAGATTCCCATAATAAAACACTGGCTTATAGAACTATCTCTACAATTCACACTTAACCCTTAACTGTTTAATTTAATCATTAGAAAAAGAAAGAGCATATTCCTTCTTAGTGAAATCAGACTAAAAGGAAAACATATCTCCAGGTTTATTTTGGCGATGCAGTCTTCTTATAAGTAGTTTTAATACAATAAATTGGAAAAATGATAGTATTTTAATAGATTTTATAACTGTCAGAATCTAGTTGAAAGAATTGGAGCTGGATCTGTTTGAAGTTCTCTCTGTAATCTTTGATGAGCACTTTGAAATGAAAGTTCTGAAATAGGACTTACACAAATGAGAAGTTGATAGAAAACCCATCCCTCCACTGGAGGAAATCCTTCTTGGATGATTATAAATGCAGTTCACATTCATTTATCTATTTATATTGGTTCTAGGTTGCCTACATTTTCAAATCTAATCTCAACCTAGTGTTCAAAGCCTTCCATCAGTTGCTACAACAGTCTCATAAAACTCACTTCATGTTTCCCTTTCCCGCAAATCCTTCTAAACATTCTTTTTTTTTTTTTACATCACCTAAGAACTTTTATGTTTGGCTCATGCTGGATTATTATTTTTGTCAGTATATGAAATTGACTGCTTAATGAGGTCCCTATAACTAGAGTTTTTCAAGCAAAGACCCAGTGATCATCTGGGAATGCTGGTAGAATAGGGTTCAGATTAAGCAGCATCTGGAGTCCTTTCCAATTCTGAGGTTTTATAGTTCCACAGAGGTAAACCAATCATACAGCATGAGTGAGGAAGAGTAGGTGGCAACGGATAAAGCACCAGGTCTAGGTCAGGAAGTTGTTGTAATTCACTTGTTTTCAATCAAATCTGACTCTTTGTGACTCCATTTGGGGTGTTCTTGGCAAAGATACTGGGTTTGCCATTTCCTTCAAGAAGATCTGAGTTCAAATACGTCCTCAGACACTTAGTCTGACCTTAGGCAAATCGTTTAATCTCCATAAGCCTCAGTTTCCTCATCTGTAAAACGGGAATGATAACAATAGTACACATCCCCTCCCAGGGTTGTTGTGAGGATCAAATGACTGCACAGTATAAATGCTTGTTCCCTCCCCTGTCCTTCCTCTGCATTCCCCTTCCCCTCCCTTCCCTCCCTTTCTCTCTTCCTTTTTCTCTTCTCTTCCCTTCCTTTACCTTCTCTTCTCCCTTCCCTTCCCTTCCCTTCCCTTCCCTTGCACCCACAGGTGCTAAAAAAAAAAAACCACTAAGTTGGAGTCTTCCAAAACCTTGAGTGTTATCTTTTGCAGAGTACCTATGGAAGAACATGGACAGAAGTTGTGAGGGCTATGAGAGAGCTTTGATCCATACCAGTAGAGGGAATATCTAGATATTTTTTGTAGATATTCCTACAAAAATGAAATGACAGATTCATTGAAGTATTGATAAATTACCTTGGGTGTATGCTCAACCTTATTTCCAGGTTGGTCACATATGTTCCTCAGGGGTTGGGATGATGTTTTAATCTTCAAGTACCACCTTGTTCCCCTCGGTAATTATAACAGCTAACATTTACATAGTGCTTCAGGGTTTTGCAAAGCACTTTATAGACCTCATTTCATTTGGGACTCATAATAACCCTCTAAGGTAGTTATCCCCATTTTATGGAGGAAGACCCTTAGGTGAAGAATTAAGTAACCTGTGCATTGTCACACAGCTAATAAGTATCAGAAGCAGAATTTGAATTCAGGTCTTCTAATGGCTGCTACTATTCAGTTGTTTCCAATTCTTCGAGACCTCCATTTGGGGGTGAGGTTTTCTGTTTCCTTCTCCAGCTCATTTTACAGAGGAGAAAACTGAGGCAAATAGGTTTAAGTGACTTGCCCAGGATCACATGACCAGTAAGTGTCTGAGGTCGGATTTGAACTCATGAAGGTGAATGTCTTTACGATTCCCAGACCAGCGTTATATCCACTGCACCACCTCCAGTCTTCCTAAATAAATTTAAAATAATCAGCAGAGAGAAGGCACTAGAACTGAGAGGGATCAGAAAAGACTTCTTGTTCCACTTACTCCACAAGCATCTAGGAATGACCTCCTGTCTCCATATTTTAAATCCATGTCTATTACACCTGTACCTATTAGGGGTATGATGGATAGAGTACCTTGCTGGATGGACTCAAAAATCCCTAATTTCAAATTCAGCTTCAGAACCTTACCAGTTGTGTTACCTTGGGCAAGTCACTTACCCTCTCCCAGCGCCAGTTTTCTCATCTGCAGAAGGGACAATAATTATAACACCTACCTCATAGGGTTGTTGTGAAGTTCAAGTGGGATGTAAAGTTCTTTGCAAACCATAAAGAGCTAAACAAGTGTTAGCTATTTTAGACAGCAAGGTGGTACAAGGGGATAGAGTGCCAAACTTGGGGTCGGGACGACCTGAGTTCAAATTCAGCCTCAGATACTAACTGTGTGATCCTGGGCAATGCATTTACCATCTCAGCCTCGGCTCCTTCGTCCATAAAAAGGAAATTGTATATTAGCTCGGCCTACCCATGAACAACTGATGTTTTTCCACTTACTTAAATCTGACTTTATTTGCGCGAAAAGTGTCTTGTAATTGTGTTCATATAATCCCTGGGTTTGTTTTGGCAGGTAAACTCCTAAGTATTTTAT
>CM053774.1:56738745-56768827 GCA_028658325.1 Potorous gilbertii | reverse complement strand
AACCTATACAGAATTGTATGCTGTCATGGGGAGGGAGGGGGGTAGGGGGGGAAGATGTGAGGGTATAAAATCTTAATTTTAAGGAAGTGATTGTAGAACATTTATAAATAAATAAAATAAAAATTTAAAAAAAAAAAAGGAAATTGTAATCACCTTACAGTATTGTTGTGAGGATTCAATGAGTGAATATTTGTAAAAGTCTATCTAAGCACTAGCTCTTACAGCCTATTCCATCTTTCAAAGCCTGACTCAAAAGCTACCTCCAAGCAGTCCCCCTTTTTTCTTTTTTTTTTAAATTAATTCCATCCAACTTTGATTACCCCATTTACTCTGAATTGTCACAGCACTTGTGTACTTGCTTTAGATGATATTGGGATTGCGGGGGCGGGGGGTGGGGGGCAGAACTGGGGGTGAGGAAATATTGTGGTATAGAACAGAGTAGGTAATTTCACCTACTGGGACTTTGACTTCTTCCTCTGTTAAGTGAAAGGGGTTAGAGTAGATGATCTTTATCTGAATGATGTGTTAATTTTATTAATGTTCTTAAGCCGTTTTATATAGCACTTTAATGCTCCCAAAGTATTTTACATGCATTATCTCAGATGGATGGATGGATGGATGGATGGAGACTGATAAGTGGTAGCAATAAGCATTTATTAAGCACCAGCCGTATGCCAGGCACTATGTTACACATATTATCTCATTTGATACTCACAGCCACCATAAGAGAGAGATGCTTCTGTTGTTGTAATAATAATACTAATTATCCCAGTTTGGAGACAGCTGGATGACCCTGTGGATGGAATGTCATGCCTGAAGTTGGGAACTCCGGGGTTCGAATCCAACCTTGGAAGCTTACTAGCCATGAGATAGTAAGCAAGTCACTCTACCACTGCCTACCTCAGTTTCCTCAAATGTAAAATAGTAACACCTCCCTCCCAGGGTCATTATTAGCAGCAAATGAGATGATATTTTTTAAGTATTTAGCATGATGCCTTGCACATAGTACGTGTTTAATAAATGCTTATTATTTCCTGCCTTCCATTTTAAGAGACTAAGGCTGAAAGTGACTTACTTGGGGGAAGTGGGGGTCACAGAACTTGTAGATGTCTTCAGTAAGATTCGAACTCTAAGCCCAGCACTCTATTCATTAAGTTGTATAGTTGCTTCAAGACAAAAGCTTGTCTACCTCATCACAATTCCAGATGTGGGTTTCTATACCTATCTGGCACTCAATAAATGTCTAGACTAGACAAACTTCATCAAACTCTTCTGTAATTATCATCCTCAATAGGAGACATTTACAATTTACAAAATGCCTCAGCATGGTGTCCTGAAATTTTTGGAAGCAATTTTTTTTGAGAATACAATTGGAACCAGAGGAAGCACTTGTCAGCATAGACTCCTGTGGAAAAGAACAATGAAGCTTTATGTTCCACCTCCTGCCTTCCTAACGATATTTTATTTCTCTCCCCAAATCACTGCAAAATTTTACCCACATGATCCATCTGCTGTCCTCTCACATGAATGATTTGTGTGTTGGCGCAATGGAATATTCCTTCGGAATAATGCAGTTTCTGCAGTAAAAAATGTAATAATATATCTTCCCTTTTAAAATTACAGCTGTGAAACTCACACTTTTGCTTCATTTTCCTCTTGACTACCAGCCTTGTTCACTGTGATATGATGAGGAAAAAAAAGGTCATAAGACATTAACTATTTTACCCTTCTATATTCCATAAATTCAGCAGTACAGTCTGTTCTGTGCATTATTTGAATAAATATGGGTACTGATCTGTAAATTAAAAATTGCCTCTCAATCCTGTCCTCCATTGTAAAACTACTTGGTTATATTGCTTAATATTGTGTAAATATTATTGCAGTGAGAATGCTAGCAAAGAAAACAAGAAAAGTAAGCAATAAATAATATAGTATTGTGATAGAAAAATCACTGAAAGTGAATTTTTTAGATCAGGCAAGTACATCCCTATTCCGTTATCTCAGTAAATGAGTAAAGCAGAAATTATCAGGAGCTGCTTCTATTCTCAATGCCACTTTTGTTGATGGTTCATTTTAGCCGCACAGTAAGATGTGCAGTTCAAATATACCATTCAAGAAGAGGAAAGATACCATTTATCCAATCCATGTCCTTAAGAAAGAATATTTCAGCAATCTTGGGAGTCTTCAATTGTATAATTTAATGAGAGGGGCAATTTGTATTCCGTAGACAGTAATATGTGATACCAGTCATTACTAAATAGCCAGTAAAAGATTTATTGTTCTGCTTTCAGTTCTGTATAATATGAAATGCTTGTGTATGTCTCACCAAGTAAGTCACATGAAGCTATGGAGATATAGCCAGGCATTTTAGACCAATTCCTTGTAACTAGGGTTTGGTATAGGACAGAAAAGTAGGGATTTTCTGGCATGCTATCTAGGACTATTGAATGAAATATTCTAGAAAGTTTATCTTAGAACTTGATATTTTAAAAGCTTGTTTTACAGATAATTCAACATTAATGACCTCTTGTAATTTCAGGTTTAAGGGTCTTCTTGAGGTATTACTCTTAGGCAGACAGGTGGCACAGGGACAGAGTGCTGGACCTGAAGTCGGAAAGATCTAAGTTCAAATCCGGACTGAGACACTTACTTTAAAGCTGTGTGAACCTGGACAAGTCACTTAAACTGCCATGTCTCTGTTTCCCCATCTGTGAAATGAGGATAATAAGAGCCATGAGGGTTGTTGTAAAGATAAAATGGGATATTTATAAAGTACTTTTCAAACCTCAAAGCTATTTTAATTTTCATTTTTATACTATTTGTTTTAGCAGTAAGAGTTATATATAGGATACATGAGGTTTTAATAATTCAGAGATTTTTGACAATTGGTCATCAAATGCCCTTCCAGATATACTTCTATAGATTAGTAGCTACTGAAGGACATGTTTGTGGTTTGTGGTTTTTAAACTGAAGATTCCATGTGTTGTTTCTGCCTTTTTTTTTTCTCTTTAATTTCTACCAGGTCCCAGGTTCTTTGAAGCAAAACAACAGGATACCTGCTTAGGAGATTTGAGGACCTCCATAGACAGCAGGGGTGGCCACCTCCACCACCCCCCCCACTTCTCCCCTTTTCCCCCTGAAGCTTCGATAACTGCTTGATGCAACAGTTCAGTGAAACTTCCTAACCATTTGAGCAAAGTGGGATTAGCTGCCTGCCTGGAAGCCTTTAAACACACATTGAATGATTCCTTTGACAGAGATTTTGTAGATCAGATTCCCATTTAGGGACAAATTAGTCTAGATGACTTTTGAAGTCACTTCCAATTCTTGAGATTCAATGATATCCCTTTCAGCATCCCTTATAGGCAAGGCCCTGTGCTACACACAAATATGAAATGTCACACAATCCCTGCCCTCAAGAAGATTGTAGTTTATTAGGGGGATTAGAAAAACTGAAATAAAAAGTGAATAAGAGAGGCCAGAGAGGTATAAAGAGATTGGGAATTGGGAGTGGAGAGAAACCCCTCTTCCTAGGGGAGGGGAATAACAAAAAGCAAAGGTTTTTGGGGGGGATTGCATAGGAGGTAGGGGAATTTTATTTTTTCTGCAAATATGTTTATATTATGATGGCTTTGAAAACAAATGTTCCCCACTTAGGCACTGTCATGTATTAAATTTTATTAGAAAGGTTTTTTTAGGAGTACCACATGTACTCATAAGATTTTATTTCTCATTAGGTTAATAGGTGGCACAGTGAGTAGAATACTGGACTCAGGAAGACCTGAGTTCAAATCCAGACTTAGACACTTAGTAGCTGTGTAACCCTGGTTAAGTCACTTAACATCTGTCTCCCTCTGTAACCTCAACTGTAAAATAGAGATAATAGTGGTACCTACCTCTTATTATGAGGATAAAATGAGATAATATTCATAGAGCATTTCATAAATCTTAAAGCACTGTATAAATGCCAGCCAGCTGTTAATATTATTTCTTAGATATATTATAAAATATATGCAATTGCATATAAAATAAGTAACACATAAAGTACAGCTATAAGATAGTGAGAATGACTTTGTATGTAACTTCTGGAATTAATTTAGTGATTAATTTACCTGGAGGGTAGACAAGTTTATCATATAGCATTCAATGCCTTTAGTTATGTGGGCACTGCGGAAAAGACAATGTGGTATGGCACAGAGAACTTTGGTTCTGGTAACAAAGGACCTCCCTTTGAACCCTGATTCTTGTTACTTCTTATGTGACCTTGGACGAGTCACTTAAACGACCCAATTCAAGCATTTATTAACCACCGTGTGCCTTGGTTTCTCTGCCTGTAAAACGAGGATAAGAAGAACACCTACCTCCCAGGGTTCTTGTGAGGATAAAATGAGAATTTACTGCATGTGAGTAAACCTTCATGCTAGGGACTAGATACAAAAGTAATATGAAAAACATTAACAAAAATAATATGAAAAACATTAGCCCCTGCCTTCAAACAACTCAGATTCTAGTGAGCTGAGGGATACAGTATGTTCACTGATGGAGCATCAGGGAAGAATTGATTTCCTTAGGAGATAACCCATGAGTCAAGTCTTCAAGAAGCTCAAGTTTATAAGGCAGAGGTGATCAGGGTGATTCACGTGGTGCAGCCTGTCAGAGATGGGAGATAAAGTACTAAATTTGGGGGACAGTTTCTCTGTGGCCTTTGCTTTCCTGTTCTCTCAAATAACAGAGGTTGACCAGATGATGCTTTAAATCCTTTGATCCTAAGACCCATGTCGATTTGCAAATGAAAGAAAAATACTCGCATATGCTTCTGAAGCATAATTTTTTAATCAGCAAATTTAATCTTTTTATTTTTTCTTCAGGGAAGTAGATCAAGACTCAGATGGACATGTCAGCTTTAAAGACTTCGAATACGCGATGAAGTATGGTCAAAATGAAGCATAAATGTCAAAATCTACTTGTACCAAACTCCAGAAGGCAGGGGATTTAACTTAGGATCAAGAGAACGTCCATTGTTTTGAGGAACTTCTTTCAAGACTATTGTAAAATTTATCCTGTTCTTAGTACATTATAAATAAATAATTCTGTATGTTTTCATTTTGAATCATTCCAATTTACCAATACTATCACTTTAATTATGCACTCCCTGTGATTAGACTTTTTCTTGAGTCTGGTTTTTAATGTGAGTTTTAGCTTTTGTAATGGTCTAGTCTCTTTGCTAATAATATATTAGAGAAAGTTGGAATATAATATGATAAAAATTTAAGTGTCTCTAAATTCTAGTGGATAATCACATGTAGATTATTACTGGTAAAAGGATAGTCTATTACCTGGCCAATAGCCTTAAAGGAGAACGTATTAAAAAGTGAAATGTCCAAATTGTAATTCCATTTAGAAAGGCTGATTAGAAACATTAATGTAAAGAGAATTTGAAGGAAGAGGTTGTTGAAGGGCAAATCAGTTAAATTGAGAGAAAGGAGTTACTTTTAAGCCTTTATGGTAAAAACTGAGCATAGTTTCTGTTTTCATCAATTTAATAGTTGCTGGAATGGATAAAGAAAGGATGAAAACACCGTGGGAGAGGAAGAGGTCATGGAGTTTCATTTCTCAGATAGACATTGTGAATATATATAAAAGATATGTATACTTATATATGATAACTTAATTATATATACCTGAATACCTACATAACTACAGGCTGAGAGTCATTAATTCATTCGGCAACTGCTTCCTGAACTTTGGAATTATGGAATATGCAAAGCACTTGCCCAATACTTCATTGAGATACAAAGAATTAAGACATTGTTCCTGACCCTATGGAGTTTAATCAATCAGTCAATCACCAAATGTTTATTAAACCCCACTGTTGGCCTAATATGCTAAGCCAGAGGGATGCAAAAGACAGTCCCTGCTTTTAAGATGCTCACTCCCTTTATTTAACTTTCACTGTTGAATCCGAAATTGACTTGCTGATAATAAGAAACCTTCCAGAGATGCCATTGGTCACTTCTAACCACAGCTATCTTATCAGCCAGTCTACTATCACCAGAAATTGCCTTCTGAAATAGAGTAAACCTGTGAAAAGCACCACCAAAGTTTTTGAACTTTATTTCAGATCTTTTACCACCTTATGCACAAAAGTGTATAGCATTAATCCAATATTTATCTGAGGGCAGGGGGCAGGGACAGGCATGTAACAGAGATTCTCACTGATCCCAATAGCTTTTAATATCACTATCAAACCACCTAGTCCTCTCCAAGCTGTACTCAGGAGTTTCTCTATCCTACCCTGGGAACCTCTTCATCCTAGAAACTCACGCTAGCCTCGAAATTCACACATTGGAAGTATCCCCACCTCTGTATCCTCTTTCTCTGATTGGAAGGTTTCTCCTAGAATTTCCATTTAAGGAGGCCACTCAGGCCTGCCATGGTTCATTTCTCTGTGGGCTACACTCTGGATTTGTGTGTGTGTGTATGTGTGTGTGTGTGTAATTATATATATTTTTCTAATACATATTGTATACATGTTATATATATGCTATATGTGTGTATACATACGTATATATCCGACAAATAAATGAGACATTTTATGGTAGCCCTTAATGCTCTGCTTTTTTGCTCTGCACTTTAAAACATCAGAAATAAACAGCTTCCCACCTCTAACATTGCTGGTATGTTGCCTTAAATATGTGTAGATGTTTTTGATATAGCTATGTCTATATCTCCAATAAGGCAAACCCCTAGCTTTGTATGTTTTAAAATGAAAGTACTCTCTATCTCCTCTGGATTTCATAAGAATCTCTCTATTGCAGATATCAAAAGCCCTTTTTTGCTGATTGATCTCCCTAGCTTGCCTGTAAGTGGCTATCAATTGAATAATATGGTGATGGGTTTTTCAATATCTATGTGTGGTTTCTCAGTGACAAATTGCAATAGCATTGCAAGTTCCATGATGTGTCTTTCCTTCAGAAAAACAGAGTCATAGAATCTCAGAGGTAGAAAGGACCTCTGATCAGGTCATCTACCCTGACCCGTTCCTGAATGGTAATCCTTCCTACAATATCCCCAACAAGAGGTCATCCAATATCCACTTACAATTCTCCAGCAGAAGGAAATGCAGTTTCCATTGAAGCAGCACATTGTACTTTTTGACAGTTTTAATTGTTGGGAAGGATTTTTTTCCCCTTATATAGAGAAGAAGTCTTTCTTCAAGTCAAATATTTATTTATTTATGATTTACTGAAAACCGACTATATGCCAGGCACAGTACTAAACACTGGGGTATAAAGAATAAGGCCAAAAACCAACAGTAAGAGGCAACACTTGCTCTCAAGGAAATCACAGTGTAGTGGGAAAACAATATGCAAACACAAATACAGGATAAACTGGAGATAATGTCAGGGCTAGGGCAGCTACATGGCGCAGTGGCTAGAGCACCATGCCAGAAGTCAGGAAGACTCATCTTGAGTTCAAATCTGGCCTCAGATGTTAGCTGTGACCCTGGGCCAGTCACTTAACGCTGTTTGCCTCTCCCCATCAGTAAAATGAGCTAGAGACTCCAGAATCTTTGCCAAGAAAACCTCAACTGGGGTCATGAAGAGTCAGAAATGAATGAAAACAACTGAACAACAACAATCTCAGAGGCTTTAAGGCAGATTGAGAAAGGCTTCTTGTAGGAGGAAGAACTTTAGCTGAGGGTTGAAGGAAGCCATAAAAGAGAGATAAGGAAGGGGAGGATTCTAGATACAATAGACAGCCATTGAAAATGCACTAGGTTGTAGAGATGGAAGTGATTGTGGAAAGAACAGCAAGAAGGGCAGTGTCACTAGATTAGAGTGAAAGTAGAGTTGAATAATGTATATGGAGCTGGAAAGGAGAGGGTAGCTAGGAGGTGCAGTGGATAGACCATGGACCATGGAGTCTGGAGGAACTGACTTCAAATTTGACTCGACACACATTACCTGTGTGACAGGCCAGTCACTTAACCCCGATTGCCTCCCTCCAAAAAAAATACTGGAAATGTTGAAATGGGTCAGATAATGAAGGGCTTTAAAAATGGAATAGAAAATGTTGTATTTGGTCCTAGAGGAAATAGGGAGCTATTGGAATTTATTGAATAGGTGGGTGATGTGGTCAGGCCTGCACTTTTAAGAAGATCTTTTTGAGATCTGAGTGGAGGCTAGACTGGAGTGGGGAGAGACTTTAGGTAGGAACACCAATCAGATAAATATTACAATAATCCAGGTTTGAGGACATGCATCAGGTTGGTGCCAGTACTCGGAGAAGAGAAAGGTATATGCCAGAGGTGTTAAAAAGGTAGAATTGATGGGACTTGCAACTGATTCACTATGGGGCGTGAGAAAAGTTGAGGATGATGCCTAGGTTGTAAGCATGGGTGACTGGGAGAACAGTAATGGTAACTAGGAAGTTACTAAAAAGGATCAGTTCTGGGGAAAAGATGATGAGCTCAGTTTTTGCCAGTTCTGTCCTTTGGGACCAAGCAAAAATCAAATCTTTCTTCTATATGACAGCCTTCAAGCAAAATCACACATTTTGACCTGGAAGGAACCTTCAGGGCAAGAGTATACTAGAGTCAGCTCTAGAACTTGTGGCTAATTTTTTATTTGGACATTTACCCCTCAGAAATCAGCAAAGGCTACAAATTTGGGCTTTATTTATTTTGTTGAGTAGCATTAAAGAGGACTGAGAAAGGCTTCCTGTAGAAGGTAGGCTTTTAGCTGAGAGCTGAAGGTACCACGAAGTAAGTAGATGAAGAACCAAAGAATTCCAGACATGACAGACAAGCCTACACAGTTTAGTCTTTAAGAAAGTGGTGGAGAAAAAAAACAAAAAAAAAGAAAGTGATGGAGAAAATGTTAATAATGCAAATAAAACTTAAAAGTATGTCACAATTATATATCTATATTTGAGAACCAGTTAAACACTTATCAGTACACCCTTGTTTACAGACTGTCTAAGCATCCAAGTCCAACCCCCTCATTTTAAAGGAAGTTCAATGACTTGTCCAAGGTCAAA
Source organism: Potorous gilbertii (assembly GCA_028658325.1). Lineage (NCBI taxonomy): Eukaryota > Metazoa > Chordata > Mammalia > Diprotodontia > Potoroidae > Potorous > Potorous gilbertii. The sequence continues at coordinate 56,759,785 of CM053774.1, read as the reverse complement.
CAGATAGTAGCTAACAGAGCCAAGATCTGAAATCAGATCTTGACTCCAAATCAAGTGCTTTCTCTATCAAATACTTGAAGTTAATTAACATTCTCTCAAATATTTTCTTCATCAGATAAAACTTCCTAATTCCCTTAATCCTTATACAGCATCCTTCCAACTCCTCTCAATATCTTGGTGGTCTTCTCAATATTCCAATTTATTGGTAGCCCTTCTAAAATGAACAGAGTTCTCTGGATGTGGTATAACCAGGACAGAGAACACTTGAGTAAATAGGGACTATGGGAAACCCTTCTTTCCCTTCCTGCCAGGGCTCCCTTCCCACCTCACCCCCACATCCTCACCCAAGCAGGAGAGAATTCAGGATCCCCACTCCACTCTAAGCTTGGCTCTACTCCTCCCCTCTCATTGACAGTAGGCTGGGCATCTACAGCCCTTCCTCCCTTGTTAGTCTAACAAGACCACTTATAGCACCCAGATTCACCAACTACAATCCTTCAACCACCAGGCTGGACCATCTGCCTTCCACTGGTCCACGAGGCACTGATCTCCCACTGTGTACTCTTAGGCATTGCTATCTGACCTGCTAATTAATGCACCCAAAGGAAGACTCCTGGACCTGTCCATCTGTCCTAGGGCTATACAGCCTTAGGACCACCAGACCCTCCATCTTCCCTGCAGCCCAAATTTCTTATACGTGTTTTCTCTCCTTGGATGAGGATATTCTCCTTAAGAGCAAAATTTATTTTACTTCTCTTTTTCTGTAAATCAGGACCTTAGTACAGTGCTTAGCATATAATAAACACTTAAAAATGCTTTTTTTTTGTCCACTTATTCTTTCATTCTTGGCACTACATTTCTGGCGATGCAGCCTAAGGTCTTTTTCTACTAGACTTTTCATTATCACACTGTCAATTGAATAAAACAGTATTTCATAGCTACCAAATAGATTATAAAAAAACATTGAAAGCTCACTGTCTAAGTGTCTACCCCTTCCTAAATGTATAAGTTGATCTTTAAAATGTAAGTGTAGAGACATAAGGAGAAGAAGGGTTATTGCTGTTACATCATTTCAATCAGGTCTGACTCTTCATCCCTGGAATTTTCTTGGCAAAGATATTGGAGTAGTTTGCTATTTCCTTCTCCAGTGACAAACAGAGATTAAGTGATTTAGCTGAGGTCACACAGGTAGGAAATTTCTGACCCTAGATTTGAACTGATGTCTTTCTGACTTCAAGCCCAGCACTCTATCCACTGTGCCACCTCACAGCCCCAGTATAAAGCCAGTATACCTTGGTTCAAATCCCAGCCTTGCCAGTTGACCTAAAATTAAGGAATTGGACAAATTCACTTTCAGCTCTAGAGAAAGACCTATAATCTTATGACTTTACATTTTCCCATTATAAATTTCATTTTATTAAATCTAGACTACTGTTCTAGCCAGTTGAGTTTTTGGTGGATCATGCCAGCAGTTTTCCACTGTTAGCTATCCCTCCTAGTTCTGTATCATCTGTCCCATCCCCCAGTAAAATACAAGCTTTCTAATGGCAGAGACAATGTTATTTTTTATTTGGGTCCACATTATAAAGCACAGTGCCTTAAATATAATAAGTATTTTTAATAAGTGTTGAATAAAATCTGCAGATCTGATAAGCATTCCAGATATGCCTTCATTCCTAGTAATTGGTAAAAATGCTGAAGAGACCCAGACCCCTCCAAGATGACATCAGTCCATTAATTTGCATTTTTTGTTGGTCTAGTCATTCAACCAGCTGAAGTTGGTTTTATACCACACTAATTTGTTATTCTCTGGCTATTTATACTTTCCATCTTTTCCATAAAGATTTCTTGAGAGATTTTTTGGAATGTACCTTGCTGAACTCTGCATACTATATCTATGGCATTCCCCTGATCTCCTAATCACCCCATAAAAGTGGAAATGAAATTAGTACAGCATTACTTGTTCCTGATGAAGTCATACTAGTTCACAAGAATCACTTTCTGCAAATACTCAGTACCCATTCCTTTACAGAGGCGTTCTTGAATTTTGCCAGGAATCAAAGTTTCACTAGCCCATAGTTTCCAGAATCCACCTTCACTTTTATTTTTTTAAAAGTGTAATACTTGTCCATTTCTTGTCCTTTAGGACTGTCCTCCATTATTTTACAAAGGAAAACATTAGTAACCCAGCTATCACATTTAAAAGTTCCCTAGAATATAGATCATCTAAGTGTATCTTGAATTTGCTGAATACTCTGTTATCATTCATTCATTTTTCAGTCATGTCTTACTCTTAAAAACTTCATTTGGGGTTTTCTTAGCAAAGATTCTGGAGTGGTTTGGCATTTCCTTTTCCAGTTCATTTTACAAATGAGGAAACTGAGGCAAACAGGGTTAAGTGACTTGTCCAGGCTCACACAACTAGTTAATGTCTGGGGTCAGATTTGAACTCAACAAAATGAGTCTTCCTGACTCCCAGTCCAGCATTCTATTCACTGTGCTACCCTAGCTTCCCTTAAATACTCTATTACCATATTTTAAATTTGGATTTCAAATCCTTATTAACACTTTTAGGAGGTTTCCTCCTTCCAAGTCTAAAAGTAATTCACTTTGGGAGAGAAATCAGAAGCAAAATAGGCTTCGAGTTCTGCTTTCTTTCCCATCTACCTCTCACGAAGGTGATTTCCCTTTTAGCTTCCTCTTAACCCCAGATAGTTTTAAAAAGCCCTTTTTGTTAACCCTAGTAATCTCATTTTCAGTTTTCTGCCCTTGCTTCCATGTTGTGTACATGTCTCTTTAATATCTAAGTTGGTTGGTGTGTTTCCCTGTGCATTCATGCAAATCTCTTTACCACTATTACTTGAATAAATTGTATTTGTCATGAATTTAACTTTCCCTGGAAAATCTTAGACAATGAGATCCCACCTAGCCTTTCTCTGAACCCTTTGAAATCCACTCTCCCAAATTCCAGGTTTCATAGCAAACCATACTGGGTATTATTCTCTCATTGATTATTAAATGTGGTCACTTCCTCCCGAGGTTCCCAATATTTTTACTTTGGACATTTCTTGCTCCGTATGAGTCAGAATCATATCCAAAATAACTTCTTTCATCCACATTCCAAAGGATGACATTATCAGAACTGAGAGTCAAGAATACCTCAGCTGCATAGATAAGAATGTTTCCGTGATGCCAATTACTTTGATTTCAGCATTTCTAATTAGTTTGCCTGAAGGCTTTATCACTGAAAAATGAAACACTGCCATTTTATGTTGAAATCAGTGATGAATATGGGAGTAGAAGTAGGTTATAGAGAGGTAGGATATAGATAGAGGCATGAATAGAGGGATAACCTTGGAGTCGAAAGACCTGGGTTCAAGTCCACCCCAGTACAACACACTCAGGGCATATTTACATGTCTGTTCCCAGACAACTCCAGAAGACTAAGTTATGGTAAGGAGCTAATCTAGATTGTTTTAGGATGTCTCCACAATTATATGAAATTACACACACATACACACACACACATATACCATCACCTTCACCTTTAAAAAAATATATATTTGTCATTTAGGGGATTAGATAGAGAATTTTATTTGAAAACATCCTATCCCCTGCACTACTGCTCAAAACAGGTCTTTCTCCCTTGAATAAAAAAGTTAAATCCATACAAACACTAACTTCTTTAAAACAGGGGTTTTATTTCATTTCTGACTTAAAATAACCATACTTTTGCATACTTTACAAGTTTAATAGTAAATATACAATTCAACAAGCGTTTATTAAGTACTTCCTGTGGCTAGGCACTGGATTAGATAGATCTATAAGATGCCAGTCCTGCTTTCCTGTAGCTTATGGCCTAGTAAAGGGATAAGAAAGACATAAGTCTCTTGCCACATATTCCCCACTTTCTCCATAACTACAGGGATAGCGGAGAAGGAGAAGAGGTCAAGATTGGCTGCTAATTGGGAGAGTCAGAGCAGAAGTGATAAGATGCAGTAGCAAGACAGAGGTGATGAGTAGACTGAGTCAAGGAAAGGGAGATGCCAGGGCAGAATGACTCAGAATGGGCCAGCTGTTGAGTTCACCTTCCTTAAATTGAATTTGCTGAGCTAGCCCAAGAGGAAGTGTGTCAGAAGACCCTGTTAGCAATAAGACAGCAAAGAAAAAAGTGCTATACTCAAGAGCTTCAGAATGTATTTACCTCTGCATCCCATGCCTCATTCCTTAATAAGAAAATGAGTTGTCTTGGATCCAGAATTCCAATATCTTCACCTAACTGGCCCTTCTGGATGACATGAGTAGAACATCAGCTGGGACCATGTTTTATTGTCCATACTCCTTTGTCTACTTATAGGAGACATAGCTGTAGATGAATAAACAAACCAAACAGTCCCTTTCCCAGCTACCAAACAATTAAATTATGCTTCAGAGAGAGCAACGCTAATGGACTGACCACGTTGTTTGAATGCAAAGTGTATGCTTATGGAGTTATGGAGAACTCGCATGGGGCAGGTGATCATGGTGGTCAGAAGAGGTGTCAGAAGGACATTCTCAATGTCTCTCTCAAGAACTTTGGAATTGATTGTATGACATGGGAGACACTGGCACAAGACAGCTCAGCATGACATGCCCACATCAAAAAAGGTGCTGTGCTCTATGAGCAAATTAGAATTGAAGCAGCTGAAAAGAAATGTAGAATACGCAAATTTAGAGTATCTACCTCAAATGTTCACATGGACTATCTGTGCCCAATATGTGGCAGAGCATTCCAAGCTCTGATCAGCCATAGTCGAACACATTGAAACTTGACTCTATTATAGTGATTTCATTTTGGTCCTCTTTGAGAACGAAGGATAGCAACTGTTATGAACTGTTGGGATAGGACTTGAAATAGATTGTGGGCTTGCAGCTATATGGTATGTGTTTCATTGTTATTTGTCCATTTTCAAAGAAGACCAATGACATCATAAGGTGACTATCTTGACTTGTAAGTTGTATTTAAGTGAGGCAGTGTTGTGAAAAGTTGTCAGCCTCACTCTCTTCCAGAGTCATCTAAGTCGCTCTGACGAGTGATGGCCCAGGATGCAATGGATGACCTTGACATCTTCAATGTCTTACTAAGCTCTAGCTCTCCATAATGGCTACTCCAGCCACCTTCGTGGTCATTGGAACAAATTGTTCTTGTCTTCCTATTCTACTGGGGGAATTTTTCATATGCTTGGGGTAAAGATAGCTAACTCACCAATAGGTTTGAGACTTGTCAGTTACTCTAAACCTCCTTTAACCTGTCTGTCAAGGTTTCCCAGGGTGTGGCCATTGAGCAAGCTCCATCTTAGAGCCACAGGTGAGAGCTGCGTGAATGAGGTGGACACCAAAAGTGGACAAGTATCTCTGAATAGGACTCATCAAGCCCTCATACCAGAGGTGTTCACTGTCCTTCAACAGGAAGAAGTGGGATACCGTGCACAGAGCTGACCTCTAGGCTAGGAAGACATGCCGTCACATGGACTGGCAAATTACTCTCTCAATGCTCTTGGCAATTACCCAAGTCAAAGAATTCCAGAGAAGACATATCGACAGAGGGAATTTCCTTATCTGAGAGTTCTTTATGTAATTGAAATCACAGGTCCTGTTCGTATCCCTAGGTATTATTCGTTGCTTTTGCTTTTCCTAAGCCAAAAGTAGAACTAGAATGGTGCATGTAGTTGAATATGTTCTGTTGTAATTTCATTATGACAAAATTGTGTGGCTAGGGTTCAATAAAACATAACAAATGCAAGGGTATGGAGAAGATTGTGCCTACACTGCACCATCTAGACTCATGAGACAGTGTGGTCATTCATTCCAAGAGAATAAGCTAGATTGAGGATAAGCTGTTCATTCTCTCAGAACCACAGAGAACTCAGTATTTCCATAACACTTATGGTTAGGGATATGCTGGTGAATGTTTAACTGGATCTCTGGGAGGAAAACATACCCCAACATACTTCTGAGTTTAATTTACATTACAAACATTTTCTCCAACACTTTCTTAAGTTTATATGTTCAACAAAATAACAAGCAGACCCTGATTGCAGCATTTGCTGATTCCCAAAGTGTAAATACACTAAAAATTTAACAAGAGGCTCCACCAGCAGGTAAAGAGGGGTGGAAGGATGGCATGGTAATTTAGAGTACAGGCAAGAGAAAACAAACTGGTGAGATAGCAAGATATATTGATCAGATGTACATTGACCTACTGTATTAATATGTGTGAATAGTAGTGATTCAATTGCCTCTGAACCAATTCTGATTTTTATAAAGAAACTTCCCAATGGAACTTCCCATCCCTCTCAGAAAAGCAGTCAGAACCACCCTCCTTGAAGTATTGGAGGTGGCATCAGGTTTGGCACCATGCCAATCATAATGTGGCAGTGTCATTGCAAATCTAAGAGATCTGCAGCTTTGAGACCTTTAGCTGGAGACTCTGAAAATGATTTTATTTTAATTTAAAACTGATTTTCCTGGTTCTTCAGTGTTTCTATCATTATGTCATAGGAGTTTCACTGTTTAATATATCTAGTCTGATCCATAGCTTATTACACCAAGCAATCCACAGAACATACAAATGGATTCATAGAGTAGATTTTTCATATTATGTTAATAAGAAAGTAATGGCAAATATCACTTTTTCCAAGCCATGATATTATAGGAATTAATTCTAGACTTGGATTCAAGTTTCCACTCTGAAACTAATTGCTATTTCATAAAGCAACATTTTCTTTTGTAAGTGCTCTTTATATCAGTTGAATCAGAGGTCCCACCAAAATCTATTCTGGTTTTTATATTTCTTGTTTATCAATGCAAGCTCTTAGGCTACTCATCTGGAATCTCTTCCTCTCTTCCTTTTCCAGCTGTGCATGGCTTGAGTGATGCCTTGTACACTGTTGTTGTTCAATCATTTTTCAGTCATCTCTGACTTTTCATGACCCCATTTGGAGTTTTCTTGGCAAAGACACTGGAGTGGTCTTCTTTTTCCTTTGGCTTATTTTACAGATGAGGAAACTGAGGCAAGCATGGTGTAGCACCAGTGGGATATTCACAGTGCCTATTGTGATTATGAATATGCCAGTGCCAAGTTGGTTTGAATGGCAACCAAGATATTATAAAAGTTGAAAAGAATCTCATTACTCTAGCACAAATTCCTATTCAATTTTTCCATTTGGATTCCCCAGGATGCAGACTAATGCCCAATCTATGACAGAGATGGAATTAATTTTCTAACCTGAAGTCAAAGAGACCAAAATTCAGAACTGTGCTGAGAGACCAAATCTTGAACCAAGAAAAAGGAAAAGAAGGTGAAATGACATACTTAATTCATTTTAGTTTGAGAACTAGTGGGGGGGGGTGTTTTTTGGTTGCCCAGTTAAATAAGGCTATGACTGCGTTGCCAGGGACTACAAGTGAAAGAGGGAAAAGGTTGCCTAGCAGCTTCATTACAACATATGGCAGCAGATAGCAGCAGAGGACCTGAAGAATCTGAAAACCAGCAGATGGTAGCAGAGAGCAACTCAGCCAATATAGCCTCAAAGGTATACTGCAGTAATGGAGAGAGCTATCCAGCAAAGAACAGCCTAGTAAAGATAATAGAGCATCACAGAACTCCAGCTCAGTAAAAACAGATCACTAAATGGCATCAAGAGTACATGGTTTTGAGTTATTTGGTTTTGAACCCATACCTGGAGATGGTATCCAAGGAGGCCCACAAGTCTTCTTGAATTTTCATCCAACTTCAGTTCAAGTATCAAGGTACATACTAATCCAGTCTGGAGGATATTGTCAAGTTTTTAATAGAATTTCTCTCTTTATTCTATACAATAGATGATGGTGCATAAGTAGAAATTATCTTTATAGCTGTTTATTTGCACTCATCATGAGTACTATACAGTAAAATAATCAAGGTTCCCTGAGATTTCACCAAATGCCCTATTTTCTTCTCAAAATAGAACCTGTGAACCATTCTTCCATTTAACCGAAGCTTCTTTATAAATGAATGAGTAAAGCATTTATTAAGTACTTACTATATGCAAAGGACTGTGCTAAATTCTGGGGATGTATATAGAAAAGTAAGAGAGCCCCTGCTCTCAAGGCACTCACATTCTAATGAGGGAGATAACATATATGAAAGGTTTCAGCTCCAAATCAGATGGAAATATCCCATGGTCCTTAGGATGCAAAGCAAAGCAAATGCTAGTACTTTTCTCCTTTATGTGTTCTTCTTTCATTTATAGTAGAAAATATCAATGTAGACATGGTTCATTTCCTCCAGTAATATATTAACTTGCTCATTAGACCAGGATCGATCATGCATTAAGAATATCAAAATTAAACTAATATTTGTAGGTGGGCTAAGATCAATGAAATTCTTATTATCTCCTGTCCCCTTTCTCCTTGCTCTCCCATTGTAATTGTGAAAACAAAGCCATAGAGAGCCATTTGGTTTTCATTTGTTTCATAGGACACCATAACCAAAAAAAAAAAAATTCATTACCTAACAGCCAGCTTACCTTCCTTGCCTAGGCTGGTCCAACTTGTCGCACTTGGCTAGGCTGAGCTTTAGAAGCAACCACATCCTGCCTCTGAGCCCACACTTGACAAAAGTTGCCAAAGTTTGAGTTCTTCAGGCATAGCATTCAAGAAACCAAAGTGATATCCCTGCCATAATGAGGCATCGTGGTACAAGTTGCCAGGGATTGAAATAATTCATAAAACCAAAAACGGAAATAAAAATAAGTAATCACAATCTAATCCTAAGAGCCCTAACTAGATTTTTTACCCTCAGTATTTGTTGTTTGTTGCTGATTCATTTCAGTCATGTCTGACTCTTTGTGACCCCATTTGGGGTTTTCTTGGCAGAAATACTGGAGTGTTTTGCCATTTCCTTCTCCAGCTCATGTTATAGATGGGAAACTGAGGCAAACAAGGTTAAGTGACTTGCCCAGTGTCACCCAGTGTCTGAGACCAGATTTGAGGATGCCTTCAGTGTTTAGGACAATTTAAAGAGCTTAAGCTCTTTACATATAAGTAAGTAAACGGACAAATTTACATATTTAGCATGAACATATTTAGATTTGTTTATATATTTTAGCAAGAATATATATCAAATATATTCCTGCTATCTTTTGGAGGGGTTGAGGAGTTATAGACCTTTCAGTAGTAATTTAATTCTCTGTAGTGATAAGTGTTATCTTTGCATCTCAAGTGAATGAATGAATAAAAAAAAAGTATTTCTTAAGTGCTTACTACTTGCCAAGCACTGTAATAGAAGTCACCAGGGGTCTCATATATGGCTTTTCAGGCAGACCTCTATTAACAATTAAAAGGGTGGAAGCCATTAAAAATGTATAATGGTACTGATGCTACCTCTAATGAGACGATTTATATTAACTTGCGGAGACTACAGCCAAAGTCATTCCCAAAAACCATTCTCCACCTCTTTGCCAGCCCTGACCTTCTGACCACTGACTTTATGAACAGAATCCTTTGCTCCAAATTCTGGTTTTATCGCTTACTATGAATGTGACTATGGACATGTCACTTATCCTCTCTGGATCTCAGATTCCTCTACTAAAAATGAACTTCAAAATCCTTTCTAACTCTAAGTCTATGAGCCTATGATTCTCCTTTGGAAAACATTCGACTCTTTCCCTGGGGTCATATCCCTGATCCCTGTAGCCATCAATGTCCTACTGTTAGTAGTCTTGGCAACTGCTTTTGTTCATGACTGATGATTAGAAAAACAATGGCTGAACAACTTCTCTTAAGTTGAACAGACTCCTCTTTATCTCATCCTCCTCTTCAGTAGTTAACCTGTGCTGGATTAGGTTTTACTTGAAGAATTCAGGGTTGTTGTTGATCCTTTGAATGCTGACCTATGTGTGAGAGTATATGGGTAGGTAATAGACCATCTGGCCCTCATCTTAGCTTAGATCAATAGGAAGAGGTTATGTGACCAGGGATTCCAGTAACTCCGTAATAATGGTATATAATTACTCGGCTCTCTGTTATTGAGTTTTGAATACACTAGACAAATTGAAAGTCTAAGAAGCAAAAAGCTTCTTTTTTCATTCATTTTATTTTTGAGAAGGATAAAATTATGTGAGCTTCATAGTCCATGCCTTATACAAATGCAAAGTTTACCATAGCTGTGATTGAAATACTGATTACACTCTCCTTTTTTTTCAAAATCAAGAAAGGGGAGGGGTGAATAAGAGCTTATTAATTTTCTGGGTTTTTCTCTTGGAAATGAACATGCTGGCACAATTTTAATTGGGTTTTAGTTGTTGTTGTTGTTTTAATTCTCACAGCGATGGCTTGGCTGTGCCTTTGGGGACTACAGAGAGAAACCAGCATCTGGTGTTTGAGGATTCTAGGGATTTGCACCATATTTTTGTGTAATAACTATACAGTAAATAAACAGAATGAATAATTAAGTGAATAATGAGTTTCTCAAAAAAGATGACTCTTCTAAAGATATCGATAGAAAATCTCACATGTGTTCTACACTCCCACTTGGTGTTTCTACTGTGTGCCATTGGTTTGTCATTCCCCCCATGGAAATTAGTGAGAACATTTTCCAGGCAGAAACCAAGAGTGCCATTAATCAAGATACAAATGAGATAACCCCCCCCTTTAATTTTTCTTGAAAAGACAAGGATATCAGGTTTGGGCATTTAAAAAACTATCCCCATCCTCTTCCCTGAGATGTATATTTCCTTTAATTATATGGTCATACATTTGAATTTCATTGTTTCTACAGAAAGGGTGCTGAATTTGGAATCATGCTAACTGAATTCAAATTCTGACTCTGATGCATTTGAACTCATGCAAACTGAGTTCAAATCCTAGTCCTGATGTTTACTACTTGTATTTACTAAATAGTTATTACACATAAGTGTGTAAACTATGTGACCTTGGACAAGTCACTTAATTCTGGGTCTCAGATTCCTTAACTGTAATATGAGAAGATTGGACAAGGTAGCATCTGAGGCCTTTTCCAGTTCTAAATATTTAGCACTGACCTAATGACCTGCTAAGAGCCATGTTAACTGACTAATATTGGTCATTCCCTACATCACTGGTCTTCAAGCATTTTTTTTATTGTGTACCATGATCTGAAAAAAAAAACCCTCTAACACTATATATAGGTAGAAACGATAAGATATACATGTACAATTACATTATTCTATCATGTACATTATACATACACAAAAACAGAAATTTTAAAGAATGAAGTAAAAATTAAATGAACAATATTTTAAATAATTTTCATTTTACTTACATTTTTTGCTTTCCAAAAAAGTATTATTCATTATATCATAGAGCAACATGATTGAATATACTATCTTCTTTTAAAAATCTTAGTTGAACATTTTATGATTGCCATAATTCAGAAGTTTGGTTCTGAGATCAATTTATTTCAATAGTTGGATATAATAGATGTCATAGCTTTAAAAAATAGATACATCACAAAGATATGTAGATCCAAGTGGAAAGACTACATAGATAGCCTGACTAATTAAATCATGATATTCATTTTTCAATCTCATCCACCAATTACACAAAGGCTTTTTTGAAATTTATCTTTTCATCTTCCTTAATGTCAATCAATAATTACTACAAACTAACCAGGCTAGATTTTTAATATTTAACAAATGGATTTAAAATCCAGGGAAACTATCTTCAGAAGTTTTAAAGAGATTAGAAAATTATTTCCAACATTTTTAAAGTGAACAAATATGAATGTTTTAGGTAATAAAATCTTGGAATAATAGAAGCATTTCCTAGCATCCAATTTCAAAATTCTCTCTCCATGTAGCACTAGTTGGTTTTAAAAGCACTTACTTTCTTACTCATTGTTAAAATATCACCTTCACCTTACAGAGACAGATTAAGTTTGCATGTATGTGTACATGTGTGTGTTTAATGTGTATAAGGTAATGTTCTGTTAATAACCATTTTCATTGAAGAAAAAGTACACTTGTATAATTTTTAAAGAAACACATAACATCTTTACATTTAGCAGTTCTTCTAAGTACTTTGCTCTGAAATGATTATTTTTTAAATCTAATAATGTAGCTATCAAAGAGTTTGTACCAAGAGTAGAAGTATTGGCTTTGCCATTTTCTTGATTTTAAATTGTTTGTATTATTTACATTATCATCCATTTCTTTGAAGGAGTCTTTTTAAAGTCAATTGTCCATTTTGTGTGTGTAAAACTGGATAATATATATCTATATTACCTATAATCCCACTTAATCAAGAGCAGGTCAGCTAAAGTCCAGCAAACAAATGAGGGTGCTACTCTGTTAACTCCATATTGTGGAACTCACTCGTCCCTCAGGATACCTCAGGTATCACACCTCATAATGTGACCAACTGAAATAGAGAATAAGTAAAATATCAATCTGTATAATAAATATAGATCATTGTTATAGTATTAGTATATATATATATATGCATATATATATTTAGTATTGATATAATCATAGTATTAGTATAACACCCCACTGAAATATTCCCTCCAACTGGCACTTGTGGATTGGGTCCCCAGAGGGGTAAGTACTACTGTCTAGTTTAGGGATAACTGCATGGATAGATACTCTTACTACTGAAATTTCTGAGCCCCCACCATTGTGCTTCCCATTATAAATCATGACTAAAACTAGTTAGCATTTAGCAAAGGTATTTACTAAGATGATATAGAAAGAGCATTTGGTAGAAAACTTCTCAAAAAACCTGGGCTGCATTCTCTCACATACTCCCCAGCTGACTCTTGGGATGCTCTAAATTGTCCTCATATTTAACAATTAGGGAAGAAAAAAGAAAGATCTTCAAGAAGCCAGTCACTTGTCTTTATATATTCCCTGACGTATCCGTTCTTAGGACTCAGCAGCCACTTGAGGACTCATCATCTCACAGTACAGTCCCCTGCACATGGCTAGAAGTAGGCTCCCCCAAGCTCCTACATGGTAAAATGGAATCAGGCAGCCACTTAGTATTAAGTAAGATTTAATTTTTTTCTTATTTTTTCCCAGATTAAAAACTAAATGGAAATAAAAGTGCTAATAGTTTCTTCCCACACCCCAGTGAATGTCCCACTTTAGAGTCCACTACCTTAGATGACCTCTGAGTTCCCCTCTAACTCTTAACTGAGTGATACTATACTGACTATAAGTTTGGCTTACATAAACAGTCTTCATTTTTTTAGGCAGCTAGGTGGCGTAGTGGATAGAGCTCTAGACCTGAAGTCAGAAAGATCTGAGTTCAAATCCAGCCTCAGACGTGTGACCCTAAGTTAAGCAAATCACTTAGCCTCTCCTTGCCTCAGTTTCCTTATCCATAAAATGGGGATGATAATAGCTCTTCCCTCCTAGGATTGTTGTGAGGACAAAGCAAGATAATAATTGTAAAGTACTTAGCACAGTCCCTGACACTGTGCTTACTGTAGTAAGAGCTATGTAAGTGCTAGTATTATTATATTAACTTATATAATACTCAGAAGTTAATATAATATATATAATATATATAATACTTATAATATATATAATACTTATATAATATATATAGTACTTATATAAGTTAATATAATATATATTATATATAATACTTATAATATATATAATACTTATATAAGTTGATATAATATATAATATATTATATATAATACTTATATAAGTTAATATATATAAATATATATATAATATATATATAAACTTATATAAACAGCCCCCATTTTTAGATAGCTAAATGGTGCAGTGGATAGAGTGCTGGGCCTAGGTCAGGAAGACCTGAATTCCAATTCAGCCTCAACGGTTTGTCCTTGTACAAGTCACTAAAACCCCACATCGGTTTCCTCAGCTGTAAAATGGGAATAACAATCACATCTACCTCTCAGCGTTGTTGTAGGGGTCAAATGAGACATTTATAAAGCATTCAGCACAGTTCTTGGCACATAGAACATACCTAATAAGGGCTTGTTCCCTGCCATCTCCACTTTAGAAAATGCATCTTAGGGTAGATCTCTGTAAGACAAGGTCTTAAGATGTGGCCTTCATGTCTTCAGAACATCATTCAAAGGAAATAAGTTAGTAAGGAAGATGATTGGCTAAGCTGTCCATTTTAAGCAGCATTTAAAAACAGTGCCATAATGCAAAGCAGAGAAAAATAGGGACTTGTATCACTTCATCATATAGCAGCAGTAGGTGGTACCTACACAATGCAAACATCTTTGACTAAGACAAGGTCTATCTATATGTTCATTAATAATATGGTCCTTACAGGTCCAAAGGCATCAATTCAACTTGTATTTACTAATTATCCAACATATTTCAGCCCTGGGATACACAGACAAAAATGAAACAGTTCCAGTTTCTATTCTATTGGAATGGTTCCTTACACAGATTCATGCTCATCAATGAGATACCAAGTTTTGTTGTTTGTTTGTTTTTAGAAAGAGAAATCTCATTTATTTATTTATAATTTTATTTTCGACTCAAACACAAGAACGCAAATATAGAATAAAGAACCAAAAATATATCATAAACTTAAATATTGAAACTTAAATACAAAGTTAAAAAGGAAAAAAAGCATGTCAGGTGCATAGCAGAACATAAGAGAAGATTCAAATTACATAACAATAAATTTTCATTTCAAGAAAGCCTATACGATAAATCATATTTGTTGCCTTGAAAATTGTCCATCTTTTCTTTGCTTCTTTGTGAGTTCTTTTGTTCTCTCCTGTGCACTCTTTTACTTTGTTCTTTTTCCCCCCCTTCCCCCACCCCCCCCAGAAGGCTACAATAAAGTTTAGATATGTTTCTCTATAGCTATTTGTTGGGGTTTTTAAAACCAAATTCACATAAGAAAAGTAAGGATCCAAACTACCCCACCAACTTCTCATCTGATTAAACATTGACATCAATTGCTTGGAATGGTTGAGTTCCTGAAGATTAAGTGTCCTACTGCATGGAAAATACATGGTTTGCATATGTGAAGTCAATCTGGCATCATCAGGCTCAATGTTCCCCAGGTATAGCTCTAAAAATAGAAACAACAAATAAAACCTTGCCAGACACTACCATACCCAAAAAAACAAAGAAGCACCCCTAACACATGTGAAAAGTGGAACTTTTTCTATACAAAAAAGGAAAGCTAAGAAGTCAACTTCAGTGCTACCAAGTGACTACTTCAATGTCTGTGCAGAGTTGGGAGGTGACAGCACATTTCCTATCTCCAACTTTGCCGAATTCTCAGCTAGCCATACAGAATATTCTTTAATAAATCTTGATTGGACATAAAAGTCTTTTGCATGAGATTTTCTTTTTTTGCTCCCTGAAGTAAACACTGGCTTACCAGATAATCAATAGGTTTGAAGAGGCTTTTGCCACCAAATATAAGAATTGACACAGAGGACAGGAGAATAAATCAAGGCTCTTTCTCATCCTAAAACTCCCACAAGTAGCCCTCATCCAAATATTTATACTGAGTGACCCTAATTCAAGTACCCAATATAAGTGATACTTGTCCATCATATCAGGAGAAAAATGTCCTAAATCTTTTTTTAACAATTCCAACTATGTTTTGTCCAATGTTAAAGCAACAACTCAAAGACTATTTTTATCCCAGGCCTATGAGATTATTTGCCTTTGTAATACAAGAAGTTTTCCTTCAAACTAGTTAACATTAATTTTATGCTTACTCATTGTGTCATATGCTCCAATTCAATTTATTTTAAAGCAGATTCTTGGGGGAAAATTGTAAAACTAATTTGAATTGATTCTTTAGAGATTCCATTTTAAATGAAGTGCTATAAAATTGGCAAAGTGAAAAAGTAAGATTGAATTGCATTCTTCAACTATCCATTGGATCCTGAAGTCTCTTTTTTGACAGTGGTCAGGGTTTTGATATGACATGATATGATTTATACAATTTTTATAATGTTTGTCCTAAGCATGGTTGTATTTAAGTTTTAGTTATTTGATCACCAACAGTACCTCTAAAAAAAAGCAAAACAACTACTTCCATTGGCTGAAAGAATCAAGGAGAAGAAATTTGGTGCTTTCATGCAAACTTAAACCCAACTCAACTCCCAACCTAAAATGACCTCTTGATTTAAAAGCAGATATTTTCATTTTAGAGAATGAATATTTGTAGGTAAACCCTGGAGGGGGGGGAAATACTCCTCCTCCTTCCACTTTGTACAACTTATACACCTCTTTTTCATATTTGATGGATTTACAACTTGGAGAAAGTGCAGAAATAATAGTTGAGAAGCATGATGGCTCAATCTCCTGTCACGCACACTACCAGTGCAGTGTTCATTATTCCATCAGCCCAGGATGTTTCAACACTAATTAGAAACAGCAGTTAACGCATTGAGAAAGGTGCCTCATTCATTGAGCAAGGGCTTCGTTTTTGATTTAGATTTTGATCCATGGCCTTGTGACAAAATACATGGAAAACACATTTGCCTCCAAGGTAGGACCCTCCTCCTTCCAATCCTCACCACTTCCAACCAGTTTCTTTTGTCTGTTAAAAAGGGGCCTTATTTTGTGCTATATTTTTCCCCAGGGACTCTAAATAATGACATCCACCCCTGCTGATTGAGTATATTAGCAATCACTAGCAATTGGAGCTTTTTTCTAGCATCAGTTATAGAATCATAGATTTAGAGCTAAGGAAGCCCTTCGTTAGAAGCCGACTAGTCCAGCATCATCATTTTACATATGAGGAACTAAGGTTGGAAGAAGTTAAGAAGAGACTTACCCAAGGTCACATCGGTTAAGTGCTTGTTGTCCAGTCATTTTTCAGTAGTATCTGACTCTCATTTGGAGTTTTCTTGGTCAAGAAACTGGAGTAGTTAGTCATTTCCTTCTCCAGCTCATTTTACAGATGAGGAAACTTAGGCAAGCAGGGTTAAGTGACTTGCCCAGGATCATAGTAAGTATCTGAGGCCAGATTTGAACTTCAGGAGATTAATCTTCCTGACTGCACTGCACTTAGCTTCAGAAAGGTCCATCCAGAGACAGCCCCTCCCACCAGTTTACATATGAGTAACTAAAATTAGAAGTTAAGAGGAGACTTGCTCAAGGTCATGTTGGTAAGTATGACTGGTAAGTAAGACTGAAGATTAATAATAATATTGATAGATTGCCTTTAAGGTTTGCAAAGTTCTTTAGATATCTTATTTATTGCATGAGTGGATTAATCCATAATTCCGGACCCAAATTAGAATAATAGACTAATAAGTAGTCCAGTACAACCCAACAAGCACCTACTATATGCAAAGGTTCTCTGCAGCGTAGAAACAAAGATAAATACAAATGGAAACCTGACTTTACAGAGTGCAAAGTGCCATTCTCAACCCTCTCACATCATGGAATTTCTACACTTTCCTCAGGGTACTTTGTGCATGGTATTTGACATATGACCATCTGACATAGACTTTTGAGTGGACACAACTGTCAATCCAGATATTAAATATTAATAAAGCTTAGTTTCTTTTTAAGGATAAAAATAAATGGAAATAAAAATGCTAACATTTCCTTACCATTCCCCATCACATTATCCTGGGTATCCCATAGAGTGTGTATGCCTCACTTTGGAAACCACTGGGCTGGACAATAGCATAACGTATGGAGTTGGAACTGACTGGGTGATGAGATCCAAAAAGCAGTAATTAGTGGTTCTGTGCCAACTTGGAAGAAGTGTAGTACCCCAGGGTTCTATATTTGGCTGCATACTTTTTATCAATGACTTCAGTAGAGACAGCATGATTGTCAAATTTGCAGATGACACTAAGGTAGGGGGACAGAGTTGACCTGCCAGATGATAGAATTGGGACCAAAAAGATCTTGATAAACTATAAAACAACTAGGTGCTACAACGGATAAAACAACTGATCCTAGAGTCAAGAAGACCTGAGTTCAAATCCAACCTCAGATATTTACTAGCCATGTGACTTGGGCAAGTCACTTTACTGCTTGCTTTCGTGTCCTCACTGTAGGCTAGGAATAATATCACCCATATCCCAGGATTGTTGTGAGAATAAAATAGGATATTTGTAAAGTGCTTTGCAAACTTTAAAACACTAAAATACCAACTGTTGTCATCATCCTCATTTCTAAAGATTGGGCTGAATCCAATAAGATGAACTCTTAGTAACGATCAATGCAAAGCCATTATAATAATAAATAATATAATAAAGCCTTAGATTTATGTTCAAAAAATCAGTTTCACAAATACAGCATGAGGAAGTCATAGACAGGTGAAATTTTGTCTGAAAAAGACCTGGGGATTTTAGCAGACTGAGCCCCAATGTGAGTTAACAGTGCTGTATGATGGCCAGAAGAAATGACGCAGTGTTGCCAAGACCATAATTCTGTAGGACTTTGCTATGGTTCAGAACATTCTGTCTGCCTATAGAACAGTTTCTTCACTATTAGCTAATGTTCATTACGGCAACTAGGCGGCTCCATGTATAGAGCACTGGACATGGAGTCAGGAAGACTTTTATCTTCCTAAATTCAAATCCAGCCTCAGACACTTACAAGTTGTGTGACCCTGGGCAAGTCACTTAGTCCTGCTTGCCTCAGTTTCCTCATCTGCCAAATGAGCTGGAGAAGGAAATGGCAAACCACTCCAGTATCTTTTGACAAGAAAACCCTAAATGGGGTCACAAAGAGTCTGAAATGATTGAACTAGTCTCCCTATCTTTCCCATCTCCTTTGGTGCGTTTTCTCTCCACTCTGCCATTAGATTGTAAGCTCCATTGGGGTCAGGTGTTATCTTTCTTTTTTATTAACTGTATCCTCAGCACTTATCACATAGTAGGTGCTTACTAAATGTTTATTAGATTGGATTTGGAAGCGAGTCAAGACTTGAATATAAAACTTGGAGTCCTCCTTTCCCAATAAAGAAAAAATGATCAGAAGTTTAACTTGAATCTTAAAACTACATTCCCCAAGACTGACAATAAAAATGCAAAATAAACTTCAAGTCTTCTGTGGCGACCCTCCCCCTTTCTGTTGCTACCATGATGATACCACAGTGGTGAAAGATCACTATGAACCTGTGGTCTCCTCCTCCCATCAGTTCCAGTCTCCTGGAACCTCATTTTGAAGAACTACCCAGAGCCAGGGGTGGGGAACCTGGTGGGGAACTTGCGAAGTTTGGATTCTATCAAAGGGACCTAGAGGGCCACATGTGACCTTGAGGCTGCAGGTTCCCCATCCTTGACCCAGATCATCCATCTTTTACTCCTTTCCTACCTAGGCTCCTGATGGTATTTTGCCACCAAAGCTAAATTACCACCTTCTCATGCTAGAAGATCTCTCTGCCATTGTAGCTCCTCCTCTCCTGGAACTTCCACTTTGAGGAAAGAAAGTCATTCTTCATTCCTCTCCCAGCTCTCCTCCTAACTCTTCCAGGTCCTTTCTCCCCTTCCTTTCTCCACCCCACCTCCCACTCTTGGTCTCTTTTTCACTAGTGTTTGTATTCCTAGTGTTCAGCACAGTGTCTGTTATAATAAATGCTTATTGACTCAAAAAAGGGGCAGAAGGTGCTATGAATCACACAGTTTTTTAAACTGTCTATAGGTATTTACTTAACCATTAGTACTCTAAATATTTTAAGGAAAGCATTTTCCCGTAGAACGTTTCTTCACATCACAAGGAACAACACCACAGCTCCCTCAAATACAATTTTGGAACCACCAGGCTAAAATGTGAAGAAAGAAATTGAAAGAAAGCTCACTGGACCCATATTTACATATTTACATCCTTTGTTCTTTGTCTCTCAAAAGGTGCCAGAGTTGAATTAGAGTAAAACAGTTGAGAAACATTTAAAATCTACATAATGATATTTGGAAAAGATAGTGTGATATAATGCAAAAGCAAAAAAAACTCTTGTAAAACAAGAAATAGACACACAAAGACACATATATACATACATGTATATATAATACATATATATACATATATACATACATGTATATATAATACATATATACATACATGTATATAATACAAGTATACAATGTTTCATATGAAAAGAGACCAGAAAGTGTAACTGGGATACCCTTTAAGTAGTTCTAAAAAGACCATTATATAAATAAATGATTTAAATATCAAGAAACTTAGTTCAGGTAACGAATTTCAGCTTTATTCTGTTCCTTTCTAATGAATAGATTCCAATTTGAGCTGAGTAAAAATTAATTTTAATATATGTTTCATGTATAATATTATGGACAGTAATATATAATTGGATTTGTATTAAAAATGTTAACATATAATGAAAATATATACATGAATACAATAATAACATATACTTTATGTAATAATGTTCATCCATAGCATGCAGCTTCCCGACACCGAGAGATTAGTGTATCTGAAAAATTATAAAGCCTTAGAGAGGCCTCCACAATGGGGATGATCCATTAATCTGAATTGACTGGCTGGTTGACTGAACTGACCACATTAGTCAAAAGAGCCAAATCAGTTGTGAGAGAACATGATCAAACACAAACAATCAAAAGTGGCCCAAAAAACTGTAAGAATGAGCCAAAGAGAAGTCAGTCAGCAGAAAATTTAAAATATTAATACAAATTGAAAGGGTCCTCTAGTGCAGATTGAGATGCATTCTTTTCAACAATGGTCAATGTGTAGATTTGTTTTGATTGATTATGCTTGGTTTTTTTACAAGTTTCTTTTTTCATTTTTAATCTGGGTAGAGGGATTTGACAGGAATGGGAAGATAGTGATGAAAGTGATACCCAAAAAAAGAAAGGAAAGGAGATCCTTGTAGCATTTTTTTAAAAAAAGAACAGAAAACAAGAGGTTCAGAAGGAGTCATAAACAAGTAGGATGAAGATGGCGGAGTAGAAAGACTCACCTATGCTAGGTCCGAACCCACAGCCCATAGATTTCCTGTAAAAAGAACTCCTGACAAATTCTGGAACAGTGGAAGCCGCGCAGAAACACAGTGAAGGAGATTTCCG
>CM053774.1:56696926-56738245 GCA_028658325.1 Potorous gilbertii | reverse complement strand
CAAATGGGGAGAAAATTTTGGAACCCAAAATCTTGTGAAAATGAATGTAAAAAGTTAAATAAATGTATTTAAAAAGAAAAAAAATAAAATAAATAAAAAAATAAAAAAAACAAACACAAAAAAAAAAAAACAAGTAGGATAACTTTGAAATTAACATGTTAAATTTATAATATAATTTAGAAAAGAAATGAAAGCTCTGTGTGGGAGTTATGGGATTTTATATGCAATATGTTTCTGTTCTTTGTGTGTAGAAATGTTCGTGTTTGCTGAGGTTTACCAGGTTCTGTTTAACAAGAACAAAATTAAAACTACTATTTTTTAAAGAGTTCTATATGTGGTCAGGCTACAGAAAGTTGTCCAAATGTGAGATGAAATGTAAACAGATAGTAAATAATGGATGGGCATTAGAGCCAGGAAGACCTAGGTTTAAATCCTGCTTCTGAAATAGACTTCCTGTGTCACCCCGGCTCTTAGTGCCTCCCAGGCAGTTATTTAACATAATAAGTAACAAGTGAGTTACCAGATATGCATCTGTGGCAGGACCTTATAGACTGAGGTGTCATGTAATGATTTTCAGTAATGTCCAGAGTGGACAAGTTCCAAGAGTGGAATTGGTTGTCCTAAGAAGCAGTAGTTTCTTCCTTCCTGGAAAAGAAGGCTGGATGGCCATTTGTCAGGGATGTTATAGAAGGATTGCTTGTTTAGGCAAGGGTGGGACTCTAAAATTGGCCTCTGAGATTCCAATGGAGCTGCGGTTAGTTATCCTGTGGTCACTAGAATCAGATTTAACCTCACTATAACAAGGATTGTAGGTTAGGCTGATGAATGTTTTGTTAACTAATTCAAGATCTCTGAGTTGATAGATTTAAAGGAAATAAATCAGCACTACTGGAGTGGAGAAGGACTAGAGTAGTACAAACACCTTAAAACGCTGCATGTGGGAAGTGTACAATAAATATTTATTAACAGAGGACACCCTCCTTCAGATGAAAGAGATCAAGGAATAGCAGATCGAGGGCCAACCTTAGAGTGGGTAAGACCTCAATTCAGTCTTACTTCTGTATGACCAGAAGCAAATCACTTAACCTCTCAATGTCTCAAACAACTCTGTAAGAATATTAATTGTGGACTGAACTGAGTTACCCACACAGATGCACTATGTCTTCCTCCCTCCTCCCTGTCTGAAAATGGTACATGAATTCTTAAAGTACCTTTCAGCCTCATGATTTTCTACCAGTAGAAAAACCAAAAATGTTCAAGATTGCAAAGTTCCCAAAGGGAGGTTAGGAATGAGACTGAGAAATTTCAAATCCTTGATGGAAAAGCTATAGCTCAGAATCCTAGCTTTACCTTTCAACTCTTTCCCTGTAAAATGGAATTTATGCTATTAGCTGGATTGCGATGCCAAACAATATGATATATCGCTCTTCTGAATTAATAGGAGCTTAATAAAATCACTTTAAGCTAATGGCAACAAATGCTTTCAGCAATTTGATTACCCAGTAATATGCTGTAATTACTACTATTGTTTCCGTTCAGGTAGGCAACAATTACTTAGGTCTCTAGGTAAATTTACAGTAGAAGGAAAAATTGAATTTAGAAACTTAGCACCATTTCTCAAAAGCAAATTCAAAACCAAACAATAATACCCATTGCAATTAACTATCCCTTCAGTTTACTCTGTGTTTTAGATTATAGGATCATGGGGTTAGTAAGTTTTAGACCTAGACAGGATGTTGAAAATCATCTAGTCCAGTTCTCTTATTTTACAGATGTGGAAACTACAGCATACTGTTTAAGTGACTTAACCAAACCCATCCTGGTACTAAGTCCCAGTACTAGAATTCACTCCTAGATTCTTTTATTCCAAATCAATCAATCAACATGCCAGTTGACAAGCACCTACTGTGTGTGTGGCACTGCAGACACAAAGACCAAAAGAAATACTTGTACTCAAGGTGTTTGCTTTCTATCAGAGAATACAACATGCAAACAAATATGTAAATACCAAACATGTAAAAATCAAATACTAAATAAATAAGGTGGGAAAGGTACTAACATTTAGGGGAAGGAGGTGAATCAGAAAAGGATTCATGTAGTAAGTGACTCAAACTGAAAAAACAGCGTAACAGTACTCACTGTTCTATACCATTCGGGGGAGGGGGAGAGTATAATACTCTGATTAAAGTGGAAAATAACTTCAATTATTTGGATCATTCAGCCCAAGTTTATTAGTGTAGGTTACAAATTTATTGAAATGAAAGTAAGGTTTCCACCTGGACTATTCCAAAAAATATTGTCCCCAGGGCAACAGGTATCCAAAAGTCTGAGGAACTGGATTGGAAGTTTGCTATTAACTCACTGTATGACCTTGGATAGGTCATATTTTAGGAAGGAGATTAACAAACCAGAGCAAGTTCCAAAGATGGTGAGGGAACTAGGGAATGTCATACAAAGATAATTTGAAAGGACTTGGGATGTTTAGCCTAGCAAATATAAGACTTAGGAAAGATATCATATAGCTGGTCTTTAAAGATCTGAAGGATTGTTAGATGGAAGAGGAGTTAGGCATGTTCTGTTTGGCCCTCAAAAATACAGCTGAGAACAATAGGTGTAAGTTATAGAGAGGCAAGATGGTGTAAAGAAAAACTTCCTAACAGCTATAGCTGTCCAAAAGTGAAATGGGCTGCTTCAGGAGGTAATGGATTTCCCCTTACCTAAAAGTCTTTAAGTAAAACTCAGATGAACATTTGCTAGGGATGTTATGAAGGAAATTCTCCTTGAGTATTGATTGGCACAGATGGTCAATCTGAAGTTCTATGATTAATTCCCTTGCATTGGCTTTATTTTTTCCACGTGTAAAATTATGAGTTTGAAATTAATAATCTCTAAGGTGCAACCAACTCAAAAATTCTTGGAGATTCATAAGGAAATTCTATAAACACTGCACTTCCCCTGCTAATGTAGACCTGACTAATGCTTGAGATAGGAGCATTACTATAATAAAATTAGAAAAAAGACCCAATTGAATAAATAGACTTTGTGTCATTGATTAATTGCCAAATTCTTTGCCACCTGGAGCTAGAAACCATACATGGCCTCACAGACTCAACCTTTTCAACTCTGGGACTCCCACTCTAGGGTTCTTCTAGTTAGTGAATGGCTTACGTGTGATCCACTGTATCAGACTCACTGCTCCAGCCATCCTTCATTTTACTCTCCTGCTATCTTCTCAACAACTATCTTGCCATAACCACCCACCCACCACCTTGCCACAGGTATCTTCCCTGCTTCCCTGTGCTGGAATCATAATTAAATCAATACTACCACTCCCTAAACCTTCTGAAGCCAAAATGTTCCTGGCCATCACTCCCCTATATGTTTTGTGTCCCCCTATTATAATGTAAGCTCTTTGACAGCAGTAACTGTCTTCACTTCTGTTGTATTCCCAGTGATTAGCATATAGAAGCTACTTAATAAATGCTTTTTCATTCATTCATTCATTCATTCATTCATCATTATACAGTTTTAACTCACTCGGTCCTTCTAATTTCTTCTGTATAAGGATCTCTTAATGTGGTACCTCTTTCCACCAAAGCAGGTAAGGACCTAGTCTATAACTGAGAGTCTTGGAGAGCTGTCTGGGACACTGAGAGGTCCAAGGGCTTGCTCCTGGCCACATCCCTAATATATATCAGAGGCTGTAGTTGAACCCAGATCTTTCTGATTCCAAGACAAGTCTGACATTTGTTATTATGTGCTTAACCTCAAATATTAGTGCTTTAATTAGGTGAAGTGGAAAGTATGCTGGGCTTAGAGTCAGGAAGACCCGAGTTTGAATCATGCCTCAGACATTTATTAGCTCTGTGACCCTGGACAAGTTACTTTACCTCTCTGTCCCTCATCTGTAAAATAAAGAAGTTGGACTCAGTGGCCTTTAAGGTCCCTTCCTGGTCTAAATCTATGATTCTATGAATGGCCAATTTGTGGATCTTTCAAAATCTAAATGGAATGACATTCATACCTGAGATAAGGATTTTAATCTTTCTCCTAAGATCCCTCTACTCTGGTCAGCTTCAAGATGTTCCACTGAGTATCCTTTTGATCATTCAAGGTCATGGAAGTGGTGCTGTTCCTACACGTCTGAGGTCATTCACATGAAAACAAATTCTTCCCCTTTTTGATTCTCTCTCCATGTCAAATGCCACCCCCGTGACTTGGCCCATTGTTGTACTTTATTTTTGTTTACTTTCTCTCTCAGCTCTTATTGATTCACACAGCTTTAATTATCACTTATACACAGATGATATTCAAATTTGCACTTCATTTCTAACCATTTCAGATGATGTCACCCTTTGCATCTCCCCAAATTTGGCTCATATCTTATCTTGGAAGAACCACAATTTTCTCTGATTGAATATGGATGAGATTGAAGCTTTGCAGTTTAGTTGTAAATAAACCCTAAATGTATTGGAGTTAATTTATCTCATTGATATCCTGCCCCTCCAGTTAAGAGTATGGGTGTTCTTTGACTCCAAATTATCCCTCGCCATTCACTAGGAGTCTGTCACTGCCAAATGATTAATCTCCACAAAATATCCAAAGATATTTGACAGTTTCCATCATCCTTGATCTTGGCCTGGATCCTGGTTATCTCACAGCTGGAATTTTGCCACCATCCTTTGGAAAGGCCTTCTCTAAGCCTCTTGTTTACAGCCTGCTCAGAATATTTGCTGCACTTTGGACTGGGTCTGTACATCGCAATACCCAAGACACTCTTTCCTTTAGGCAGCTGAGCTAGTTCTTGTGTGCTGGATAAAATGTTAGCATTGTAGTCAAATCCTACACATTCATACAAAAGCTTCTGATGGTAGGCTCCAAACTAATTACCTTTTCCTCATTCCTGTGTGCTTTCTCCTTTCACTCTCTATTATTCTTCCAGAATTCTTTTCTTTCTCCTTTTTTCCTTTTCTCTCTCTCTCCTTTGTCATTTTCTCCCTTTCATATTTGTTTTTTTTCTCCTTTTTCTTCTTTCTGCTCCCTCTCCTCCTCCTTCTACCTTCTCCTCTTCCTATCTCCTTTCTCTCAAATTTTATGTTATTATTTCCTCTTATTTTTAGAAAAGTACTTTGCACCCAAATTAACTTATAAAGAGCATTTAAAGAAAGGTGTCATCTGCATCCAGAAAAAGAACTGATAAATAGAAGCATGTATGGCATAATTTTACACACATATATTTATTTGTGTTTAATGGTGGCCATTTCTAGGGTGGGGGGAGGAGGAAAGAAAAAAAGAAATTTACATGATAAATTTGTTGTATATTTAAAAGGAATAGCAAATTGTACACAGGAGAATTTCAGTTTCATGTGCAATCATCTTTTTTATTATACTATGTTATGGAAATGCTTCTTTTATTTCATAAATTAAAATTTTTTTTAAAAAAGTACCTTGCCCCAAACCTTGTCTTTAAAATTAGATTTCTAAAGCCCAAGTTTTTATATGAAAGCATCAAGAGTGTATATGTCTATATATTTCAAATATTAAGACTTAGTCTTTTCCCTTTGTAATTTTTTTATTTTTTTCAGTCTACATTTGGGTGTTTTACATAACTCAGTGAAATTATTATTTCAACCGGACTAAACTGGAAATCTCCAATCACATGTACCAATGAGTACAAAAGAGCATGTTTAGAGTTGTCAATTAGCTGATTTGTCTTCCTTACTTCAGTTGGAGCTAATGGTTCATTCAACACATTTTAATTAAAAGCAAATACATGGAGGCCTGCTGAACATTCTGGTGTCTGGTAGCTTAGCTTGAAGAGGAATGGCAAATATTTCTATCAGTAACCATATTAGTTTTTCCATTTCTCAGAGTAATAATCACTAATCTTATTATTTTCAAGATGACAGATGCATTGAGTTAAGCTGCTTTTAAAGTGTATTTTGGTACCCTATGGATTTGTAAAAAAATTTTTTCAGTGTCCCTTGAGTTTCTGAAAAGGGACTACTGCCAACAATGCCACTTCCTTGGATGAAATCCCATCAGCATCAAGACTTACAGACCAGCTGTTCTCAGTGGTGAAGGCTTATGTCAGTACAACAAGGAACTGATCTCCTCTGTGTGTCACTCTCTGTCTATAGCCTGGTAGATCAACCTTAGAAAGTTGCCTGAGGCACTGAGCTGTTGAGTGACATGGTCAAAGTGTAAGAGGAAGGGTTTGATCTTAGGTTTTCTTGACTCTAAGACAAGTACTATATCTACTACACTACATTGGGTTTGGGGAGCACTAGCCATTCTTTCTAGCCTATGTTTCTGTCACTCACCCAATGGAATGGCAAGGAAGTCTTTGTCCTGTTGACAAGAACTTATTCTCTGTAAAAGATGTGCGTGTGTGTGTGTGTGTGTGTGTGTGTGTGAGTGAGTATAGATATATAGATGAATGTATATACATTAAACATTCAATATTTGGATAAGAACAATATAACTATATATCTATATCAAAAAAGTAAACCACTGGCAACCATCATATTGATGAGATCCTTTACTCTTTAGCCTATAATTAAAATGTGACAGTACTCAAATCCACAAATACCGATAACCTGTTATGTGCAAGATATTCTGTAAAATTCTATAGAGACTACAAAGGTTAATAAAAAATACTTCTTGCCCTCAAGTTGCTTAGAGTATAGCTGGGGAGATAAGAGATAAATGCACAAGTATAAATGGCCATATTGTTGTTCATTGTTCATTTTTGAGGAGGACCAATAGTATCATGGAGTGATGTTTTGACTTGTATATGAATTGGATTTAAGTGAGGCAGAGCTGCATAAAGCCATCAGCCTCACTCTCTCTTCCAGGTTACAGAAGTTCAGTGGCAAGACAAAAGTCAAGATGACTAGCGATAACCTTGGCATCTTCAAATGCCCTGCTTCAGTACCTGCTTCAGCTGCTTTCATGACTGTTGGAATAAATTGATCTCATCTGCCCATTCTACTGGGGGGTATGCTTGGGGTAGACATCCCCCTAACTCACCAATGGGTTTGAGGCTTGTTGGTTAATCTCAACTTGATTTAGTCCATCTGCTGAGACACTTACCAGGGTGTGGCTACAGCTTCTTGGAGCCACAGTGGAAAGTTGAGTGATAGGTGTACACCAAAGGTGGTGAGCTGAAAAGAACTCAGAAAGTCCTGACACAAGTGGTGCTAGTCCTTACTGAAAATAACTTAAAGTAGTATATGGGTAATTGTCATCAGTATAAAAGGTCAGATCTACATATTTAGAGGAGGGAGAAGTCACTAGGATTTCTCAAGGATCAAGTACTAAGTACAAATTTTATCTGGCATTAAAGACTCACAGTCTTATCTCTACCTACTTCTCCAACTTTATATTTCTATTTCCTCAAACCGACCCTCTATTCTAACCAAACTGATCTACTCCTTGTCCCCCAAACAAATCATCAGCATTCATGCACCTAAGACTTTTATCATTCTATTCTCCCCACATGAAATGCTCTCTGTCTTCATCTCCATGTGTCAAAGTTTCACCCTCCCTTCAAAACCAAGTTCAAGTCCCATTGCCTCGAAGAAGTCTTCCATGACTACCTCATTCCATAGTGATCACTCTTTATCTTCTCCCTCAAATATTACTTGTCATGGGAAAGCGATTTCATTTTTAGGCTCAAGTTACTTTTCTGGTCACTGTCTCTTAAAAGGGCAGGCTTATATTCAAAAGTTTCCCACAAAATGATAGTTATGAAAAGAGTATTACAAATAATGGGTGCAAACCCCAGAAACCAGAGAGGTTATACAGATTAGAATATACCAGATAATATAAGAGTGAATGAGTTCTCTCACTGGAAGCCAGATATCTCAGAAAGACAGAGACAGAGAAAGAGAGACAGACAGACAGAGACAGAAAAAAGAAACAGAGCATGATAGAAACAGGGAGAGACAGTCAGAGATAGAGAAGGAGAGTTTCCAGTCTCATCCAGGGGAAATTCCTCAAAGTCTCAAGAGAAGCAAACTGCAAATGTGAAACATAGTGGGGAGACCCAAGGGAGTTTCCCTTACATGTCTGTCATTTTACAGATTCTTTTCTTTTTATCTTCAGGTTTAGTTCTGGAACCACATATGCCCTCTTGAAAAGCAAAAAGAAGACTACCTCTCTTCTTTGATGGTCTCAGGACAATTCTGTCACTCATGAAATCATGCAGCATCAAATAACCATGCTCTCCACCAATGAAGAGATTCTTCTGCAAATACCAGACCTGAAGTCCAATTTGCCTATGTTCTATATCCTCAAGTTCTTGGAGGGAGAAAATTCCATCTTTTGCCTCTTTGTATCTCTCTTCGTGCCTAGAACAGGTGTGGGGAAGGTGCAGCCTTGAGACCACATGTGGGCTTCTCGGTCCCCAAGTGTGGCCCTTTGATCGAATCCAACCTTCACAGAACAAATCCCCTTAATAAAAGGATTTGTTCAGTAAAACTTGAACTCAATCACACTTGAGGACCTAGAAGGTAGCCTCAAGGCTGCAGGTTCCCCTCCCCCTATCCTAGCATAATGCTCTTCCTATATATAATAGTTGTTCAGTGTTTTTTGATGACAATGAGGAAGGGAAGATAATTGTCATTTGGTAGGGAAACAGAATCAGTAAAGATTCAGAACATTGTCCTCCAAAATAGGAATATTTGTTATAGGAGGGAATGTTGGGTTAAAATGTCAGGGGAACATATAGTTGTTGCCTATTTTTGCCCTTTGGACACTGGAGGTCCATTGCCTTTAATCTTCAGCAGAAGTTATAAAAATAACTTTTACAATCTGACAGTGTTTTTTTAGACTCTGATAAAAGGAAATTGTATACAGCTGTGTAGATACTAACATTACATTGCTTTTGATCTATGACTTTTGGAATTTGTGAGGGTCTGTTTTTCAAAATTCAAAACTAAGACTTAAAAGAAGGAGAAAAAAATGCTTCCTGTATTTCAATTTTGATTACATCCCCTCCCAGACAGATTAGTATATGTGCACCAGGATCAGGTCAATATATAGACCAATGGATAAAATAATGGTTTGTGAATTGGGTTTCTCTTCCTAGTTTGATATGGAGGGAATTGACCACAGTGCTTGAAAAGAAAGGAAAAAGCTAACCAACTATCACTATTTTCTCTTGTGAAAGTCTCTAGATTCAAGCTAAAGCTACATTATCCTTTTTGCTCATTTTCTCTAAAAATGAGTCTGTCCTGGTTGGATTGCCATTGGAAAGGAACTTCAGCTGGAGGTTGACAGACAAAGATGGTGCCACAAGGTCTTTGACCCTTGATGACCCAGTCTTTTTTTTTAAATACATAATTTATTTATTTTTCAGTATTTAACATTCACTTCCACAAGACTTTGAATTCCAAATTTTCTCCCCATCTTTCTCCACCTCCACCCCAGGGCTATGTGCACCCCAACCACCCCTTCCCCCATGTCCTCCCTCCTATCACCTCCCTTCACCCATTCCCTTCTCCTCTATTTTCCTGTAGGGCAAAATAGATTTTTATATTCCATTGCCTGTATATCTTATTTCCCAGTTGCATTCAAAAGCAATTTTAACATTCATTTTTAAAGCTTTGAGTTCTGTATTCTGGCCCTTACTATCTCTCCACATGCACTCATTAAGAAAGCAAGCAATTCGATATAGGTCACACATGTGTAGCCATGCAAAACAGTTCCATAATAGTCTTGTTGCAAAAGACAAACCATATTTCCCTCTGTCCTGCCCTGCCCTCTATTTATTCCATTCTCTCTCCCTTGACCTGTCTCCCCACGATAGTGTTTACTTCTGATTATCCCTTTCCCCAATTTGCCATCCCTTCTATTATCTTCCCTCTCCTATCCTCTTTCCCCCCACCTTCCTGCAGGGTAAAATAGATTTACATTCCCAATTGAGAAAGTATTATTCCTTCCTTAAGCCAAATCCCATGAAACTAAGGCTCACTTATGCCTTTTCATCTCCCCCTTCTTACCCTCCATTGTAAAAGCTCTTTCTTACCTCTTATATGTGAGATGATTTGCTACATTCTACCTCTTCCTTTCTCTTTCTCCCAGTACATTCCTCTCAAGAGTAAATTTTATTTTTTTGGTATTCTCCCTTTATATTCAGCTCACCTTGTGCCCTCTGTCTATATATACATACATACATATAGATATATATGTACACACATATATACGTAACTACACCTATACATACACATATATACATATGCACACATATACATATATATGCCCATATATAATATACACACATACATACATACATACATACATACACGTACACACCTGCATATATACATATATTCCCTCTAACTACCCTAATACTGAGAAAGGTCTCATGAGTTACAAATATCATCTTTCCATGTAGGAATGTAAACAGTTCCACTTTAATTTCGTATTTCTCTTGATTCTTGTATTTGAAAGTCAATTTTCTATTCAACTCTG
Organism: Potorous gilbertii; assembly: GCA_028658325.1. Lineage (NCBI taxonomy): Eukaryota > Metazoa > Chordata > Mammalia > Diprotodontia > Potoroidae > Potorous > Potorous gilbertii. Next base: position 56,727,766 of record CM053774.1, on the reverse strand, counting down.
CTTTTTTAACAAGAATGCTTGGAAGTCCTTTATTTCATTGAAATTCCATTTTTTCCCCAGAAGAATTATACTCAGTTTTGATGAATAGGTGATTCTTGGTTTTAATCCTATCTCCTTTGACCTCTGCAATATCATATTCCAAGCCCTTCAATCTCTTAGTGTACAAGCTTCTAAATCCTGTGTTATCCTGATTGTATTTCCACAATACTTGAATTGTTTCTTTCTGGATGCTTGTAAAATTTTCCCCTGTAACTAAGAAATCTGGAATTTGGCTACAATATTCCTAGGAGTTTTCCTTTTGGGGTCTCTTTTAGGAGGTAAATGATGAATTCTTTCCATTTCTATTTTACCTTCTGATTCTAGAATACCAGGGCAGTTTGCTTCGATAATTTCTTGGAAGATGATGTCTAGACTCTTTTTTTGATCATGGTTTTCAGGTAGACCAATAATTTTTAAATTATCTCTCCTGGATCTATTTTCCAGGTCAGTTGTTTTTCCAATGAGATATTTCACATTTTCTTCTATTGATTTTGTTTTATAATTTCTTTATTGCTCATGTTATTAGCTTCCATTTGCTCCATTCTAATTTTTAAAGAACTATTTTCTTCAGTGAGCTTTTGGACTTCCTTTTTCATTTGGCCAATTTTGTTTTTTAAGGCATTCTTCTCCTCATTGGCTTTTTGGACTTCTTTTGCCATTTGGGTTAGTCTATTTTTAAAGGTTATTTTCTTCAGCATTTTTCAGTCTCCTTTAGCAAGGTGTTGACTCATTTTCCATGATTTTCTTGCTTCGCTCTCATTTCTCTTCCCAATTTTCCTCTATTTCTCTTATTTCATTTTCAAAATCCCTTTTGGGCTCTTCCATGGGCTGAGATCATTTCATATTTTTTTGGAGTCTTTGGATGTAAGAACTTTGACCTTTCTGTCTTTCTCCCCTTGTATGCTTTGGTCTTCCTCTGGTTGTATGCTTTGATCTTCTTCATCTGAAAGGACCTTTTCACAAAGAAAGTAACTTTCTCTAATCTTATTTTTCCCCTTTTTGAACATTTTTTCCAGTCAATTACTTTACTTTTGAGCTCTTTGTTAAGTGGAGAGTGTACTACCCTAGGTTTCAGACATTTTGTGCAGCTGTTTTCAGAAATATCTCTAGGGACCTATAAGTCCTCAGTTCCTCCAAAGTGGTATAATCAAGGGAGAGTTGTTTACTCCTCTCCTGGCCTGTGTTCTGGTCTGTGAGCAACCACAAGTACTCTTTACTGCCCTGGAACTATGAGGATTCCTTCTCCACAGCCACCACCAGCTTCACCACACTAGCACTCCTCCTAGCCCCAGAACCCGCTCAAGACTGAGACCCAGATCAGCCACTCAATTCCCCCACTGGCTGTAGGCTGAGAGCTCCAGAAGCTGCTTCTGCTGCAGCAGTGACTGCTGTTACCCTCAGGCTGGGGCTGAGATGATACCATGCTCCCCTCTCACCCAGGTGAGAAAGCTTTCTCACTGTCCTTTGAAGCTGTCTTTGGTATTTGTGGGTTGAGAAATCTGGAAACTGCAGCATCTGCCAGAGCCCTGAGGCTTGCTCTAGTCTGGTCTGTGCTGGTATGGTCCACACTGGGCTGTGCTCCACTCCAAGCCCAGTTCAATACACCCTTTCTATTGGCCTTCCAGGTTATCTTGGACTGGAAATTTGCTTCATTCTGTCATTTTGTGACTTCTACTGCTCTAGAATTTGTTTAGAGTCATTTTACAGGTATTTTAGGGGTTTTGGGGGGAGAGCTCAAGCAGGTCACTTCTTCTACTCCACCATCTCGACTCTGCTCCCAAGAGAATAGTTGTACAATGAGTTCAAATAGAGTCCCAAAGAAAAGCATGACCTGGCCACTGGAACAAAAAGAGTATTCTAAGGATTTTTTCTTGCTTTCCATTCATCATTTCCTGCTATTTCAGATGTTCCTGGTACAACACATGGATTTCTCCAAAAATCTTCATTTCAGAGGAAGCAGAGAGACTTACAAGATTCATTACATCTCCACGAGCAATCTCCAACCTGACATCACAGCTCTGAGTCTCATTCTCACATCTTCCAAGCTACCCTAGCCCCAGATTCAAATGTCCTTGGTGACCCATTCTTGGTATCCCACTCATCTATCCATCTGGAAGGTATTCTCCAGCAATTTCTTCTTAGTTCAAGAAAGTTCTAGGTGTCAGCTGTGGTTCCAGACTTGACTGTGGATTTCTATTTTTATTGAATCAATGAATGAACTAATCAGTGTGTTTCTCAGAATCCCAGAATTTCAGAGTAAGAAAACCACCTACTGCAGGGATTCTTAGCCCTCTGAATCACAGGAACTCCTTGGCAGTCTGGTGGAGCCTGTGGACCCCTCTTCAGAATAATGAAATGTATTCATAAGAATTGCCATTGTTATTATAGCGAGCACTTATATAGCCTTTACTACATGCCAGGCACTATGCTAAGTGCTTTACAAATATTATCTCATTCGATCTTCACAACAACCCTGTGAAGCTCTATTTACAGTTCAGGAAACTGAGGTAAACAGAGATGAAGTGACTTGCCCAGGGTCACACAGCTAGGTTGAATGCAAGTCTTCCTGACTCCAAATCCAGTTCTCTGCCCACTGTACCATCTAGCTGTCTACTATAAAATAAAATACCTAGGATTACAAAGGAAAACAACATAATTGAAGGATAGTCGTCAAAATATATTTATTAAAAAATTCACAAATCCCGTGTTAAGAACACCTCAGCTAGTCCAGTCCTCTTGCCCAGTGCCAGAATCCCTTTTACAACATTCTAGAGAAGTGGCCATCCAACTTCCTTTCAAACATTTCCAGTGACTAGGAATTCCTTCTCTGAATGACAGAGATAAGTGCTCACATTTCCATAGTCAGGGGCAAGAATGGGAAAATAATTACTAAATATCTACTGTGATTTGTCCATCACAACAACCCAGTGAGGGAGGTGCAATTATCTCCATTTTACAGAGGAGAAAACTTGGGCAGACAGAGCTTAAGTGACTTGACGGGTCACACAGCTAGTGCTCAAGGCTAGATTTAAACTGAGGACTTCCATCCACTGCACCATCTAGCTGCCTCCAGACAGTTTATGAAGAACTTTTTTCCCAAGAGCAGCCCTGTGAAATAAGTGATGCATTACTGTCATCCCCAAGGTGGCCTATTCCATTTTTGTGTAGGTCTAATTATTAGGAAGCTCTAAATTATATTGATCTGAAATCTGCCATCCTGCAACTCCTATGCATTGCTTCTGGTTTTCCTTTTTGGGTTCTTCTCCCAAATAATGCTATTAAATTATTTGAAGGCAATTCTAGGTCCTGATGAGTGTGAATAATGAACCCCCTGGAATCACAGTATTCATATTCAACTGGCATATTTTCACTGGGCTAGAACAAATGACCATATGTGACATAATTATAACTTCAAATAGTACAAATTTGAATACATGTGCGTGCTTCAGGGGATTTATTATTCATACTACTCAATACCTAACCAGAGTCATCTTCTCTCTAGTTTTCTTTTCTCCTTCAACTGATCCTTGGATGACATAATTTCAAGGCTGCTCACCATTCTCATTATTCTTTTCTGGGACTTCTCGTACATCACTATCCTTAGAAAAATGTAGCAACCAAAACTAAACACATACTCCTGATGTATATCAGCCAAATCAGATTTTAGTGGATAATTCTTTCATTTTAAGAATAATCCCAGCCTGAAATAGTGGGACAATCCCAGGACAATAAAACAGAACTCTCTCTGGTCTTTCAATCCTCTGTCTGATCTTGTCTTTCATCAAAAAGTGCTTCTTTTGAGGGGCAGGAGCCAAGATGGTGGAGTAGAAAGATTCATATATGCTAGCTCCTAACCCACAGCCCATAAAATAGCTGTAAAGAAGAACTCCCAACAAATTCTGGAGCAGCAGAAGCCACAGAACAATGGAGTGGAGGATATTTCTGTTCCAGAGAGCCCTGAAAAACTGACACCGAAGGTCCATCGCGCACCAGACCCAGAGCAGAGTCCAGCCCTGCCTTGGCTGTGCAGCCCCAAGAGGAGTAGATCCAAGCAGGCTTCAGGGACAGAATCTTAACCTGTGGGAAGGTTCCCTCAACCCACAGGTGCTACAGGTCAGCAAGAGAGCCTTCTGGACTGACTGAGAGGGGAGCAGGATGTCTCCATAACTCAGGCCCCCTCGGGAGGCAGCAGCAGGGAAAGCAGCGGACAGGGGCTCCCAAAGCAGGCAGGAGCTCGGATCCATTGTGGAAGGTCTCTGCATAAACCCCCTGAGGGAACTGAGCCCTTCAAGGTGGCTCTGCCCCCACCTGAGTACCTGATCTTAAACTCACATTGAATAGCAGCCCAGCCCCCACTGAAAGCCCTGAGGCTGGGAAGCAGCATTTGAATTTCAGACCCCAAGCACTAGCTGGTCGAATCTGGAGGTGAGGTGGGTGTGGAAAGGAATCTCAGAAGTCAAGTAACTGGCTGGGAAAATGCCCAGAAAAGGGGAAAAAAAATAAGACTATAGAAGTTTACTTTCTTAGTGAAAAGATATTTCCTCCTTTCCTTTCTGATGAGGAATCTGCATTTCTGGAACACTACCATAATTTGAATGGTGTATTGCCGTTTTGTGCATATTACACTGGGCAGGCAGCATGTGTGAAACTTCCTTATAATAATATCGTGTTTTCTTACAGCACTTTAGCACAATGTCTTTGCTAATTGTACAATAAATGGCTGCTAATTAATTAATTACAGGCAGCATGGCAAGTGGAAAGCACTAAGCTCAAGACTTGAGTACTACTTACTTAGCTACTTTACTTACTGGGCTCTTGGATATATTTCTTTCCTCTCTGACCCTCAGTTTCTGTCTTCTCATATTTTTTGTGGGTTAATCATTTTCAGTCATATTCTATTCTTCATAACCCCATTTTCAAGGGTTTTCTTACAAAGAAACTGCAGTTGTTTGGCATTTCTTTCTCCAGCTCATTTTACAGATGAGGAAATGACACAAATAGGGTTAAGTGACTTGCCCAGGATCATACAACTGGTAAGTGTCATAGGGTGGATTTGAACACAGGGCGTCCTAATTCCAAGGCCAGCATTCTATACAATGTGCTATTTACTTGCCTTTATCCATACTTACAGTGAGAGACAGCTTGGCATTGTGAATAAGGAGCACACCTCAGAGTCAGGAAGCGCTGAGTTCAAGTCCAGTCCCTGACAAATACTGGCTTTATGACCCTGGACAAATCCACTGGGTGTCCCAGGAACCTCTCTAAGTCTATAAGTTGCAGGGTAGATTCCTATCTTCATCATCGGATTAAATTTCCTCAGTGGCAGGTCCTTAAAACAATGAAATCACAGGTTCTGTCAAAAAAGAATCACTATTTCCCTTATGAAGTAACTCTCAGTTAAATGTGAGGTCCTAAACAATAAAATTTATGAAGGCAGGGGCCCTCAATTATCTAAACTTTGTATTTCCTACAGCAATCAGGACACTTCTCTACCTATTAGATTAGAGACATTTCTACTCCAAATGTCTCTGTGGACGATTTGTGCCTGACCTGTGGTAGAATATTCTGAGCTTGTATTGGTCTGATCAGCCACAGTCATTCATAGTGTACCTCAACCTCAACACAGTGACATCATTTCATTTCTCCTCAAAAACAAAGAACAACTCTCCTGATAGGAGACACTAAACACAATTGCTGAATGAACGAGAACTATTATTATAATGCCACAGTGTCCATATTTCCCAGTCAATCATATTTATTTTTATACTCTTTGATTGTTTCTATCCACTTAAATTCTCAAGCACTGCTTCATGGACAGTACAGTGATCCCTTATACCCTGTGACTTTCCCCATCGTGCTTTCAATATATTGGAGGTCAGCATAAGAAATTAAATGGGAATTTGTGGGGGGAGGTTTGCAGAAGCCACAGCTGCCACGTGAAGTCTAGCAGATGACACAGAAAAGTTTAGAAACTCAGAAATGCATAAAATATATATGCCTTGTGTTGTATAATATCAACATATTTTCTTTTAATAATATAATAATCCAGATTTCTATGGCATGAAAGGATAGCCAAAAAATTTTACTGGTGTGTTCAAGATCACAGAGACACCATGATCCCTAACCCCTATGATATGGAAGGAATAACTCTATTATAAGATCCTGATATCAGTCAGTCAGACAGCTAGCATTTTTTAAGCTCCTATTATATGTCAGACACTGTGCTAAGCCTGGGAAGGAAGCAAAGAAAAATGGAAAAACGAACTTTCAAGGACTTCATATTCTGATGGGGTTTTTATGTATTGCTTTTCCTTAAAAAAAAAAAAAAAGATGCCCAGGCTTTGGGGGTAGAAATAGAAATCTTTACTTTGGGAATTCTACATCTTTGTCTCAGTTCTTTTGTGTGCTCTTAGATGATTTGCATCCACATAGGGATGATTGGTCCCCTACAAAGGCCTTGCTTCACATTTCTTCCCTCCCATCCTTTCAACACTCTTGGTCTGGGCTTTACTCCAAACTCAAGACTTCCCTCTTTAATCTTCTTATTGGGTTAAATTATTTCTGTTAAGGTGCCCAGAATATTTTCAGCATCCTTACTTTCTGAATATAAGCTTCTTTGTTGTTTCTTTTCCCCTTGACTGTTCCAAGTATATCATACTGATAATGAAACCAGAAAGGCATTTACGTTCAATATGATTTTACAAAAGTAAATAGCTCAGAGCCGCCATTTAGGAGCTCTGTTATTAGGTTCATATTGATGTCAATTTCAACATGCCAGTTAGGATTCTCGTAATTTCTATGGAAGTGTCTATGTCTGTGTTTATATGATGCTCATAGTTCCTAATATAGTTATCATATTGCAACCTTATATTTCAAAGTTCCTAGAATGGTGAAAATATTTGCAATAACTAGATATTTTATTTATGAGCTTCTGTAAAGAATTCCAAGTACTTAGAGGGCTATTTCTTCCTGATCATGGGGACCCAGGAACATTCTGAAAATTGATACAGTGCAAAGTATAGTCATTTTTCTATGTTCACTGTCAAGGAAGGCCCTGCCCATGGTTTCTTGATCTCATTAACCTTGATCTTTCCTGCCCCCCTATAAAGAACTGGAGTCTCAATCAATCAAAATGAGCTTGAAAGGATATTTACATTGTTTTAAATATCATATTTATATAAATTTCAATGTTGTTGGTATTGTTTCTCTTTCTTTCTCCAAGAGGACCAATGATATCACCCTTGCACCTGAATGGGAGATGAGTGGAGCAGAGCTGTGCAAAATCATCCTCACTCCTCCAGTCATCAAAGTCCAGTAGCAAAATGAAGGTCAAGATGACCAAAGAGAACCCAGCAAATCTCATGTAAATGAAAGTGTAGGAGTACAGTAGGCAAAATGGAATTTTGTTGTTGGTAAGTCATGTCCAACTCTTCATGACCCCATTTGGGGTTTTCTTGGCAAAGATATTGGAGTTGGGTTGCCATTTTCTTCTCCAGATCATTTTACAGATGAAGCAACAGTGGCAAACAGGGTTAAGTGACTTGCCCTGGGCTACACTGCTAATAAGTATCTGAGGCCAGATTTGAACTCGGGAAAATGAATTTTTCTGACTCTAGGCCCAACAATCTATACACTGTACCACGAAGCTGCCCTAGGGAAAGGAATATACTATATTATTTTTTAAAAAGTTAAACACTAGAGGATCTTTATTTTCTTTTACCTGCAAACAAAGAAGTATGGTGCAAAAGGTGATATTTTTCCTTTTCAAAATTTATGGCTCTTAAAAAGCTAAATATTTCTTTCAGTTCAATTAACAAACACTTCTCATGTGCCCACATGCCTAAGATACTAGATTAGCTCCTGGAGATGCAAATATAAAATAAGATAGTACCTGACCTCAAAGTGGAGAGTGAATTATACATGTGTGCCTGTATCTGCATCTGAAGATAAAATGTGCACAAATAACTGTAATGCAAGGCAGTATGTGATAAGTGAAAAGGTGATGTCCAAAGAACTCATTATAAGAAGTCTGAGGAGGGAGATATCACTTTCAGCTGGAGCTACCAGGAAAAATTTCCTGAAGGAAGTAACAACTGAATTGGGTTTTGAAAGGCTTTAACTTCCTACTTTAATGATACTTGATTAAAATGCCGTGTAGTTTTTTTAAAGGTGATATATTTGTCAAAATGTATAGTTGGCAGAATTTACAGTTTTATTACTAAATTATTAAATCTAGATTGGGTGGATCATGACAGAAGTCAACTGATATGTTGACTTCCCCTTCCAGTTCTACGTCATCTATCCTCCCATTAAAATATAAATCCCTTGAGAGCAGGTAATTACCTTTGAATTCTCATCACATATATAGTATTTTATATATGGCAAATATTTAATAAACATTTGTTGAATTGGATGGAATCTACAGATTCCATAAACATCCCATTTATGTCTTCATCCAAGTAATTTACAAAATTTTGAAAGTAATTCAGACCAAGGACAGCACACTGTAGCATTTAATCTCATTGTGGATCTCTCTTCAGGATGACATCCTTCCATTCATTTCCACTTTTTCTGGTCTAGTCATTTTACCAAGTTCAAATCCTTCTGTGACTCAGTCTACATCTTTCCATCCTTTGCATAAAGATATCTTAGGAGACCTTAGCAAATACCTGGCTAACACCTATAAAATCATAACTATGGCATTTTTTGATATCCTAGTCACTCCATCAGAAAAGGAAGTGATATTAGTCCAGCATTACTTGTTCTTAATGAAACCTTAATGAAAGGAATCACTTTCTGCAAATGCTCATAAACTGTTCCTTTACATTCTAAAATTTTGCCAAGAATTAAAGTCAAACTTACTGGCCATAGTCTGTAATGGTAATTTAAATGGCAAGATCTTCCTCATTCATTAATAGGCCCAAACCCAAGTCACATATGGTGGGAAGAGCTTGCTGAATTGGTGGAGCAGAACTTGGAGAAAGTTGGTGAGAGCTGTTAGTGCAGAGGAGAGAAGACACAGGCAGGCAGGCACAGCTAGTTTTGTGAGTGTCTGTTTGTGGGAAGGCCTGGTGGCATGGGGTGTGGGGGTAGAGGGTGGGGTGAGGGGAAGCCTTGGGAATGGCTTTGTCCCCTGCAGTACAAATGCATATTGACTTCTTAGTTACTATGATGGATATGGCTTTCTGGTGTTGATATGGCTTTTTGGTATCAGAATAAATGTTTTTCTTTTACCTCTGTGTGGAGAATCTTTTATACTTTGCAATTCAGAGATAAACTGGAATAGTCATAATCACCTTTGGTGCTGTGAATTGAATACTGACTTGGTGATACATAGTCAGAGGATGTGCTGGAGTCAGCTCATAACTCCTTTCGAAAACCCACTGTTAAATTTTCAATGAGAGCATTTATATCTCAGAGATCATCAATGGCAGAAAATCAGAGCTTGATTTATTGTTTTGTTGATTGTTTAGACTTAAGAATGTATTAAAGTGCAATTTAAACTTAAAAGTATATGTATATGCATTTTTCCCTTTTGGTAAACATTTACCAGCATATTCCTGCCCAGTTTCCAGAATCTGCCTTCTTCTCCTTTATAAAAATTTAGGATAATATTTTGTCCATCTCTTGTCCTTCATCCTTCACCACTATTTTCCACGATTTTTCAAGAACATCAGTAGTCCAACAATCTTATTTAAAAGTTTCCTGTCATATAATTCATCTATTTCTGCCTTCAACTCATTGGTGGTTGCTTTCTTAGTATATCTGCAATTATCTTGGATTTCAAATCCCAATAAACTATGTTTTGGTTCTCTTACTCCTAGTCTAAGGATCATTCTCTTCATTGGAGAAAACAGAAACAAAATGATTGAGAAGTTCTACTTTCTCTTTATCATTCCTTCAATCCCAAGTATCACCAGTGAGAATGAAAGACATCATATGATCCATCTAAATGATTCACTGCTATTCAGAAAATGTAAAAACACCTAGAGCAGAGGTTCTTAATCTTTTTTGTGTGCCAAAGACCCCTTTGGCAAACTGGTGAAGTTCCCTATTAGTCTGTCAGCCTCTTGAGACCAGGGATGTCATTTGTCTTTCTTTTTATTCCCAGTGCCTGGCATATGGTAGAAGCTTAATAAATGTTTATTGTTATTATTGAAGTCTATGTGCTGCCATCTTGGAATGGTTTTAAATGAATAAAATGACACATCAGATTTAATACACTGAAACACAAATATGTAAAAATCAAGTTCGCAGACCTCAGATTAAGAACCCTAGACCTAGAAGAAGGCCATTAGTACAATGAAAAGATTCCCTATGGACTGTCTACTAACTATTATAGACAAGAGTCTTAGAGAAGACATGGATGGAGCTTAGCCTGCCCTGGTGAAGAGAATACACATATTAGTGCTATCACAGAACTAATGAAATCTTGAAAAATCTACTTGTAACCTCTTCGCTAGATTTCAGTAAAATTTTACTTAGGGTTGGTCAAATATTTTAGAAATCTCAATGTAACTTTTTTCTGCCAAGTTTCTCTATCTTCCAGTAATACAACATCAGATTTCAAATTCCATTTTTATCATTGGGTCAATGATACAAGAAAAGTGGTGAGTCAGATAAATGATGTGCTGAAATTCACTTGGAGACACCGAAAAGAATGATAAATTAGATAGCAACACTTTCTTCTTCTCTCCATCTGTCTCTCTTTGAATACCCATCCAGGTGAAAGGAACTGGCATTGTAGGAATGCAAAATACACAATAGACTCATTGGCAGAAAGATCTAATATGGATGTAATGTTTCTATGGCTAAGGCATGTCACAGACATTTGTCTAAAGCTATATTTTCCTCAGTGGAATATTGGCAAAGCAAAATGCCATTCCCCAAAACATCTTCAGCCACTTTGGCTATCTGATATCTAATAAAATCTTTACTGAATTTGGGACCATAGATCTAAAGCTGGAAGTCACTCTAAAATTCATCTAGCGGGCTTCTTATTTTGCAAATAAAGTCTAGAGGTTAAGCGAATTGTCCAAGATGCCGTAAGTAGTAAGTGGCAGAGTTGAGTGTCAAACTCAACCCTTGAACTGTAACATACTGTTTCCTGACTTATAATAATTACAACAATGTTTGTCATTTCCATGTTGCCTCTCCCTTGGAATGTAATTCCCTTAAGGACAGGGAGTAGTTTTTGCATATAGGACAGATAGAAAATGCTTTGTAAGTATTTGTTGGCAAACTGATGTTCATATGGAACATCAAAGCTTGAAAAGCAATTTATATTCCTAGTGTCATTTGGCCTTCACATCCACACTCCACAATAAATACTACAGGCATCATTATGCCCATTTCATGAGGGAAAAACTGAGGCTATAATAAGTTATGTGTCAGGAGCAGGTCTGCATCTAGTTCCTCTTGACTGCAAGTCTGGTATTCTATCTACTTTGCCTCCAACTGCTTTTCTGATTCCTGAACCTAAAGAATAGGAAAGTTAGAACTGATCCAATCATTCTGGAGAGCAATTTGGAACTATGCCTAAAGGGCTATAAAACTGTGCATACCCTTTGACCTTCTACTAGGCTGATACCACTACTAGGGGTTAGTAACCTCAAGAGATTTTTTTCTAAAAAAGAAAAGGAAAAAGACCTATATGTGCAAAAACATTTATAGCAGCTCTTTTTGTGGTAGCCAAAACCTGGAAATTGAGGGGCTGTCCATCCATGGGAGAATGGCTGAACAAGTTGTGGCATATGATGGTAATGGAATGCTATGTGCTATAAGAAATGGTAAACAGGATGTTTTCAGAAAAACCTGTAAAGACTCACATGAACTGATTCAAAGTGAAATGAGCAGCACTAGGGGAACACTGTACACAATAACAGTGATATCGTACAATGATCAAGTGTGAATGACTTATCTGTTCTCAAAATACAATGATTCAAGATAATTCCAGAGGACTCATGAGAAAAAAAGCTATCCACCTCCAGAGAAAGAACTTATGAAGTCTGAGTGCAAATTGAAACATACTATTTTACTTTATTCTGGTTTGGTTGGGTTTTTTTGTCTGTGTTTTCTTTTACAACATGACTAACATGAAAATGTGTTTTGCATGACTGCACATGTATATAATTGCTTGCCTTCTTAATGATGGAAAATGAGTAGAAGGGAGGAAGAGAATTGGGAGTTCAAAATTTTAAAAAGTAAATGTTGAAATTTTTTTTACACAAAATTGGAAAAAATAAAATATTTTAAAAAGAATATTAGATATGAAAGCATCCTTATCTTACTTTTATATAATATATAAGGGAGGGTTTGATCCCCATATGTTCATTCAATCAATAAACATTTATTTTTATTATAAATAAAAAATATTTTTATTAAGTGCCTAGTATGTGCCAGGCACTTTTCCAAGTGCTGAGGATACAAAAAGAAGCAAAACGTAGTCCCTGCTCTTAAAGAGTTTACAATCTAATGGAGGAGTAGTGGAGGTATATAGGGCAGAGAATCGCTCATCTTTGAGTTAGGGGATGCCACAAGGGAATATTCTAGTCCCCACATGTGAGGAGGATGTAGCTGATGCTGCCAGGTCAGGAAACTTCCTCCTAGAATGAATGAATGAATGCATGCATGAATGAAATATTTATTAAGTGCTTTGTGCAAAGCACTTTGCTACTAATCTGGAAGGATTAATCTATCTTGGCCTAGGTTTCTCTATATTTAACCTAGGATTTCAAAAAGTCAAAATCCTCCACATATAATATTTCACAAAGCTACCACAACTTTGGCTTGCATCTCACCCCCACTTAGAATTTTGAGCTCTAGAAAAATCTCTTATTGTAGAGTACATTTTCTCATTTCTCATTAAGATTCTTATCTCTATCTTAGTTTCATATGATACAAAATGATAAAATACTTATATAACAAATTTAGGTGCCCTTACAAGAAAGAGTTGGGGAGGAAGAGAAGAAGGAAAGAAAGAAGGAAGGAATGAAGGGAAGGAATAAAGAAGGGAGGAAAAAGAAAAGGAGGGAAGAAAGAAAAGAAAGGAAGGAAGGAAAAGGAAAGGATAAAAGAAAGAAAGAGAGGGAGGGAGGGAAGAAGGAAGGAAGAAAAGAAGGAAGGAAAAAAGAAAAAGAAAGAAAAGAAATAATAACATATAGTATTGCTACTATCTAAACAGCTCCTAGCTTCTCAGGTCAAAAATACTTCATCAGTTCCTGTGGGGTAGACTCCATTAATGACTTGAGTTCACAGCTTCATTTCTTGGGTTTCATAGTCAAAGTCTGTAGGGGGAAAGGGACAGCATCATTCCATCACCTTTTCAGCTCTTGTAGCCTGAGTTCCATGAAGGTACAATGTCTGCATGAAATTCCAGCTGCATCCCCAGCAAAGTGTTCCTGTCTGAAAGCCAGAGCTGACCTTCTCAGCAGTGACCCCAGGATAGTGTCTGTTTCTCTTTTGACTGGACACCAACAAATCTCTATATAGCAATTCTTTAAGACCACAAGATCTTAAAGAGTAGTTGCCTAATCTGAATTGATAGAAGGAGTTTTCCCTCCTAGAAAATCACAACACAGAAAATTCCAGGTCTAACCCTTCCCACCCACCAGAATGTACCAGTCACTATGCTTGTCTCTGGAGATATGACTAAAATTAAAAAGCACTTACCACCAAATAGTTTATACTAGTGGAACAGAGCAACATGTGAGTATGGGAACTGAGAGAACCAAAAAGGCCCCATGTAGACAGCTGCCCTTGAAATGATTCTTGAATTAACATAAGGATTCTGAGAAGAAGTGAGGAAAAGGCATTCAGGTATAGGGGACAGCCTGTTCAAAAGTGTGGGAATGGGAGATGCAATGCCAGGATTTGGATTAAATTGAGTTAAAGTACTGATGACATTGGGAAAGATGAAGGCAAAAGGAAAGGGGGATGGCAGAGAAAAGCATAGATAATGTCATGGAAACAAAGAGCATGAAAATAGACAGACTTCAGGAGACAGTGGAGGATCGAAGGCTTTGTCAGGCCCAGGTCCATGGGGTTGCAAAGAGTCAGAAATGACTGAATGGCTGTACAGCAACATGGATGACTTTGGTTCTATAGAACTATATAAATGTAGAGTTTAGAGCAATAAAAGATTAATGAAGGATGGAGAGTCATGAAAGGCTTTTTGACAAGACTTAACCAGGTAATGATAATTTCACATGATTTGAATACTATTTTAAAATTAACCAGGAGCATTCTATTCCATGAAATCTATACTTTTAACAATGCTCCGAGTTAGTTAGGCAAGATAAAATTACAGTATCTCAGATTTGGAGGAGACATTAGAGCTCTTCTAGTTAAATTAAACCAAAATATCCGTTTACACTGCAACATAGCTGAGAAGTAATTGTCTTGACTTCTGCTTAAGCAATCCCAGTGAGGAGTCCTCCCAAAAGGGTTTGTTCTAATTTTGGTTTGCCCTAATTGTTAGGGAGTTTCTCCTTATAGTAAATCTAAATATTCTACTTTACCACTTCCACTTTTTTGCTGCTAGTTCTTTGTGGCCAAACATGACAAGTCCAATTCTTTCTCCCAGTAAATAGGCTTTCCAATATTTGAAGGCAACTCTCATATCTCCTAGGTAGCTAAATGGCTCAGCGGATGGAATGCTGAACCTGGAGTCAGGAAGACCTGAGTTCAAATCCATTTGTCAGCTTTGTGGCCCTGGCCAAGTCGTTTAACCTCTGTTTGCCTTAGTCCATTGGAGAAGGAAATGGCAAAGCACTCCAGTATCTCTACCAAGAAAACCCATGTGACCCATATGGGGTCACAATGATTTGAACAGGACTGAGTAACTGAACAACCCCATCCCCCAAGGTTTCTTTCCTCTAGTTAAAAATCCCTAGTTTCTTCAATTGACCCTTCATAATATGCTCAAGGTCCTGATTCTTCTCCTCTAAATATTGAATAGCCTAACAACATGTTCCAACAATTTAGTGCCCAGAACTGAATGCAATACTGTAGGTGAGATCTCACCAAGGCAGAATGTCAAAGGACTATCACCATTCCAGTTCTGCATATTGTGCTTCTAAATAGAGGGAAGGAAGTATTTCTGTGTTAAGCACTTTACAAATATTATCTCCTTGGATCGTTACAACAACCCTGGCAAGTAGATGCCATTATTATCTCAATTTTACAGTTGAGGAAATGGAGGCAGAGAGAGCTCATGTGACTTTCTCAAGGTCATACAGCTAGTATTTGAGACTGGATTTAAACTGCAGGTCCAGCGCTTTCTCCACTGAACAACCTTTGCTACACTAAGATTAAGTTGGCTCTTTTGGCTGCCATAGCACAACTTTGAATCACTGAGTTTGCAATTCACTGAACCCCTAAATCTTCAGACCAACTCTGATCCAATCTTTCTGTCCTCATCTTGTACTTTTGAGGCTGTTTCAATTTATTTATTTATTTTTAGTTTTCAACATCCATTTCCACAAGATTTTGAGTTCCAAATTTTCTCCCCATCTTTCCCCTCCCCTCACCCCAAAACAGATTACCCCTTCCCCCAAACTGCCCTCCCTTCTATCACACCCCTCCCTTCCCTTATCTCCATCTTCTCTCTTTTCTTGTAGAGGAAGATAGATTTCTTTACCCTGTTACCTGTATTTCTTATTTCCCAGTTGCATGCAAAAACAATTCTCAATGTTCATTCCTAAAACTCTGAGTTCCAAATTCTCTCCCTTCCTCTCTCCCCACCCGTCCCCACCGAGAAGGCAAGCAAATCAACAAAGACTATACATGTGTAGTTATGCAAAAGACTTCCATAATAGTCATGTTGTGAAAGACTAACTATATTTCCCTCTGTCCTATCCTGTCCACATTTCTTCTATTCTCTCTTTTGACCTGATGACTCCCCTAAAATGTTTACTTCTAATTAATCCCTCCTCCCACTTGCCCTTCCTTCTATCATCCTCCCATACCCTACTTATCCCTTTCTCCCCTACTTTCCTGTAGTGTAAGATAAATTGTCATACCAATTGAGTGTGCATTTTATTCCCTCTTTAAGCTGAATGTGATGAGAGTAAGTTTCACTTTTCCCTCTCACCTCCCCACTTTTCCCCTCCATTGAAAAAGCTTTTTCTTGCCTCTTTTATGAGTCATAATTTGCCCCATTCAATTTCTCCCTTTCTCCTCCCAATATATTCCTCTCTCACCCCTTAATTTTATGTTTTTAGATATAATCCCTTCCTATTCAACTCACCCTGTGCCCTCTGTCTGTATATGTGTGTACAATCCCTTCAAATACTGAGGAAAATGTCGTTACAGGTATTATCTTTCCATGTAGGAATGTAAACAGTCCAACATTAGTAAGTCCCTTATGATTTCTCTTTCTTGTTTACCTTTTCATGCTTCTCTTGATTCTTGTGTTTGAAAGTCAAATTTTCTGTTCAGCTGTGATCTTTTCATCAAGGATACTTGAAAGTCTTCTATTTAATTGAATGACCATTTTTTCTCCTGAAGTATTATACTCTGTTTTGCTGGGTAGGTGATTCATGGTTTTAATCCCAGTTCCTTTGACTTCTGGAATATCCTATTCCAAGTTCTTCAGTACCTTAATGTAGAAGCTGCTAGATTTTGTGTTATCCTGATTGCATTTCCACAATATTCAAATCTGTTTCATTCTGGCTGCTTGCCATATTTTCACCTTGACCTGGGAACTTGGGAATTTGGCTAAAATATTCCTAGGAGGTTTTCTTTACAGATCCCTTTCAGAAGGTGATCTGTGGATTCTTTCAATATTTATTTTATCCTCTGGTTCTAGAATATCAGGGCAGTTTTCCTTGATAATTTCATGAAAGATGATGTCTAGGCTCTTTTTTGATCATGGCTTTCAGGTATTCCCATAATTTTTAAATTGTCTCTCCTGGATCTATTTTCCAGGTCAGTTGTTTTTCCAGTCAGATATTTTACATTATCTTCCTTTTTTTCATTCTTTTGGTTTTATTTTGTGATTTCTTGGTTTCTCAGAAAGTCATTAGCCTCCATCTGTTCCATTCTAATTTTTAAAGAACTGTTTTCTTCAGTGAACTTAGACATTTGGCTAATTCTTCTTTTTTAAAGCATTCTTCTCCCCATTGGCTTTTTGAACCTCTTTTGCCATTTGAGTTAGCCTATTTTTCAATGTGTTACTTTCTTCAGCATTTATTTGGGTCTCCTTTAGCAAGGGGTTGACCCACTTTTCATGCTTTTTTTGCATCTCATATTTATTTTGGATACAGAAGCCTTGACTTTTATGTCTTTCCCTGATGGTAAGCATTGTTCTTCCTCATCTGAAAGGATGGGAAGAGATATCTGTTCACCAAGAAAGTAACCTTTTATGGTCTTATTTTTTTTTCCCTTTTTTGGGCATTTTCCCAACCAGTTACTTGACTTTGTCAAGAGTAGGGTATACTCTGGGGTCTAAGATATCAGTTCCTCCAAGGTAGCACAATCAAGCGTTTACTGGTCTGGGTACAGGAAAGGATTTTTGTGCTCAGAATCTTAGCAGAGTTTCCTCTCCACAGGCATTTGACCTCTAGTTCTGCCAGGCTAGCACTGTAGGGTTGGGATTCAGTCAAGCTGTGGGGGCAGGGCCGCCATTCAGTGTGAGACAAAGACCAGCTCCCTCAGTGCTCCCAGGGGTTTTTATGATCCAGCAATGGTCTCGGGCTGCTGTACAAGGTGCCATGAGAACTCCTGCCACCTGCCAGGTATGACCTCTGAGACCACTGCCCGAGGCCAGCGCTATTGGAAGGCCTTTGTCCCTTCCCAGCCAGCTGAAAAAAAACCCATCACTGACCTTTGGCACCTGTGTGTTGAGGGATCTGCAGACACGCTGCTGCTGCTGTGACCAGAGATTCCAAGACTGGAGATTCTGCCCCTGTGGGCTGTTCACAAGCTGTGCAAACATGGTCAAGGCTGGGCTGGGCTCCGTGCTCCACTCTACGTCCGTTGCAACTGACGTTCCCCATGGGCCTTTCAGGTCACCCTGGGCTGGAAATCTCCTCCACTCTGTTGTTCTCCACTTCTGCTGCTCCAAAATTGTTGAGAGTCTCTTTCTACAGGTATTTTATGGGCTGTGTAGGGAGATCCTGTGTATGTGTGTCTTTCTACTCCGCCATCTTGTCTCCACCCCCTAGACTTTTTCTTTTGTCATGGTTTCCAGGTGGTTATGTAATTTTTACACTATCTCTTGGATCTATTTTCTAATGAGATATTGCACATTATCTTCTATTTTTTCATTCTTTTAATTTTGTTTTGTAGTATCTTGGTTTCTCAAAAAGTCATTAGCTTCCATCTGCTCCATTCTAACTTTTAAAGAACTATTTTCTTCAGTGAGCTTTTGAACCTCCTTTTCCATTTGGCCAATTCTGTTTTTAAAGCATTCTTTTCCTCATTGACTTTTTGGACCTCTTTTGCCAGTTGAATTAGCCTATTTTTAAAGGCGTTATTTTCTTGAGCATATTTTTTTTGAGTCTCCTTTAACAAGTTGTTGACTCACTTTTCATTATTTTCTTGCATCTCTCTCATTTCTCTTCCCAATTTTTCCTCCACCTCTCTTACTTGATTTGCAAAATCCTTTTTGAACTCTTCCACGGACTGAGACTATTACATATTTATTTTGGAGGGTTTGGATGTAGAATCCTTGACTTTGCTTGACAGTCTTCCTCTGATGGTATGCATTATTCTTCCTCATCTGAAAGGATGGAAGAAAATATCTATTCACCAAAAAAGTAACCTTTCTATAGTCTTATTTTTCTCCCTTTTGGGGGCATTTTTCTAGGCAGTTACTTGACTTTTGAGTCCTTTGTCAAGTGAAGGCTACACTCTAGGGACCTGTACATTCACAGTTCCTCCAAGGTGGCACAATCAAGGGAGAGGAATTTACTCCTCTCCTGGCCTGTGCCTTGGTCTAGGAGCAACCTTAAGCACTCTTCTACCCAGGGTCTGCAAGTAGGATTCCCTGCCTAGAGCCTCCACCAGCCAGTGATCCTCCTCATCCCAGGATTGCCACTCAGGGCTGAGACCCAGATCAGCTGCCCAATTTTCCCAGGGTCTTTAGGTCAAGGGCTACAAAAATGGATGCTGCTGCCACCTGGGGCCAGTTCTAGATCCCCATTTCCCTCATACCTAGGTGAAAGTGCTTTCTTACTGACCTTTTAAGCTGTCTTTGGCATTTGTGGGTTGAGTAATCTGAGAACCACAACTGCTCCCTGTGATTCCACCCCCTGAGACCTGCTCAGGTCCTGTCCCTGCCACACATCCAAGGCTGGGCTGGGCTCTGTAGGCTGTGTCCAGGTCCAAGACTGGAGCAATAGACCATTCCTGCCTGACTTCCAGGCTGCCTTGGACTTGAAGTGTCTTTCACTCTGTTGTTTTGTAGCTTCTGCTGCTCTAGAATTTGTTTAGAGTCATTTTTTACAAGGTATTTTTCAGGCTGTGTGGGAAGAGCTTTTATAAGTCCATCCTTCTACTCTGCTATCTTGACTCCACCCCACTGAGGCTAATTTCTTTAACCCAAATGTAAGCTTCATAATTCCAATGAATCTTAAAGCCAAAAAGCTTAAAGCCTTAGACAAATGTTATAAATAAATATAATATTTAAATAAATAAGTTGAATAAAATAAATACAAAACTATCCATATGTAATTTTACCTCAAATAAATATACCATAATAAAATAGAATACATAAATTACTCATCTTTACTGCATTTCACTTCATTAGACATAGTTCAATAGTTTATTCTTTTAATATCATTTTTATTGGACTATCATTCAGAGCTATCTCTCATACTTATGCCACCTGCAGATTTGATAAGGAAACTGAGGCTCAGAGAGATTAAATAATGTAACCAAGGTCTATAGCTACTAAGTGGCAAAGTCAGAACACAATTCGGATCTCTCTGCTATTTCCATGTTGTTGGGTTTTTTCCCTTATAATATCAAGTAGAGGGGGAGAAATGGTATGATAGAAGCTAGAACCAATTTGAGGAATGCTGCAGAGATGAGAATGGACATGCTATGTTTCTGAGATGATTAGGAGACCAGCCTATCTAAAGGGGAAGCTATGTGTTTGTGAATTGGAAGTAAAAGAAACGAGATGCACTGAGTTCAGTGTCCACTGATCTGAACACCCTGGGCCTATTCTGCTCTAAACTCCTCTGGTCACTTGTTCCCTTTGATTATCTGCCCAATTCCCAATTTCTGCTTTCCATCCAGCTGTCTCTTATTTCTGGAACATCTTCCTCATTGATACATGCCAGGTCCCATGAGCTGACAAGCTTTCAATCCACAGAAACAAATGATACAAGTTTAGATGAAAAGCCAAACAAAAATATAGTAAGCAGGAGATGTTTTGAGTGAGTGGCAATATGAAATGAGCAAATTTCAAATTTTAGGGAGGTGTTTTTAGAACAGGGAAGCTGGCGTATGTCAGTACCTGGTCTTTCTCAGTAATAGGGCAGTTTGGTGGCAGATATTAAATGAAACAAAAAGGGGGTTAGGGAGGAGGAGGGTGGAAAAAACACTCCAACCCAGGAGAAGATAGAGCACATAGCAAGGAGAGGAGAGAGTTCATCACTCTCTGTCATCTTGTGTATATCTATAGACTGTTCAGTCCTTAGGGCAGGAGACCTTGTCTTTTGTGTTTTGTAAAACATTATTGTATTAAAGGCCGTGGGCACAAATAATAATATGGTCACTGCACTTAGGACTCAAGCCAGCAGAAAATATGTGGTGCCTCTGAAGCCCCAGCCGGCACTGGATTTTGGCTTACAAGAGGCCAATCCATCCAGGGGAAATGTCAGCTGCTGCACAAGGCCAAAACAGGAATGTACAAATGAAAGACCCTACAGTACAGAAAGGAGGGAGGGAACAGGAAATGTATCTGCATGGAGCAAGTGCTGATGTCATGTAGCCTAAAGGAGTCAGGCAGAAATGATAAAGGGAGAAAAGAGGAATGTGAATGTAAAAATGCATGCCTGTGAGTTACATGTATTGGAGGGGAGAGAGAGAAGAGAATTTGTATTTTCCATCCCTGTCAGTGGAAAATACCAACGAGTGCTGGCAGTGGATTGGGGATAACAAGCAAAAGAACAAAGTCTCCCCTACCCCTTAGATGCTTTGGATGGTGTTCATAAGCAAGCCGTTTTCTCTCTCTACCTAACCTATTCTTACCCAGGGGAATGAGGAATGCAAACATAGGTTAAATGCGAGAACGAAAAGTGTAAGTGTAGAAACAGGCCTGGATTCAGAGTCAGGAGACCTGGATTCTAATCTCAGATTTATTGATGACTAGCTGTGTCAGTCAACAAACATTGTTTATTAAACATTTATTATGTTTATTATATTATTTTATTATATTATTTATTATATTACACATAATAGTAAGACACTCAGTGTCTTCATCTTTAAAATGAAGGCATTTGAATAGATGGCTTAAGGTCCTTTTCAGTAATTCAATTCTAAGACTATGAGGGGAACAAAATTCACTCCTAAAATATCCAGAGATATAAGTGGCAGCTAGATAGTGCAGTGGATGAAGTATGAGACTTGCTGTCAAAGAAGATTATGTTCAAATACTAGGTCAGGCCCTCACTAGCTGTGTGACTAAGCAAGTGTATTGATAATGTATTTTTTTTGTTTTAGTATAATCAAGTGCCTCTGATTGAATAATGTGATTAAAGATCTTCCCCATCCACTAATGGGCCTGGGAAGATTTGTAGTAAGGCCTACACCTTTTGTTAATGAGGTACTGGTTCTCTGGGGTTGTGATGCCCTCTGGCTCTAAAAAATACATAAGCACTTGGAGGTGAGGTTTTACTTTGGGGCTTACAAAGTGGAAGTGTTTGATTCACCAGACCAGGACTCTGGGAAGCCACTAAGCAGTCCCCCCCCCACTTTGAAAACACAGATGTTTGTGCTTCCCTCTCTGGTAAACTATTATGTATGGTCAGGCAGTTGCATCTGTCTGTTGATTTGTGATGTAGGTATTGCTTACTGTCAGACAGTTTGGAAGCGGTGTCTGTTGATTTAGATTTCTCTGTATTTTCTCTGAAGTTCAGGGTGCTGGCTTTATTCCACGAACTAAGTGAATGATACATGTGCTTGATTAAAGTGATTGTTAACCCCTCAAAAGTTGCCCTTCCTTTTAGAAAAGCAGATCAAAGAACCTGGGATAGCAGCCCTGCCCCGAGTATGTCAGGGTGCTTACTGTTACAGCAAGTCACTTTATATCTCCATGTCTGAGTTTCCTGACCTGTAAAATGAGTTGGTAGGGGGAGGGGAGACTGTGATGGCTTCCCTAACTTCTTGGTCAACTCTACAGCTATGATTTTAGGTATTGGCAACTCTTTTCTGTCTTGTTCTTTAACAATGGGTATCCCAAAGAGGCATCTCATACAGTGTCAACGTGATGACCAATTCTTAATTTGGTACATTCATAGAATCACTGAATTTTAGATGGCTTTTGCAAGTATTAAATGTGTGTCAAATATGTTGCAAATAAAGTAAAATGCAGCTATTATTATTATTTAAACCATTTTCCAGTTGAATTATATGAGTCTTTTCACTAATATTATACACCTAAAAATAAGGAGATGGCCAGTCAACAAGCATTTATTGAGCACCTACTATGTACCAGACACTGTGATAAATTATTTAGTCAATAAGGATGACCTTAGGAAAATTTCTCCTCCATGGGAAGAATAACCTCAGAAAGGTTGATTTAGGCAACTTAATCCATAAAGATGACCTTGTGAAGATTCTTTCTCCCTACATCACCTCCCTAGGCTTCAGTATGACATTTATTTCTAAGGTCCCTTAAGATTCTAAAATTCCAATACTCCAGTCCCGAGGAGGATTGAGATATCAGACCCACAGCCACGATTGCTCTGGTTTTCTGTCATTAACAATTAGCTAAATATGAAAAGCAAGAAACTATCAACACTGGAAAAAGTGCCAGAGAAGGAGACATAAAACCCGGGGTCGTGGTCTCAGTTTTTTGGAACATGGGGCTAAAGAATGACATGACCAGAGGCAATTTGGTAATGATTAAGCACCTACTATGTGCTCATTCTGAGGATACAAAAAAGAAAACAATGTAGTCCCTATTCTTAGAGAGCTCATCATCTAATAGTAGGTAATGCAACATGTACATAAATAGCGGCCGCATGTTCCCTACTCCTGGTATAGTAGATAAAGAGCTGGCCTTGAAACTAGGAAGTCTGGGTTCAAGTCTCCCTTCTTATACATATCTGAGCCTGAAAGTCATTTATTATCTCAGTATTGTAGGCAACTCACTCTCTCTCTCTCTCATTCTCTCTCTCTCTCTCTCTCTTAGATTTCTATCTTTCTGATCTCTTCTTTCTTCTTCACTGATTGATTTTTCTTCCCCTATCCCCTAAGGTTTTGTCATTGGTTTTCCTCTCTTCTCTATTGACACTCCCATAGTGACCTCACTCCTATGACTTCAATGAATACATCTGTGAAGATCCAGAAGAGCAGTTATAGAAACCAAGAATATTAAAAAAAAAAAAAGTGGTCCACATTTTTGAGTGCTCAGTAAAAGTCCGGAAGTGTGAGTACTAAAACCAATGAAACTGACAACTAAGAGGTAACTAAAGAGAAGAATTTCAGTGGGATATTTAGGATGGAAACTAAATCTCAAGAGGTTAAGGAGTGGGTGACATGAGAGGAGAAATAGAGGACAACATCTAGAGTGAATAATATGGTCTACAGTATAGCAGAGACCAAGGTATGTTTACAGGCAAAGAAGGAACCAGAAGAAAGGTAATAGTTGAAGCTGAAAGCTAGAGAGGGAATAACTGATGAAAAGGAGGAAACAGGGAAGAAGAATATCAATAAATGGTAGATTAGTTTTGGTAAGACTAAAAGAGTTGGCAAATCAGCTCCTGTCTTTGGAACTCAGTTTTCTTATCTGTAAAGGATTTAATTTATCTAGAAAACTCAATAATAATACATACACTAAGCATCTCATAGGGATACTATAAGGATCTAGCCCTTCTCTTTGGATCCTTCACAACTGACCCCAAACCATGTTATATATTACTGTCCTTCCCTGTTCCATCTGTGGATTATCCAGACTGAACTTCATTTTGTTTCTCACCTATGAGCTCCTTCTCCCAGGCCTTTGAGTGGGTTGTTCCCATGTACCTGGAATGCTTTCTCTCTTTACTTCTGCCTTGTTTCTTTTAAAACTCAGACCACATGTCATCTTTTTTAAGGGGCCTTTGAAAAGGCTGTGCTGGTAAATGTTCAACGACCAGCTGTTGGGGGTTTGGCGGGGAGGAGGGAATGTGCATACAACACACTTTTAAGTTTAGTTGACAGTGTTAACATTTTCTGTACTAATTCCTTAAATTTAGACAATCAATAAAACAATAAATCAAAAAGGGGAAAGGACCTACATGTATAAAAATATATAGCAGTTTTTTTTATTGTGGCAAAGAGCTGGAAATTGCTGGGATACCCATCAATTGGGGAATGACTAAATTGTGGTATATAATGCAATGGAATACTATTGTGCTATAAGAAATGACGAGCAGGCAGACTTCAGAAAAACCTAGAAAGAGTTATATGAACTGATACTGAGTGAAATGAGCAGAACTAGGAGAACATTGTACATAGTAAGAGCAACATTGTGCGATGACCAGCTAATGATTGACTTAGCTTTCTCCGCAATACAATTCCGAAAGACTAGTGACAGAAAATGCTATTATCTACATACAGAGAAAGAGCTGTGGATTCTGACTGTAGATGAAAGCATAATATTTTCACTTTTTTTTCAAGACTTTTCCCTTTTGTTCTGTTTCTTCTTTCACAACATGACTAATGTGGAAATATGTTTAACATAATTGCACATATATAACCTATATCAGGTTGCTTACCATCTTGGGGAGGGGAGTTGGAAGGGAGAAAAAAATTGAAACTCAAAATCTTATAAAAAATAAATGTTGAAAACTATCTTTACATGTGATTGGAAAAAATTAAATATTATTTACTAAATTAAAGAAAAAGAAAAATTATAAATTGAGGTCTGTTTTTTGATACTTGCCAATTTCTGCAGTATAAACACACACAGTGAAAATTTAACAGTTCGTTCAGTTGGTTCCAGGTTCTGTTGGCTGCCTACATCCATTGCCCCTACTGACTTTTTCCATCACTGCCATACATTTCTCACTTTCCATTTCAGATCCTGAAGGCCAATAAGCCTTTGGGCTAATGAATACCTTTCTAATTCTTTGGTCAGTCAGACATCCATAGCCCCATACTACAAACAGATAAAGATGCTGATTCACCAGTCTCAACTACGTATCATAGTTGTCACCTCCACCTGAGTTTAGATGAAAAACTTCATTTATTTTTTTCTTTGGCTCAGGCTATAAGTTGTGTGGACAACTAAGTGGTGCAGTGGGTAGAGTGCCCAGGCTGGAGTCAGGAAGAGTTATTCATCTTTCTGAGTTCAAATCAAGCAACAGACACTTACTAGCTGTGTGAGGGTAAGCCATTTAACTCTGTTTGCCTCAGTTTCCTCATCTATAAAATGGCCTGGAGAAGGAAATGGCAAGCCACTCCAGTATCTCTACCAAGAAAACCCCAAATAGAGTCGGGGAAGAGTTGGATATAACTAACTGGCTAAATGACAAAAGTAGTGTGCCCCCCACTATGTTTACACCTCCCAAAAAGTCTTTCTTTGTTAGAGGATAACCATTTACACCTCTCTCTATTTGCCTTTCAACTCCAGTCTCCTACAATCCTGTCCTATCCACCACTCAGGCTCTGAGAAGTTTCTTAAAAGAAACTAGAAATATCTTCAAAGGAACGGCAAGAGCTGATCACTGTCCACTTTGCTATAGTGTTAATGATGATGATGAGCTAGCATTTATTTAAATGATGCTTTAAGATTCATGAAGCGCTTTACAAATATTATGTTATTTAGTCCTCATAACAATAGTGTGAAGGAGGTGTAATTATTATTTCTGTTTTACAGATGAGGAAAATTAAGCAGAAAAAGGTTAAGTGCTTGTCTAGGGTCCCAGATTTATCGGAGGTCAGATTTGGCCTCAAGTCTTCCTAACTCTTGGCCCAGTGCTCTTATCCACTATGGCACCTTGCTGCCATGCTACAAAAACAATGGATCGTGTTTCTGTTGCGTTATTAGTAATATTATTGTGATATGGGCATCTAGGGAGTGCAGTGGATAGTCAGACCTGAAGTTACGAAGATGAGTTCGAATCTGGGCTCAGACACATACTAGGCCATGTAAATCACTTCATCCTGTTTGTCTAAGTTTCCTCATCTGTAAAATGAGCTGGAGAAAGAAAAAGTATCTGCCAAGAGAATCCCAAGTGGGGTCAAGAAGAGTTGGACATGAATAAAACAACTAAGCAGCAACAAAAAGTAGTAGTAGTACTAGTAGGAGATGATTTTTTAAGTCCCTCTTCCAAATCTCTCCCTACCCCAGTCTCCAGTGAGAATCATGAAAGTTTATATAGGATTATCAATTAAGTGCTAGAAAGGAATCTCAGCAGCTAGCTGGTCTAACGCTCTCATTTGGCAGATGCGGTGATGAGGCTGAGGGAAGTCAAATAACTTGTTCAAGGTAACAAGGATCAGAGATGTGAACATTTGATAGTACCAAGTTGCATCTATATAAACCCCAAGATCTAGTAGCTTGCAGATATAATGACCATATTGCAGGTGAGGAAATGGAAGCCCACAGATTAAATATTTTGCCAATGGTCTCAAAGTTAAAATGGGAGATGGTGGAGGTGGGACTAAACCCAGGTCTTCTGACTCAAAGTCCAATATGACTTCTATTCTCCTTCAAGGTCACTCAGTGACAAAGACAAATTTGGAAAAAACATTAGTTAACAGTGATACTTGCGAATAGAGGCTACTAGACTATATCACTATCCTTTGATAAGATATTCAAATCATAGGAACTCAGAATTGAAAGGAACCCTCGATGTCACATCTGATTCAACCTTCCACTCCATGCAATTCTCATACTTCCTGACTCTCTGAAATATTTCAAAATATTGACCACCCTTTCCTCTCTGAGTTTCGGTGACACTACTCTGTCCTGGTTTTGTTGCCTGTCTGGCTGTTCCTTCTTTGTCTCCTTTGCTAGGACTTTATCCCTATCCTTCCTGTGGGTATGTCCCAACGCCCTCTCCTCACCCTTCTTCTCTTATCTCTACATATAAGACTCAGTGATTCCATCAGGTCCCATGACTTCAGTGATCATGTCTATGCAGATGATTCTCAGAACTAAACTGCCTGCCAGACATTTTGTAAAGGATGTTCTATAGACATCTTAAATTCAATATGTCCAAAACTCATCTTTACCCCCAAAACTATCTTTCCTCCAAACTGCACTATATTTGTCACTGCTACCACAATTCTTTTAGCCATCCAGGTTTGCAACCCCAGAGTCATCCTCAGCTTCTTAGTTTACCAAATTCGTTTGCTCAAACACTTGTGTTCAAACACTTGCCGAGTCTTGTCCACTTTTCTCATTTTCATTCAGTTCTCTACATTGATAATCTCCTTACCTCAAATGTCTGGTTTCCTTGGCTTATTTCAGAATTCAGCTCAAATTCCATCGTCTTCAAGGGGCCTTTCCAAACCTTCTCCTCTCACTCACCCCCAGTGCTCTGAGATTATCTCTCATCGACACGTCTATGCATATCTTGTATGTACAATGTTATGCATGTAATTCCCCCGCATTAAAAGGTGGACTCTGTAAGAACAGGGCCTCTTTGCACCTGCAGTACTTAGCACAGAGTCTGGGACATAGTAAGTACTTAATAAATACTTGTTGGTGGATTGACTGTAGCTGTTCAAATTTTCTGAGAACAATAATAACATTAATGATACCTCCTCTCCCCTTCTCATCTTCGCTTTTCCTCTTGGGGAGAGTGAGTTCCCATTCCAAAGCTTATCTCTGTTCTTCAAAGTTACATTTATAGTTTTGTTTAATTAGTTTTGAATACCGGCTTAGATAAAGGTTTGATCGAATCTAGGGAGCTGCAAGATACAGGAGCAGGGAGAAAGGGAGAAAAAGGGACAGTGAACAGATAGACCTCTTCCTCACTGCCTCTCAGAACTGTCAAGGGGTCATACTTGCTGGGGGCCCTGAAGCTATATGATAGAGAATACAATTTCATATTTTATATGAATATATTATTTCCTCTTCAATAAAACATAACTTTGCAAAGCGAGAGAAATATGGATCTGGTCCTTTTCCCCTAGGCCAAAATTTTAGCTTAATATAATAGTACCTGTCAAACAGGGCGTGGACTGCTGTTGTAGTCACAAAGCCTTTTTCCCCATTGCTCTCCTCCACACAAGCTAATAGAAATCCCTCCCTAAGGTGGGGTTGGGGGTAGTGGTGGGGAAGGTGGAATCAATGGCAATGATTTTAAAACAGATCATGCTAGGTAAGGGGAGAAAAGGAAAGGCATTAGAAGAATGACAGTGTCCATATTCCAAGGATGAGGACCACAGGGAAGGCAGTAAGGTTCAGGTAGTGGGTCAGCTGATAAACTTTACCAATTCATACAAACAACTTCTCAATGGTCTGTTATACAAGACAGTAGAATTAAACAACACTGTCAAAATAGCAAAGATTCCAAATCTAGCACCTGGGAAGGACAGATGAATAGGAACCAAAGAATGCCAAAATAGTGGAATCTTTTCTTAGGCAAACCTTCTATCTATCTATCTCATGCCCTGCTATTATTTTTTTTTTAATCTCTTTCTGAGTTGCTCTTCTGGAGCTCTAAATGACTGATCATTAACATTCATTCAACAAGCATTTATTAACCATCTAACATGTAATTTCCTATCACTAGAAGAAATATAAAGATAATAAGATCAATTGAAAAAAGTTGTCAGTACTTGAAAATAAGGTCTGAATTATTTCAGTTTCCTGAACAAAAAATCAATTGTGTGTTTTTCTTGAGTAAAAATTAAGCCAATTATTCTAAAAGTAAATTGAACCCACTAACTTTAGGGATTCAAACTGGTCAGGGCAAAACACAAAGAAAGCAAAGGGAGACAGGCAGCATAAGGAAAATTATAAGAAAAGGACAGAAAAATAAAGGTCAGTTTTAAGTGACCACCACAGTGAGACCAATCAGAAAAATTAAAGCAATAAAGGTATGAAACCATTAATTAAAATTACTCAAAGTACCATTTCCAAAAGTCATTCATAGTATATCCATCTCTATATGGGAAATCATTTATTTTAGATTAGTATTAAGTGCTATCCCCTTACCTAGGATGCATTATGATGTGGTAGAAGAAGCAAAGACCTGAGTTGAAGCTCTGGGTTGACCAGTCAGTTTCCATAGGAGTTCAGACAAGTTACTTAAGCTCTCCATCCTTCAATTTCCTCATCTGTCAAAATATCAAATAACAATGCATAGTAAAGTACTCATATAAACTGCATGGCATTGTACAAATTAGGGAGGGAAATAATAACTAATTATATTCACTAGTAATTTGAACAAGAGACGGTAAGAAACCAGAGACAATAAGGACGTCATTTACAAGATTCCAAGAAAGTCTATATAAATAAACTCCATTTGGTTCAGAATTACTATATTTTAAAAACAATTTCTTCTAGATACTTAGTTTCTTTTTCTATGAAAATGAAATGTAGCTAATATTTACATAATGCTTCAGGATTTGCAAAGAGCTTTAAAAATATTATCTCCTTTGATCCTCAGAACAATCCTGTGAGAAAGACAGTGTTATTGCTCCCATTTTATAGTTGAAGAAACTGAGGCAAATAGAGGTTAAAAGACTTGCCCAGGGTCACACCGATAGTAAATGTGTGAGACAGAATTTGAACTCATGACTGGCTGGCTCCAAAATCAGTTCTCAATTATGCCACCTAGCCATGTCACAGAATCACAGAATTTCAGACTCAAAAGGAACACCAGAGGCCATCTAGTCCAAGTCCTTTACAAAGATTCCTTCTACATCCTCTATCTGATGATCACTAGAGATAATGGGAATTCATCATTTCCCAGGGGAGCCCATTCCAACTTTTGGGTACTGCCAGTGGTTAGGGAGATATTTTTTTCTTTCTTTAATCTGAAATTCGCCTGCCTATAATTTGTCTTATTCTTCATATCCCCCTACTTCATTTGCATAACTAAAGGAGAAATATGGATATGTGATACTTTCTAAGAAAAAGTAGAGGAGGAAAAGGATTGAAATGAGAGTCAATATAGTGTTTATCCAAATCTAAGGAGGGCAGAAACTAATAGTCCAATAACCTTAAGGATTTGCAAGTATTTCTAATAGCCAAGAGACATTTTAAAGTCATTTTTAAAGATTAGTTTAATAGATTCAATAAGTTAAATATTTTAAAAGGATGTATATGGAGATAATAAGTTTATAAAGTACAATTTTGCTTTGTCTGCATGATATTTTCTATTTCATTAGGCATCTCAGATAGACAGAAATTCTTAATCTAACATGTGAACTTTTCAAAAAGATTTTTTTCAATAGTTTGATATGATTACTTTCTTTTGTAATTCTATGCATGTATTTTATGAATTTAAAACCATTTTGATCTTGCAGAATAGACCTTCTCTACTCTGTGGAGTACAGAAGCACTTAGCTGAGCTTTCCCAATATTCCTCTCCAAAAAACTTTTTTTTTAATAAATTTATTTATTTAACTTTTTACATTCATTTTCACAAAATTTTGGGTTCCAAATTTTCTCCCCATTTG
>CM053774.1:56656164-56696426 GCA_028658325.1 Potorous gilbertii | reverse complement strand
ATAGAAGAGAGGGCAGATTGGTGATAGGGGAAATTAGAATGCTCAGTGTACTGAGGTGGGGGGAGGGGACAAAGGGGGAGAAAATTTGGAACCCAAAATTTTGTGAAAATGAATGTAAAAAGTTAAATAAATAGATTTATATTTAAAAAAAGACAATTTAAAAAAATAAAAATAAAAATACGGTTTCAGAGAAACTTGAGATGAGTCACATGAACTGAGAAAAGTGAAGTATGCAGAGCAAGGAAAACAATTTCTACAATGATGACATTGTAAAAAATAAACAACTTTGAAAAATTCAAGAACTCTGATTAATGCAATGACCTA
Source organism: Potorous gilbertii (assembly GCA_028658325.1). Taxonomy (NCBI): domain Eukaryota; kingdom Metazoa; phylum Chordata; class Mammalia; order Diprotodontia; family Potoroidae; genus Potorous; species Potorous gilbertii. The sequence continues at coordinate 56,696,102 of CM053774.1, read as the reverse complement.
CCATGACTCCAGAGGACCAGGGATGAAGAATGTTATCCACGTCTTGAAAGAAACACATGGGAATGAAGATACAGAATGAGACATATAATTCTTGATGCGGCTAATATGTGGAGTTTGTTTTGCTTGATTATATATACTTAATAAAAGTGTTTTGTTTTTCTTTTTTTCTCATAAGGAGGACAGGGGAAATGATAGATGATAAATACTTGTTAATTTTTAAAAATCTTAATTTAAAAAGTGAATCCGTTTAATGCAGTACTTCTGAAATTACAACTGCAGTAAAAACATCGTTTGACAATAAAAGGTATGGTAGAAAAAGTACTGTGTTTGTAATCAAGTAACCTAGATCTGAGTCTGACCTTGAGCAAACCATTTAACCTCTCTGGGCCTCAGCTTCCTTATCTGTAAAATGAGGAGAGTAGAACAGATGCCCACTAAGGTTAAGCTTTCTATCTATGGTGCTGTGATCCAAAAATATATAATGACTGAGATTTATAGGAAAAGATATTGAATTGAGGTACAAAAGGTGCACATATACTCAGGACTTTGATGGGTCCTGTAATCTTTCACTCATTGTTCCAGTCTTCTCCTTTGCTTTTTAAGATAAAATGTTATTGATGCCTTTTGTTATTACATGGTAGTCATTCCTGGACAAACCAATATTCTTTTAAAATAGCTTGAATAAAAAAAGTGTAGGCAGAGAACAAAAGAAGACTTAGAAGGAAATACCAAAAACCTGGGTAGCTTTGAAAAGAATGTGTAGTATTTATTATATAGTTAAAAATAAACAGTTTGAAATGGAAACTTATGGTTTTATGTTGAATCATTTCCTTATGCTCTATCAAGTACATGAAAATATTCCTTTTTTATTTTGTATTTAAATTTAAGGTGAACAAAAATTTAAAAGAAAAAATTCGTAAAATAGCTTGAATTAAAGAAACAAAGGAATGAATGAATGAATAAATGATAAAATAAAATAGTTTAGCTATCAGCATGTGACAAAATCTCTAAATTATGGGATGTTGGGAAAAGTCATTTTGACTCTGTGAATCAATTCTAGTATTTCTAAAACACAGTTTGAGCAAATTGACTATGGCCAACGTAACTGACAAGATCTGCTACCTGAATCCATTCAGGATTCGTTACACATCTGATTTAACATATCTTTCACCCCGTATACTTTACTGACCATTTTAGAGACAGTGCAGAATAGTTATAGAAGCACTATAGAAAATGAATGAATCTATTACCATGCCTTATTCTATTAATGACACTGGAATGCTTATGACTATTTACACCTAACATCGCCATCTCTAACATTTACATAGTGTTTACTAGTCATGCAGGCACTTTATCATTATCATCTCATTTGAGCCTCACAACAACTCTGGCAGGGAGGTGCTAATATTATTCCCATTTTACAAAAGGAGAAACTGAGGCAAAAAAGTTAAGTGACTATGGTCACACAACTAGCAAATATGTGAGAAACTCTAAGGGTTCTCCCCTCCCAGATTGATACTTTTGTAATAGTAAACAGAGCCATCTTTGTCTCAGTCCTTCATCATTGAACAGACACTACCTCAGACAAAGGGAGACCAGGGGAAGACCTTAAGTTAAAAAGATCAGAGTCATCCCCTGCATCCTAGGCCATTCCCTGTCATCTTGACTTGTGTCTTACCACTGGACTTCAATGACTCAGGAGGAGAGAGTAGAGATGATGACTTTGCACATCTCTGCCTCACTCAAATCCAGTTCACTAGGAAGTCAAAAGACATCACTCTTGTGATGACTTGGGTCCTCTTCAAGAATAAAGAATGAACAACGAAGCGTGTGAGGCTGAATTTGAATTCGGTCCTTCCTGATTCCAGACCCAGATTCCTATGTACCGCACCATATACCTACCAAATGGGGCAAGGAAATAATTGGTCTGCCTCTGTTCCAGCTAATCCTCAGCAGTCGCAAGATTTTTCAACTTTATCACTTATGATTATATTTTCAGGTACTTTGTGTTTATCAAACGTGAAATTCATTTTGCAGACTTACCTTTCCCCATTTTCCAAATAATCAGTGACCTTAAGCTTTAAGCATCTTATCGTTATTACAAACTACCAAGCTCTCACCTAATCTAGCATTAAACTCTTGATTTACTGACTTACCTATGCTCCTTCAGTCTCTTAGAGATTTAATATAATATGTACTCTAATGAAACATTTTATCATAAGAATAAACCAACCTTTCTCCTCCAGCTTTTTTTCCAAGCTCTTCATTTGCTGACACACTTTCATTTTCTCTATTCACATTGTAGAAACATATTAAAAAACTCATTTTTTGTAAAACTGAAAATGTTGAGAAATAATATTTCCTCTAAAGCCCTTTCCAGAGTGCTGAGAAATGCCTCTTGGAAATTTGAGTGATAAGTGAAAAAACAAAAAGATTTTTCTTAGAGAAGTGGATTAAGGATGGTGGCTTAACTTTTGTCTAAAAGGAATCTTAGCCTATCCACCCACCTAAAACTATTGGTGCTGGAACTCACCCTTCTTCACTGAGAAAGGATTGATGGAAGGAAAGAAGTCTTTCTATTTATTCCAAGAATGAGAGAATGTTAAACTCAATCTGCATTTTAGGATGTCATCTCCTTTTTCAAGATTCCTATCAATGTTACCTGAAATCTTGGGGCAGTAAGTTACGTTGGAGAGCGTATGCCAGTCTGGACATCTCTCTCTCCAAGCTAGAAATGGCTTGAATATATACTGTTGTTGTTCATCATTTTTCAGTTGTGTCTGACTCTTTGGAACCTCATTTGGTATTTTCTTGGCAAAAATACTGGAGCAGTTTGCCATTTCTTTCTTTTCTCCAGCTCATTTGACAGGTGAGAAAACTGGGGCAGAGTTAAATGACTTACCAAAGATCACATAGCTAGTGTCAAGGTTGAATTTGAACTCAGGAAGAGGAATGTTCCTGACTCCAGGTCTGGTGCTCTATAGCAAGGGGTGGGGAACCTGTGGTCTTCTAGGTCCTCGGGTGCAGCCTTTGGACTGAGTCCAAATTTTACAAACAAATCCTTTAAGGGGATTTGTTCTTTGAAGGTTGGATTCAGTCAAAAGGCTGCACTTGAGGACCTAGAAGGTCACATGTGACTGCCAGGCTGCAGGTTTCCCACCCCTGCTCTATCCTCTGCTCCACCTAGCTGTCCCTTGAATACACACACATGTGTGTATTCATGCATACATGTGTATATGTGTGTTTGTATATACATACATGTATAGGTATGTGTGTATATATGTTAAATTAAATAAAATTGTTTCTGGCACACTTATTTTTTTTCCCCACAATGAAGTAAAACAAATGTCAGCTTATCTTGCATTACAAAAATGTTTGCTATAAAATGTGGCAGTCATATTTTTACAACTGTAATTTTATCAGGCGTATCACTAAGTCTGAATTGATAAAGAACAAAAAGCTATTTATGCATAGAATAAGAATAGCTAATATTGACATAAAACTTTGTGGTTCATTAAGTGCTTTTCATTTGACATCTTATTTGATATTGACAAAAACCCACTTAAGGAAGTTTTACAGGTATTTTTTTCACTATACAATTGACGTAGAGTTTAAAAACCTTGCCCACAGTCACACAACCAGTAGGGGTCAGACAGATTTGAGCCCATATAAATTTGAACCACTACACTGTCTCTTTAACTGATCGAGCTTGAGGGGGAAAAAAACCTCACTATAAACGTTTATCACTGGCTCCTCTGTTTCAAAAGAATTCTTCCACTACTTGGATCAAATGCCCCAAATTACTACTTAGTCACTCTTTTGACTTAAAGTAAGCCTATTCCAAAGGTTTCCCATTGCCTTTAAGATAAGGGTTCTTAAGTTGAGGTGTGTGTGTGTAAATGTGTGTGTTTATATTTTGATCCCTGTATTTCAATAATATTGGTTTCCTTTGTAATCATACATATTTTCCTTTTTGCATTTAAAACCATTATTCTGAGGGCTTCATCAGATTTCCAGAGTGGGCCATGATACAAAAAAGAGTAAAAATATCTGCTCTACTATTAAATATAAACTCCTCTGTTTAGTTTTTAAGGCCCTACACAAGCTACCCCATCTATTTTTGCATCCTCTTTGGATATTTTCCCTGCTTCACTCTAAGATTCAGTCAAACTCTCTGCTCCTCTCACAGGACATTTCATCTCCCATCCCCTCTCTTTACACTTGAATATCCCCCCATGGTTGGAATATTCCTGTCTTACTTCTATCTCACAGAGTCACTTTCTTCCTTCATCATGCATCCTAGATACCACCTTCTGCATGAAGCTTTTCCAGATCACCCCAAAGACTCATATCTTCCCACTCAAAGTACCTTACATTTATTTTATATGTATGTGTATTTTATTGTTAAGTTATGTTTATGTTACAATTGTAAGTGTATGTATGTGTGTATACACATATGTATGTGTGTGTGTTGTGTATTGTTTCTTTTTTGGTTTCAATTCTTCATGACCCTATTTGTGTCTTTCTTGGCAGAAATACAATAGTGGTTTGTCATCTTCTCCAAATCATCTTATAGATAAAGGCAAACTGAGGCAAACAAGGTGATTTGCCCAGGGTCCCACAGCTAGTAAGAGTCTGAGGCTGGATTTGAACTCAGGTCTTCCTGTGCTTTATCCTCCATATCACCTAGCTGCCCACGCACATGCATGTGTGTGTTTCTGTTTATTAACTATTATTATCAAATACCTGTTACGTGTCAGACACTGCACTAACCACTTTATGAATATTATCTCTTTGGAGCATCACGACAACCCTGGGAGGTAGCCAACTATTACTATTCTTGTTTCATTATTGAGGAAACTGAGGCAGACAAAAGTTAAGTGCCTTGTTCAGTCTCACAGGTAGCATGTCTAAGGCAAGATTTGAACTCAAGTCTACTAGACTTAAGAACCTGTTGCTGTTTTCTTATTTGTACTTCTATTCCCAGCATCTAGCACACTGTAGGTGCTTAATGAGTGTACATCGACTTTGAGTAAAGCATTCTCTTTATAAGACTCTGGCTAAAACATACCTTATGTTATAGAAAGGAGTCATCTATCGTTGCTTAGATGAATTTAACAGATTAGTTTTTAGTTTAACAGAATAATAAAAATCAAGCAAAGAAGGAAGGTAGGCAAAAAGGGAAGAATCCCAGATATGGGACATGGCCAAAGGAGGACAGGTCTATGACATATAGTGAGGAAGCCTAAGTAGCCAGAGAAGAGCACAAGGAAATGGAGATAAGGGATCATGCAAAAAAAAAGGATGGAATGGTGGCAGAATCACTGAAGATGAACTTTTTCACTTTGTAATTTTTTTCTGGACCCTATTCTGTCTAGCAGGACCATTACGCCATTTTACTGTCACTATTTCAGTGAACTGGAATAAAGTAGTAATTTATTAAAGTATTCTCTTGTGTCTTGAAAAGGCTAATGCTCTCTTAATGGGGTCTAGACTTACAGCTAACAGATACCCGACTCATTTGACCGTATTTCTAGGTGACAATTTTAATAACGTTAGTCAGTCAACAATATGTGACTGTCCATTTTGTGCAAAGCAGTCTACAAGATGCCTCCTATTACACAAAAGTAATAGGATAGCAGATCCTTTCTAACTTGAAATTTATGATCCAATGATTGAAAATACATGTAAAGGACTTAACATTTGCAAAAAAAAAATTATGCCAATAAGGGGCAGTTTCTGATATAAACAAAAAGGGGACAGGAAAATAGGGAAGGTGCAAAAATATAATGGAAAAATTCAGTTTTGTTTTTGTTTAATTGAGTCCGATTCTTTGTGCATCTACTTGGAGTTTTCTTAGCAGAGATACTGGTGCTTAATAAATACTAGCTGACTTACTATATGATCAAATTGCAAGTACCATTAAATTCCCAGAAGAATATGGTGTTCCAAAAGTGTTAATATAGTTTGAAGCTAGCTTAAAACTACATTAAGATATTGAGTTTGTGTATTTGTATGTATGTATACCCATACATGCACACACATACATATACTTGTATATATATGCACGTACGTATATATGCATATATATACATGCATAAATCAAAGTATTGAACTATATACAGTAATATGTGTTTACACACACATACACATATATTGTTGTCTATTTGTTTCAGTCATTTCTGACATCGTAGCCCATTTGAGGTTTTCTTGGCATAAATATTTGCCGTTTCTTTTTCCAGCTCATTTTACAGATGAGGAAACTGAGGCAAACAGGGTTAAGTGACTTGCTCAAGATCACACAGCTGGTAAATGTCTGAGGCCAGAGTTCAACTCAGGAAGATGAGTCTTCCTAACTCTAGGCTTGGTGCTCTATCCACTGCATCACCTACCTGACCCCAAAATACATATACATACAGTGAGTACCAATTGTCTTAATGCATATCCAGCACATACATTTAAATATATGTATATGTGTTTGTTCATGTATACATGCATATGTACGCACACATGCATGCATAACTACACATAAATACATAAATGTATTTAGAGGATGTCCCAAAAGTATTAGGGCAGTTTGGGACCATTCTGTATATCCCCAGTTCAATCTATTTAAACAGAAGTAATAAGTAGTACAGTACTATGGTTTCTGAAGGGAGGTAATATATAAATATATATTATGTAGGCAATAATAATATATTATACATCATATAGAAAAGATCATCATTATTTTCATTTAATTTTTCTGACTTTCTACTCATTTATTCTGTTTCTTCCTTTTCCCAGTTTCCCAGAATATTTTGAATAGAAGAAAATTCTAAGCATAATATGATATTCTCTTTCTGTCCATTTCCACATAGTTTTGCCCATTTGGTTTATGACTTTCTTTTATTCAGATTAATCATCTCTCTGTTAGAAACACCACTGGGAAAGATTGTCTAAGGTGCGTGTTGTCATGTTGGCATTGAAGAACGTTAATGGAAGTTAAATGCAGAAATTCTAGCATGCTGAGATAAGAGCTTACAAAAGTAGAACCTTGTTAATTTACTCCTCAGTCTTTTCAAAACTGGAAGATTGAGGATGGCTCATTAATCTCTAATATTTATGTGGTTTTGATATTATCAGGCAGTGGCACATCCCGCCCCCCCCACTTCTTTATTTTATCCTTGTCTTCTTTCAGCTTGCCTGATAATTCATTTAATTGGATTTTCCCTACATTAAGGAGGAGGGTAGATCTACAAAGACATGCACTGATTTGACCAGCATCAATCTATGATCTAGTCTCCTAGCACAAACATCACTTTTGGCCTTAAAGTAGGTGCATAGTTCCCCAATGTGCTTAATTCAGAGGAAAAATTTAAGGCAGAAACAGGACCAGAGGGTACTTAAGGCCTGCCTCTTATGATCAGGCTTAGAGTTCACCTTTGCCTGCCAAATAGGTGCACTGGGAAAGCTCTAATAGTGACTATAAAAAATAGTTAAGAGCATGATTTCCCAAGCTAACTAGCTCCTTTTCCTTTTTATCCAAACAATGGAGAATAGTCCTCTTCAAAGTCATGCTTACCTCCTCCCATTGCATCCTAAACCCATCCTTCCCTATCTAACCAAACCTTCCTAGACCCTGATGGATAGATACTCCCCTTCTCTGCTGTTCAGTTGTTTTTGTTGGGTTTTTTCCCAGTTTCGTCTGACACTTCATGATTCCATTTGGGATTTTTTGGTAAAGACACTGGAGTGGTTTGTCATTTCCTTCTTCAGCTCATTTTACACATGGGGAAACTAAGGCAAACAGGATTAAGTGACTTGCCCAGAGTCACACAACTATTAAGTGTCTGATTTGAACTCAGGAAGATTAGTCTTTCTGACTCCAGGCCTGACCCTCTAACCCACTTTGCCACCTACAGGACAAAAGGGGCACCAGTAGTTTCGCTAGTGATAACTAAAATATTTTTTCTTCCTCAGACTCAGAGTTTATATGTAATTCCAAAGGAAACTATGCAGGTAAATGGGTGACCCCTGTAAAGGCAGAAAGTATACAGGCAGAGACAACTATTTTTCTGACACTAAGACCCTAACAAAGAGAATAACCTAGCTGGCCATCTTTAAGGAAACAAAGAGCAGAATGTAAGAAATAGAATTTAAGAAAGACTTTGGCCAACACAGGAGCTAAATAATATCCAAGGGTAAAGTGCTAGGCCTCAAGTCAGGAAGACTCATCTTCCTGAGTTCAAATCTGGCCCCAGACACTTACCAAGTGTGTGACTCTGGGCGAGTCACTTAACCCTGTTTGCCTCAGTTTCCCTATATATAACATGAGCTGGAGAAGGTAATGGCAAACCACTCCAATATCCAATCTCTCTGTTGAGCAGATAGTAGACTTCTTTGTATGGTTTACCCTCTGTTTTACAATAACCAAAGTAAAGACAACATTGTCTTTACTTTGATTAACTACCAAGAATCTTTAATTTGAGCTCAGCTATTTTTGGTGTTGTTTTCACTTACCTTTTTGTAATCACAATACGTATTTTTCTGCTTTTTCCACTTTGTATCAGTACATATTAAACCATTCTAGTGGAAAGAGCTTTGGACATAGAGTCAGAAAGACATAATTTATGAATCCTGCTTCAAGCACTTACTTGGCTATGTAAACCTGGCCAAATCACTTCCCCAAGTCTCAGTTTCCTCATCTGTTAAATGGGGTTAATAACAGCACCTACTTCCCAAGGTTGTTGTACAGCATCAAATTAGATAAAACCTGAAAAGTATTTGCAAACTGAAGCCAATATAAATATTAGCTGATATTTTTTAATATCTTAGCAGAGATAGCATTCCTATTCAACAACTAATAAAATGATGCTATTCAAAATGGGACAAATGTCAAGAAGAAGAAAAAAGGAAAGCTTTACCTCTTCCTCCATTCATCCTGACCATGTGAATTTTGCTACTGGGCCCCTAAACTGTGTTCTTATTTCTCCATAATTCTCTCTATTCTAAGAAAACTTTTATGACGTATGTGATACAGTGGGTCTGGAGCCAGAGGATCTGAGTTTAAATTCAGCCCCTGCTGCTCACCATCTCTGACATTGGACATTGTATTCATCTCATTATAAATGAATGAATGAACAAAAAAGCATTTATTAAATACTTTACTCATAGTAATGAGCCAGGAACTATAAAATGGCAGGAGGGAATATTGGGCTAGAATTCTGGGGTGGGCTAGATATTCCCTTAGCTACCTTTTAGCTCTAAAATCATGATAAATGTGAGCTATTTATCTTTTTGTATTTTTATATATTTATATAGTTAACACTTAAAAAGTAATTTCCTCACAGTAACCCTGAAAGAAGTACTAGTATAATAACATTATTATTATTTTAAGCATGCCATTTTACAAAATAAAAAAAGGAAAAATAGCTACCTTCACCTATGATCTTAACTTCAAAATAAAGAAATAAAGGAAAGGGGGAAAGAAGAAGAGGAAGAAGGGAAGGAATTTCCAAAGATGGGAGGGAATACGAGGCAAAGATTGTATGGGAATAGGGATGCCTAAAGGCCTGTTGAAAGTTGAGAAGTCTTTGGGGGAGGAAAAACAATCAATATACGTTATGAATCTTTTAGTATGGTCTTATGGTAAAAACTATCTCTTTTTTAAGAGTTAAAAATAATTGGCCATGTGCATTTGCTCGGGTTTCTTTTTTTTTAAACAAGGAAGTCTAAGTAGGGATAGGGAAAGCAGATGAAAGAAAAAGAAAACAAAACAATAAAAAGCACTTTGTTTCAAAAAGATTTTAAAATATTAGACTTGCTAAAGAATGTGCAAAAGAATGAACAATAAGCCCCTAAGTGATGCCTGATATATGAATGGCAAATGCAATATTCTCATTGGAGTTACTTCTGCTATATGGTAGCAGTTACTGACAATGTTGTCAAAATAAGAATTATATTTTTTTCCTCCAAAGAACAATTCTTTTCTCTATACCATTCAAGGCCTGGATTCCTGGAGGTATATTCTACAAATATGTCCGTACTTAAGATCAGCCCTGTATGGTTAGCATTATCTTTCTTTTAGAGGCAGCTATCCCTTCTTCCCTTGCTCCTTTCAGATCAGCTAGCCTATACTGTAAGCAAGGAAACACCAAAATGAATTCTAGAAAGATGCAATCTCTGCCATCCAGCTGCTTATAATCTGAGTCAGTGCACATAGGGTTGGGTTTTTTTGTTTTCTTTTTTTGCATTTAAAAGTTGCCTTCCATTGTAAATATTCTTCTTTTGCTGTTTTAATATATTATCCCTTTGGCAAGTTATGAAAGGAGGGATGATGAGGTTAAAAAATACTGAAAAGAACAAGAAGAATAAGGTTTAGTTCATTGATTCATTCAGTATGTTGAAAGTGCAGATCTACAAAGCACCCCAATCAACAATCCCATGACTACCACTTTCATCTCTGTCCAAGTGAGCTAGTCATTTTCTCTTCCTATTGAGTTTTTTATCTCCAGTCTCAGAATGTGGGCACTTTTTGCTTCTACAGTGAACATGGAAGAATTAAAGGAAAAAAGACAGGTGATACCAAGAGTAAGTTAATTTATTAACTGTTAGTTTAATAACTGTTATTCTCAGCAATCATCTGTCTTTTTTAAGTAGTTTAATAACTGTTAGGTTAATAACTGTTTTTCTCAGCATCTCCTGACTTTTTTTTTTCTTTGGCCCTATAAGGGCTAGAGATTGAGCCTGGAACTATGATGTAATTAGTAAAGATCTAGATATAATTAGGAAGTTCTAGCTGAGGAAATTCACCCTGCCAACATAGGTGAATATTTTCTCTATAATTTACAGTCTTAAATGATTGTCTAGAGCACTAAGAGGTTGATAAATTGACTTGCCCAGGGTCATGCATCTGAGGGTGTCAGAGATAGGACTTGAACCCAGATGTTTCTGGCTATAAGATCAACTCTCTTTCCACTATTAAACACTATTGATTTGAAAGTTGGTATTCTAAATGTGAGAACCTTATCTTAGGACCAGACCAAATGACATCAGTGTTGATATTTTGGTTATATATTAAACCTAAGAATCTAAAAAGTTGCAGCTAAATGAGAACCTGGTATACAATTCTCCTAGAAGAAATCAACAAAAGAACTATGTCTAAAAACAATAAGAAATACAATTTCATGAAGAACTTGGTCATCTCACTATGCAGCCAAAAGACTATCTCAAATATAATGGCAGCTTGTATGCCAACATCTATTGCAGAGGATGAAAATGTAGAAAAATTATTTGAATGAAAATGTAGAGATATTATTTAAACAACACAATAAAACCCTTTTAATTAAATTAATATATACTTTAATCCTGTTAGTTGATAGCATCATGTTAGTTGTGTCAAGTTCCAGAACATTGCAAAGCCTCCTACATGAACTATACATAACCACTCAAGAGATTCTGCTATCTACCCAGGGGGAAAATACCAAAATGAATGAAGAACACTTATTGTCCAGATTACAACATAGAAACAACCTATAGAAATCATCCATATACATATTTGTATCTATACATACATATAAATGAAATCCAAGAACTGAGAATTTGTAACTAAATGGAAGCCTGGTACATAGATTCTTCACTACATACACACCTTGGACAGAACAAATTAGGCCTATAACTAAAGAGATGAAGGAGATGGCCTTTAGGAAATTGCAAAAGTCTTTCATGAATTCCTATTTTGTCCACACCAGGTGGCTATAGTAGTTCTTCTTTTTTGAAAAGGATCAATGACATCCCAACAGCAGTGTCTTGACTTGTCAGCCAATTGAGTTTAAGTGCAGCAGAACTGTACAAAGTCTTCAACCTCCCTGCCTCCTCCAGAGTCATTGGAGTCCACTGGCAAAACAAGAATAAAAACAACTGGTGATGGCCCCAGATGTAGTAAGTTTCCTTGACCTTTTTAAATTAAGGTCTTTTGTAGGTCTCAGTTTGTCTGAGGCAACGCTCATTCAATGACTAAGGGCTAAGTGAGAATTGAGACAAAAGATGGTTTAATTTGCCGTCATAAAAGTATCAGTCTGGGAGGGAAAGTCTCTCCCAAGTTTCTAGCTAAAACAGAAAAAATTCCTATTTGCACTCACCCCAAGTGAATAGACTGCTGAGCCTGAAGTATCTTCCTGAGTTCAAATTTGTGTGACCCTGGGCAAATCTTTTAACCCGGCTTACCTCAATTTTCTCATCTGTCAAATGGACTGGAGAAGGAAATGGAAAACCACTCCAGTGTCTCTGCCAAGAAAACCTCAAATGGATCACAAAGGAAAGGACACAATTGGAACAATTAAACCACAACAAAACTTATCTATGAAACAAAAGCACAGTGTTTTACATGATTGCATGCATATGAACTATATTGTATTGCTTACTGTCTCAGGGAGGGGAGAGGAGAGGAGAGAAAGGAAGTGAAGGATAGAATTTGGAACTCAGCAAAAAAAGTTTAAAAATTCTTCTAACATGTAATTGAGGAAAAAAATAAAATATTTTAAAAATGGAGAAAGATGGGCCACTAAGCCATGCATAAAGATCCCTAGGAGTGCCTATTGAATTAGAAAACCACATATGAACATTATCTATATCTTATTGTATTTTTATTTATTCTGTTAAATATTTCCCAATTACATCTTCATCTGGTTCTTGGAAAGTATTATGGGCAACATGAGGCATGTGTTTGACACATCTAACCTACAGTACTGAGAAGTTACATGATTTGCCCAGGTTCACACAGACAATATATGTGAGAGGGGTAACATTAACAAGATTTTCCTGACTTTGAGACCACCTATATTCACTATGGTATGCTGCCTCTATGAACATAGAGGAGGATAGTGAAAAAAATTGTTGGAAGATATGACTTAGGATCAAATAATGAAAAAGGACAAAATATTCTAGGTTACATAGGAGCCTCACACCTATATCTCATGAATGAATTCTTGAGTACTTTTTTGTATCACAGTAATTTCCTTATATGATCTTCCCTCATCCCTACCCCAACTTTCTTGTCACCAAAACATTCTTTATATCAAAGCCAGTCAAGCAAAAACAACCGATACAGCAACTTGTCTATCCATATCTGCCACATTCAGCATCCATAATCATCTGACATCTGGACTCAATAGTATTCAGTTCATTGATTCTGAATTCAGCTGTCTTTTTGTGTTGTTTTAATTTACATTGTGATAAGAAAGACATGGCATACATTGGAACTGTTGTAAAACAGCTCTAACCTGACCTATTCAAATGGGCATCTAGGTTACACAGTAGATACAGTGCCAGATCTGGAGTCAGGAAGACTCATCTTCCTGAGTTCAAATCTGGTTTCAGATACTTACTAGCTGCGTGGCAAGACACTTAATCTTTTTTACTTCAGTCCCTCATCTATAAAATTAGCTGGAAAGAGAAATGCAAACTCCAGTATCTTTGCCAAGAAAACCCCAAATGGGACAGGACATGACTGAACAACAACAACTGATGATAAAAAGTTAGAAATGGATAAAGGAAAAGACATCAAAATAAATTATTACTATTTCTATTAGAATTTTAATGTAAAGTAAATTATATAAAGGGTTAGTAAAATGTTACCTCAGCAAACGCACCTTTGATTTTTTTATGAAATAGAGATAGGGCAACGGTAGCATCAATTTAGGATATAAACTAATTTGCAAAACTTCACAGAAGAGAGTGGCAGAAGATTATATACAATGTTACTTCATAAAACATGAAAAAAAAGTTTGCAGAAGATTTGATTTAAGACCAATTAAAATCAACCCAAGAATTCTTAAATATAAACTTGATGGCAGACAACAACTTGATTTTAGACAAAAAATGGAAAAGACTGATCAAGATTATTATAACAAAATATTTTATTCTCCAATGACGCTGGTGCCTATAACATCTCAATTTGGCCTCTAATATCTCATTTCTCTATTATCTCAGTCCCCAATGTGCCATATATGGAAATGGAAATAGTAGTAAAGAAAACGAAGTCAAGAAGAAATGCTAACCCGAAACAAATATACTCAGAAGCATTCTATGATAGGGATGGCACAGTTTTGAGAGTGTTGTGGGATCAATTCTCAAGATATTAGAAAAAAGTGAAAGATAGTGGACAGTTGCAAAAAATGACAGATGCCATTACTACTGAAATAAGTGATGTTGAGCAGATTTGTCAAGCTAAGGTTCACAAACCAAATCCGGCCCACCACCTATTTTTGTTCAGTCCACAAACTAATAATGCGGGTTTTTTGTAACATTTTTAAATAAAACTTTATTATATTTTAAAATGCAAAAACCACTCTTAGATTGTGGGTAGCATAAAAAAAAAACAGAGTCCAAATGGAGGAGGGATTCCCCCTTATTGAAAAATTATATGAAAAAAATTTCCTTTAGTAGAACAAAATATAGCTGTAAAAGCTTTCCTCCAAAAAACAATCTCCTTCTTTCAAAAATGTTTTTTTATTTTTATTTTCAGTTCTAAATTCTCTTCTTTTCTCCACCCACTCTTCTCCATCCATTCCCTGTAGATGTTGTTCTCCAGACATTCATGTTTTCTGATTATAATTGTGCTCATGGCATTATATCCTTAACTACTACAAAGCCTCATAAATGGGACCAAAAGACTTTCGCCTGACCTTGGAAAAAACAAGTGGGTGAAGACTCCCTATCATGCAAACTTTGACATGTGATAGATCAACAGCTCATTGAATTGGTCCGTCAATATATATATCTTGTCAGTCAGTATATATTGTTTCTACAGACAGGCAACAAACTGAATAGGAATAGATGTGACTATAAAACTTCCCCATTCCCCTTTAATGAGAAACCCCAAATAGGATCGGGAAGAACCAGACATGATTGAAACAACTGAACAATAAAACTCTATTGGAGTGCCCCAGGTATCTATAGCACTAATCTATAGTATTGCCATAGCACTATGTTATGTCAACAGATTGGATAGTGACGAGTTAAGGGTGATACTGAGTTTGTCATACTGAGGAGGGACTGGAAAGATGGTGCTGCCCTTTATAGTGATAGGGGAGTAAAGTAATACAATAATATGGGAAGGAGAGTTTAGGAGACATATTGAGATTGGACATCCAGATCAGCACCTGAAAGGTAGTTGGGAAAATAAGATTGCAAGTCAGCAAAGAGATTGAGACAAGAAAGGTAGATTTGAGAATCATCAGAAGGGAGGTGGTAATTAAATCAATGGATGTTGATAGATCAGCAAGTGAAGTAGTTCAGAGGAAGAAGAGAAAAGGGCCCAGGACAGAACCCTGAAGGATACCTGTGCTTACAGGACATGATCTGGAGGATGATCCAACAAAAGAGACAAAGAAAGATGGTCAAATATGTAGGAAGAAAACCGAGAGAGAACGCTCTCCCAAACACCTAGCTGGAAGAGAGTATTAAGGAGGAGACAATCATCAACAGTATCAAAGACTGCAGAGAAGTCAAGGAGAATAAAGATTGACTTGAAGATATATATATATATATATATATATATATATATATTCACATATATGCACATACATATCTACACATATATCTGTTTCAACCAGATTAAAATTGGGAATTCCCAGATGCTTGAGCATTACATCTGATTATATAATCAGATCCACCTGATCTAATGTTGTGTTATTCAGAAATTTATTAACAGGACATGTATTATTTATTTAGAAGGAAGTACATTTCTGAAATTCCCCCAATACTAAGCTTCAGTCTAGCACTTGACACTTACTGCTGGTAAGAATAGAACAGAGGTAGCTGGATGATGCTGTGGATAAATAGCTGGACCTGGAGTCAGAAAGATGAATTCAAATCCAGCATTAGACATTTACTAGTTGTGTGTCCCTGGCAAGTTATTTGAACTCTGTTTGCCTCAGGGTCCTCACCTGTAAAATGGAGATGAAAATAGCACCTACCTTTCAGAGTTGTTGTAAGGATAAAATATTATACATATTATATATATATTATATATTATGTTTCTAAAGTAATATATAAATGCTAGGTATTATTTTATATTAACATGATCATCATGCCTTCCCCAGGATGAGTTCATCACCTGAAATCTCATTCACATTTGCTCAGCTCTCTCAAGGCTTCTCCCCTTTGATTGACATTCAGGAGAGAAGAACGACAAACTCCTCCCAAAGTCTTCCTAAAGAGAGAGCTTAGAATTTTCCAGCTAGACTCTTCACTTTCCATCAGCTGCTAGGTGTGGTTTTGACCCCACAAACATAAACTCTACCTCACCCCTTTTGAGTTCCTTTTGTATATTGCCTTCCCCCATTAGATTATAAGTTTCTTGAGGACAGAGACTCTTTCTTTTTCTTATTTGTATCCACAGAGCTTAGCGCAGTGCCTAACACTTCATAGGAACCTAATAACCGTTTATTGACTGACTGACTGATGGACTACAAGATATCTTCATCTACACTGTTAGCCAAGTGGCAGAGTGGGAACCCAAACTGAGAACTAGCATTCTCTCTGATCATAAACTCCTGCCCTCTCCTAAACCTGTTCTTCCTCCTCACTGTGCCCTCCACGCTCATTATCCCTCTTTTTTCTCCCAGTACACTTTACCAACCTGGCCTAACTTTTCTCTCTCCCCACTCTTGCTCATATAGTTAAACTCTTCCTCTATGCACTGTCCTCCGTCTTTGATTTTCTTGTCCCCTGGTTCTTCCACCGTCACACTTTCCTAATTCTCAACTATGAGTCATCCCACCATCTGATTAACTCCCATGCATATGGGTGAAGTCTTAGAGTCACATTCAGAGAGACGAGGTTCTAAGCCCCGCCTGTGGCACATACTAGCTACGTGACCATGCCATGCTCAGTGTCTTCAACTATAAACATTGTGATAACGCCTATAATACTTAACCCAAAGTGTTGTCTTAAAACTCAGATTAGACAATTCATGTAAAGTGCTTTATAAACACATTACACAATCATTGCTGCTGCTGCTACTGATGTTATTGAGTGGAGCTGTGTTGAATAGGTCTACTATAAAAATCTGATTATTTAATATTACCTAGGCATGATCAATATCACTACTGCATCGTGCTTTTTAAGCTACTTTCTATCTGCTCTGTTTTTATCTTGTCTCTAAGTACATGGAGGAGGAGGAGAAAAGAGGAGAGAGGAGGAGGATGAGGAGGATTCACCTCTACTGCCAAATAGAATATAAGATCCTTGAAGGCAAGGATTGTTTTTCCTTCATAGTCTCAACATCAGGCTGGACTACAGTTAACGTTTAACAAATGCTTGTGGATTGCTTGCTTGGAGATACATTTATTCTTCTTTATTAACCCTTTCTTTGTCCATTCAATGTTGTTCTAAAACTTCTCTTCTCAAGACCAGTAGGCCACCCCCTATTCTTCCTCTCCCAGGAAATAATCTTACCTCCTACTTTACTGAGAATATAAGAATATCTACCATGAGCTCCTTTTCCTCCCATGTGTCACACTTCAAAATTTCTTTACATCTTGACTCACCCTTTCTTTAGTCCAGTCTCTGAAAGAAAAGTAGCTGTACTTGCCAGGACTAACCCCTCTACTTGTGTCCTTGGTACCATCATTTCCTTTCTCCTCCTTCTACTTACTGAGCAATAGGGGAAATCAGATTTCTACCTCACAGATCTTTTGCAAAGAACATATAAAAATTGCTAAAATTGGTGCCCTTTCCTTTGTGGGTCTTAAAAGAAGGGATAAAACTAACCTCCTAATTTAATTCTCCATCAAACAAATTTTGTCTAGCCAACTGGCCACTCTATTGCTCTTACATGCTGTGTGCCAAGCACTCACTGGATGAATGTGGTCATGTATTTTTGTTAGAACTGAATATTTTCCAAGAGATAAATTTGTCTAGAATGTTGGCTGAGTTGTATTCAGTTTTATGTTTGCACGCATGGTACTGCTGCTTCAGTAGACACAGTTTACTCCCAATCTGCAATAAGTCTTTCACTTCTTCAGAAATACATATTCTATTTTTATAGCTCCCACTCTGTGGTGCTTGCTATGCTAAAGTCCCAGAGGAAACCTGCTGTGTTTGAGGTTCCAGAGAAATCCTGAATACATTTCCCTACTAAACTACAACTTAGCTGTCTGCAGTATTCTTCCATCTTCATGGTTTTGCGGTAGAATAGGGTTCTGGGAACTTAATCTATACCTGATATACAATTTACACTTTGAAAACAGTGTTTATATCAGTAGTCCAAAGATATACTAAGAAAGTAGGTCACAGAAAGACTTAAAAGCATTGGATTTCTAGGCTGTAGTAAGAAGGGATTTTTTTAACAAATGTTGAAATCAAACTCTAGTTTCCAATGTTCTTGCTGTGAAGCAACAGCTAACAAATCCCGTAAGCAATCCAGCCTCTGAAATAGGAGCCAGAAAAATATGGAGTCATTTTAAATTAACGAGTATTGCTTGCTGTCCATATCTCCTATAATAGTGAAGAAAATGAAGACTTTGAGTTTCACGGAGCTTTTAACTCTGTCACTGAAGTACCATGAATGCTCAGACTTTAAGTCTTGCATTTCTCCATTGGAATATGAGGCAATGAAGAAATAAATAATTGATCTGACAAGTTTTCAAGTACATTATATTACTTCTCCTAAGCATGGGAGTAGGATCAGGGAGGTCAAACGCTAAAGTAAAGTAACTTTATGAAAAATACAACCAGTGGAAGAACAAGGAGAAAGGGAATTCAAATGTATCCCACTGTTACACTTAGGTCCTATAGTCCAGGGATTCTTAACTCTTTTGAGTGTGCTATGAATCTCTTTGGCAGTCTACTGAAAACTATGGACTTCTTAAAATGTTTTTTAATGAATAAATACATAAGATTACAAGGAAACCAATTTATTGAAATGCAGTTATCCAACATTTGTTTGAAAATTAAAGTTAATGGACCCTTTGAAATCTACCCCTTCCTTTAGGGGTGCGGATATAGGGGGAAGATTTATGAGCCCGAGGTTAAGAGCTCCCACTCTAGCCCATTTACATCCACCAAAACATCTGCCTTTGCGGTTCAGTTGTTTTTAGTTATTTCTGACTCTTCATGATCTCATTTTGGGATTATTTTTTTAAAAAAACACTGGAGTGATTTGCCATTTATTTCTCCAGATTATTTTACAGATGAGGAAATCGAGGCAAATAGGTTTAAATGACCAGGAACACATAGCTAGGAAGTGTCTGATGCCAGATTTGAACACAGGAAGATGAATTTTCCTGAATCCAGGCCCAACACTCTCTCCACTGTACCACATAAGTGCTTATTTTTGTCTGAAACTTCACCTAGCAACCAGAATTAGTTATTTGACACCACAACAAAGCAAAATTGTTTACTTAAAAGAGAATCCAACATAACTAACAAAGAATTAAAATGAAAAGCAGATACTCAGCTATTTCCCTAAATTACCTCTTCCAATTCCTCTGATCCCTGAAAAATACAATTGCACCCATCGCTGCACCAAGATGTCTTATTAGCCCAGGACTGTCAGCAAAAACAAACAAAAACACAAATGAAAAAGGTCCAACGACTAGCCTCTTAGAGGAACAGGGGCCTCAAGGTCTGATAGCACAGTGTCTTGGCACATGGGAAGTGCTTGATCTATCCTTGTTGACTTGATAGGTACTTTAGACTCCATGTCCACAAGCTTTAGATTGATCTGAGGGAGGGCAAATCACCTGTTAATAATAACTGAAGGAGTAAAATACAGCTGCAGGTTGTCTTCCCTTTACTTTTCCTTCATCTCTAGCTCTCTTTTCTGTTTCTGTTGCTCAAGTCCCCAAAGAAACTTTTTTTTTTTTGCAGTATTCCATGCCTGGGTAACATACCAATAAAGGAAAAACTGATAAGGCATGATGGGTGACCTCTGTTCGCTATTATGTCTGTGCAAATAAAAAGACCAGGTCAATCTCCACCTTCTCCCTTTTCCCTTACCTCCCATTATGCTTTCTTATGGAGGTAAAAATGTGGTATATACAATGGAAACTAGACTAGATATTAGACCTTTCATTCCTCTGAATTCTTTAAGGTCTCCCTAGCCAGGAGTAGTGGCACAATTACAGTCTCAGCCTCTCCACATCATGGTATTATTGACCTTTCATGGAGTCCTTCAACCTCCAGGCACCTCAGTTTCTTCATTGATAGCCTATGAAAACTTCTCTGGTTTTGTATCTTCAAACTTCCCCACTTCCCTTTAACCAAAATCAACTATCTGTTTCATCTTCTGGGTATAAACAAGCCCTTATAGTCAGGCTTTTGACAGCTTATTTAGGGATTTGAGGTTTCTGGGGGGTTATGTTTTGTTTTCATTGAACCTCTGATTTCATGGGGTAGAATTCTCCCCATCGTGGAAATAACTCTATCTCCACAGTCTTGGAGACTCCAAGGACTAAGCACTTGTGACTAAAAAATTAAGTAACTCACTTGTGATCTTCTAAAGTCAGTATAGTTCAGAATGTTCCCCTCCCAGATTTACATTTTTGTGATGGTCTAATTTACCATCACAAAAATGGGCATTGACTGAGACAGACTGAGGCCTGGGAAAAACCTTAAGTTAAAAAAGGCCAAGGATTATCCTCTGCATCCTGGACCATTGCAGGTCATCTTGACTTTTGTCTTGTCACTGGATTCCAATGACTCTCAAGGAGACAGTGAGGCTGATGATTTTGCACAGTTTTGACTCAATTCCAATTCACAAGTAATTCAAGATATCACCCTCATGATGTAAGTCCTCATCAAGAATGAAGGACAAACAACTACTACTGCTACTACTACTACCACTACCACCACCACCACCACCACCACTACTACTACTACTACTACATGTCAGAAGCAGGACTTGAACCCAGGTCTTCCTGATTGCAAGGCAGGAGTATGCTAGAGCCAGCTCACAATCAATTGCTCAATTTTCTGCACAAGCATTCATACCTCAGAAATCAGCAAACTACAAATCAGGGTTTGATTTATTGTTTTGCTGACTGTCGAGACTTAAGAAAGTGATGGATAAAATGTTAATAATGCAAATTAAACTTAAAAGTATATGCTGCACATTGTGTTCTGCCTCAAGTCATTTGTTAAACATTTACCAACTCAGTTCTGCTCCAAGGTGAGTTCTCTAATTATACCACAGTACTTTTCAAAGGTTATCTTTTCAGAGGTAGGCAGTCACATGGTAATTTTTCCTCCCAAAGAATCCTAGAACCAATTTCTCTTGGCAACTAAATATTCTCTTTTTCCCTTTTAAGAATTAATTTTTTTCTCTTATTAATTTGTTGCACTAACTTGTTCTATTAAGAGAATTTTTTAAAAAATAAAAAATGAAACCCTCAGTTTATGAATGTACAGTCTAACAAAATAAATTCTTATATCAGGCATTTTCAAAATTGTATTTTTACTTCATTGTAAGTTTTTCACCTCAGGGAGGAGGGGAATAGCTTGTTTCATCTTCATTCTCATGGACTTAGGGTTTGAACTTTGTGGACCTTGGGCATTTTTGACCAAGAGAGTATACTTCTCCCACTAACTATAGTCCTAGGGCTTATCAAACACTACACTACCATGCTTGTTTACTACTGCATGGTGTATACTTAATCTGTTTCATTGATTGATCTCTTTCTCTTAAACAGTACCAAATCATTTTAATAATATTGCTTTGTAGTATAGTTAGACATCTGTAACTGACAGGTCCCCTTCTTATTTTTCCTTATTTCTGGACTTTTTGTTCCTCCATATGAATTTTGTTATTATTTTTTCTAGCTTTATAAAATATTCTTTTGGTACTTCAGTGCAGTACTAAAGAAGTAAATTAATTTAGGTAGTATTGTCATCAAAATTGGCTCAACTTATCCATGATCAATTAATGTATCTCCATTTATTTAGGTCTGTCTTTATTTTTACACATAGTGCTTGTTTTATAGTTGGATTCATATAGTTCCTGGATGTATATTGGTAGATAATGGTAGATTTATGGCTTCTGTAGTTATTTTTGAATGGAATTTTTCTCTCTAACTCTGTCTCTGTCTCTTACTCTTTCTCTCTCTGTGCATATGTGTGTGTGTGTGTGTGTGTGTGTGTATGTGTATGAGTGGCTAAAGCTGGACCTTTGTGAAGACCTACATCCACTAGTAGACAAGAATTCAACAGTGTTCCTCTATTGGGTCCCTTGATGACTTAACCTCTTCTATTCTTCCATGGGAAAAGATTAAGAAAAACTACAAAGAGGGATGTGGATCTAAAACTGGGCAAAAGTATCCTGGGTTGGAGAAAAACAAGGGCTATAGTGGGTGTGAGTGAAATCAGAGCCTCTCACCTCCACCTATGCCATGTTCCTTAGGGATTGGTAACCATAAGAATGAAATATGGCAGCTGCAGCAGTTTAAGGACACTCAGAGCAAGTTGAAAGGGTTGAAAAAACTCAGACCCTAAGAAAAAGACAAGTAGTCAATCCATGAGGATGCTACACAGAATGGATTCAAAGTGTCTGGAGTCATTCATGCTACTGAGAATAGAACTGGCAAATCTACTCTTTCCCATCCTGAGTTTCACTCCCACTCTTACTGTTTCTCAAGAAAGGAATGAGTTTTATTTATTCCTACTCCCAATCTTATTTCTTTAAGATAAAATGCTTAACAAAATTGTGTCACTAGAGCCATCTTGTCAAGTAACTCAGAACATAAAGCAGTTTGCAGGATGGATAATTATGAATTTTACATTTCATCAGCACTGTCTCCCTTAAAGCTCACATTTTCTATAAGCCAAGTCAGGAGGCTGGGGTTCATTTTCTTGTTAGTGTCTTTCTTTTGTGATAGAGAAGCTTCTCTTGAGTCCAATCAGCTCTAATCATTGGACCTAGGACTTCTGAACCTCTCCAATTCAAAAGTTCATCTTCCATCTTGGAAATAGCTTGTACTCTGATCATCATCTCCATCTCCTCCCCAGTGGGAACTTGGATTCTGCCTCTGGAAACATCCTAGGCTTTGATAAATGGGATCTCACTTTATCTTGCCCAATCTAGGTCTCTACCTTATTTCTCAATATTCTTAAAACCATACTGCTCCATGTGTACCCAACTTCCTTACTTTCCAGCTCCATTTTATATGTTATCTTCTCCCATTGAAGGTTAAAGACAGAGACTATCGTGCTTTCTTTTGTGCTCTGGAACTTGGCACAGGGCCTAGTATATAGTAAGCACTTAAATACCCTATCCAACTTCTTATCTATTCATTTATCTATCTATCTATCTGTCTTTCTATCTACCTATCTAGAACAATGATCAATCACAAGAAAGAAAGAAAACATATTTCCTTCCAAGGACAGGGTAGAGAAAGCACTCATCTGAGCTCTCCTAATATTTCCTACCAAACAACTTTAAAATAATTCCTCAAATCAAATTCTGGAGTGCAGTGCAAACAATAGGTCAGAGTGAGACATTCTTCTAGCCTAGGAGGCTGGAGATATCTGTGACATGGGAGAGGAAGCTGAGTCAGACATAAAAAATAAGAAATAGTGTAGAAAAATAAGAAAACAACAACAAAAAAAGAATCTGACCATAAAAAGTTAAAGTAACAGGGAATATCAACACAATAATTCAGAAGAAGACAATGAAGATAAAATAACTAAATGTGAATTGGACAAAAAAGTCCAACAAGAATTCCAGAAAGATCTAAAAAATTATTTTAAAAAACAAGCAAGAGTGATAGAGGGAAAATTAGGTAAAGAAGTGAAAGCAAAGGAAGAAAATTATGAAAAGACAAGAGTTTGGTAAAAGAGGCAAAAAAATTGGTGAAGAAAATAACATCTTAAAAAACAAAATTGGCCAAATGAAACACTAAAATTCACTAATGAAAAGAACTCTTCAAGAAGCAGAATTAGCCAAATGGAAAAGAGATACAAAAGCTCACTGAAGAAAATAATTTCTGAAAATTTATAATTGGGCAAATGGAAGCTAATACCTCCACAGGGTATCAAGAAACAATAAAATAAAAATAAAACAATGAAAGAAAAACAGAAGAAATATATCATTGGAAAAACAACTGTCCTGGAAAACAGGTCAAATAGAAGTAATTGAAAATTATTAAATTTCTGAAAGCCATGATCAAAAAAGGAGCCTAGAAATCATCTTTCAAGAAAGAAATAAGGAAAACTTCCCTAATAGCCTAGGACCAGAAACTAAAATAAAAATGTAAAGAATCCAACAAATATCACCTGAAGGAGATACTAAAATGAAAACTTCCAGGAATATTGCAGTCCAATTCCAGGGATCTCAGGTCAAAGAGAAAACATTTCAAGTAGCAAGAAAAAAAACATTCATAAGATTTAACAACTACCAAACTAAAGGAACAGGGGGTTTGGAATATTATAATACAAAAGACAAAAGAGTTAGGATTACAGTCAAGAATAAAAAAGCTCATGAATATTTAATGGAATAGAGGACTTTTAAGTATTTTTAATGAAATACCAGAGCTGAATATAAATGTTAATTTTCAAATACAATACTTAATATAAAAAGGAAAACATTAAAGAGAAATCATGAGGGATTCAACAAGTTTAAACTGTTTACCTTTCTATATGGGAAGATGATTTATATGTGTTTTAAGAATATCATCATTATTAAGGCAATTAGAAGGATTCTACATAGAAAGAGGGTGCAATAGTGAGCTGGATATGTTGAGATAATGTAAAAAACTGGATAGGTAAGAAAAAGGGATGCTCAAGGGGAAGGGAGAAGGGAGAAGAAGAACAGGGAAATTATCTGACATAAATGAGAATTACAATAAGAGCTTTTACAGTGGAGGGCAAAATGGAGGGTAGCAGGACAGACAACATTTGCACCTCATTCCCATCTAAATTGACTTGAAGAGGGAAATTATACATATTCAATTAGTAATAGAAATATATTTTACCCAACTGGGAAGTAGGAAGGGAAGGGGAAATGAAAAGGGGAGTGGGGGATGTGATAAAAGAGAGGGTAGATAAAAGTAGGCAGTGGTTAGTAGCAAAACAGACTTCAGAGGATGGAAAGAACAAAAAAAAAGGAGAAACAAGGATAAACAGAAGAAAACAGGATGGAGGGAAATGCACACGTAGAAATCATAAGGCGAATGTGAATGGGATGAACTCGCTCACAAAATAGAAGCAAATAGTAGAATGGTTTAGAAGCCAGAATCCAACAATACATTGTTAACTAGAAACACACTTGAAACAGAGAGACACACACAGAGTTGAAATAAGAGGTTGCAACAGAATACATTATGTTTCAACTAAAATAAAAAAAGGGAGGGGAAGGATAGCAATCATGATCTCGGATGAAGAAAAAGCAAAAATAGACCTAATTAAAGGGGATAAGCATTAAAACTACATCTTGCTAAAAGGAACCATACACAATGAGGTAATATCAATATTAAACATATATGGATTAGATGGTGTAGCAATCAAATTCCTAAAGAAAAAGGTAAATGAAATACAGGAAGAAATAGGCAGTAAACTATACCCATGGGGGTCCTCAACTTAACCTCTCAGAACTAGATAAATCTAACCATAAAACAAATAAGAAAGACGTCAAGGAGATGAATACAATCTTAGATAAGTTAGGTATAATAGATCGCTGGAGAAAACTAAAGGGGAATAGAAAAGGGAATACCTTTTTTACAGCTGTGCCTGACACCTTCACAAAAATTGACCATTTATTAGGGAATAAAAACTTCACAACTAAATGCAGAAAGCAGAAGTGTTAAATGCATCCTTTTCAGGCCATAATGCAACAAAAATTACACACAAAAAAAATCACAGAAAGGTCATAGAAGAATATTTCAAAAGGTCATTGGATGCTAAATAATGCTAAAGAATGGATGGGTGGGTCAAAGAAAATCATGGAAACAACTAATAATTTCATTAAAGAAAATAACAACAATAAACAACATTCCAAAACCTGTGGGATTCGGCCAAAGAAGTAATTATCAATAAAAGAGAGCAAGAGCAGAACAATGAATTGAGAATGCAAAAAAAAAAAAAACCTAGAAAAAGAACAAATTAGAAATTCCCAAGTAAATACCAAAATGAACATCCCGAACAATCTAAGTATAGATTTAAAAAATTGAAAGTAAAAAAAGCCATTGAGCTAATGAATAAAACTGGGAACTGGCTTTATGCGGGTGAGGGAGAAATGAAAAAACCATTGATTAACTTGATTTTTAAAAAAGAAAGAAGAAAAAAAGGTGCTAGTATAAAAGATGAAAAGGGTCAATGTTCCATCAATGAAGATGAAATTAAAGCATTTCTTAGGAGTTATTTTGCTCAATTATATGCCAGTAAAATTGACAATCTAAGTAAAATGGATGAATATTTTCTGTTCAGTCATTTCAGTCAAGCCTGACTCTTTAGGATCCCATTTGGGGTTTTCTCAAGAGAGATCCTAAAGGGGTTTGCTATTTGCTTCTCCTGCTCATTTTATAGAAGAAGAAATGAGGCAAACTGGATTAAGTGACTTAAGTGTCTGAAGCCAGATTTGGATTCAAGAAGGTGAGTTTTCCTGACTTCAGGCCTGACACTCTATCCACTGTACCAACTAGCTGCCCTAGATGGATATTTACAAAAATAAGCTGCCTAGATTAACAGAAAAGGAAATAAAATATTTAGATAAACCCATTTTAGTAAAAGAAGCTGAACAAACCATCAATAGGCTCCCTAAAAATATCACCAGGACCAGATGAATTCACAAGCTAATTCTATCAAACGTTTAAGGAACAATTAATCCCAATACTATATAAACTATTTGAAAAAATCAGTAAAGAAAGATTTCTATGAAGTTTACTTTTATAACCAAAATACAGTTTTGATTTCTAAACCAGGGAGAGGCAAGAACAGAGAAAGAAAGCAGGAGACCAATTTTCTTAATGAATATTGATGCAAAAATTTTAAATAAAATACTAGCAAGAAGACTACAACAATATATCATAAAGATTATGCACTATGACCAGGTGGAATTTATACCAGGAATTCAGGTCTGGTTCGATATTAGGAAAACTATGAGCATAATTGCCCATGTCAATAACAATAAAAAAATTTATATCAACAGATGCTAACAAGCTCTTTAACAAAATATAATACCCATTCCTATTAAAAACCTTAGGAAGCATAGGAATCAATGGAACCTTTTAAAAATGATAAGTAGTATCTATCCAAAACCAAGAGGCAGTATTATCTGTAATGGGGATAAACTTGAAGTCTTCCCAGTAAGGTCGGAATGAAGCAAGGATGTCTATTATCACCACTATTTTCCAGTATTGTACCAGAAATGCTAGCTATAGCAATATGGCAAGAAAAAGAAATTGAAGGAATAAAAATGGAGAAGGAGGAAACAAAACTCTTACTCTTTTCAGATGATATGATGGTACACTTAAAGAACCTTCAAGAATCAACTAAAAAACAGGTTGAAACAATGAACAACTTTAACAAAGCTGCAGCATATAAAATAACCCCACATGAATCATCAGCATATTTTATATATGATATATATATCCAACAAAACTCAGCAGGAAGATATAGAAAGAGAAGTCCCATTTTAAATAACTGTAAACAGTATAAAATACTTAGAACTCTACATGACAAGACAAACTTAGGGATTATGTGAATACAATTACAAAACACTTTTCATACAAGTAAAGGCAGATTTAAACAATTGGAAAATGAAATAGATAATTTTTTATTACATAAAATTAAAAAACATTTACACAAACAAATCTAATATAGTCAAAATTAAGAAAACAGGAAATGGAAAATTTTGCATCCAATTTCTCTGATAAAGGTCTCATTTCTCAAATATCTAGGGAAGCCAGCCAAACTTAAAAAAGCAAAAGCCATTCCCCAGTTGATAAATGGCCAAATTTGTCATTTTGACAAATGGTCAAATGGACAGGCAGTTTTCATAAGAAGAAATCAAAGCTATCTACAGCCACCTAAAAAAATGTTCTAAATCACTACTGATTAAAGGAATGCAAACTAAAACATTTCTGACAGAAAAACTCACATCTATCAAATTGACTATCATGACAGAAAAAGAAAATAACAACTTTTGGATGGCATGTGAAAAATTGGGACACTAATGTATTATTGGCAGAGTTTTGAACTAGTCTAGTCATTCTGGAAAGTAATTTGGAATTACAACCAAAAGGCTATAAAACTGTGCATACTCTTTGACCCAGCAATACTACTGCTAGGTCTGTATCCTAAACAAACCAAAGAAAAGGGAAAAGGACTTATTTGTATAAAAACACTTGCAGCATAAGATTATCAATATCAAATTTCTTATCTTCTTAGAATGAGGGAGGGGCAGAAGTGAGAGAGAGAATTTGGAACTCAATATTTTTTAAAAGGAGGGTTAAAAATTTTACATGCAATTGGGAAATACTTAATGAAATAAATAAAAATGTTTAAAAAAGAAAAGAAACACAAATTAGCAAAGGCAGCCAGAGGCCTAGGTGCTAGCTTACCTACTTGATTTCACTTCAACTGAAGCACAATAAATTCTGCTCCAATCCCTTTACTCTGCATGTGTCTCTGCTTCAGTTGCATTTCTTGTAGGATTCTGGTTTTTGATCCACTCTGTTATCTGCTTCCATTTTATGAGAGAGTTCATTGCATTCACATTCACAGTTATGATTACTAACTGTGTATTCCCTTCTATTTGTCTTCTTTCTCCCTCTACCCTTTTCCTCCTCAACAGTGTTTTGCTTTTGTCTACCACCTCCTCTAATCTGCCTTCCTTTCTGTCAGTCCCCACCATCCTTTTCTTAATCTCCTGCCCCTCCTCCTTTCCTGTTGAGAAAAATAGATTTCCATATCCAAATACTATGTATATTGTTCCCTCTTTGGGGAACTGATGAGAGTAAGGTTCAAGCAATGCCCGTCATCCACCTACCCAACATTCCCTCCACTGTAATAGGTCTTTTGTGCCTCTTCATGTGAAATAATTTACCCCATTCTACCTCTCCTTTTTTTCTGTACCCATTGTACTCCTCTTTCTCATTCCTTAATTTTTTTCTGTCATTCCCTCACAATCCTTCATATCCTTACCCTCTGCCTATGTATGGTCCTACTAGCTGTACTATTAATGATACATTTTTAAAGAATTACAAATATTGAGAAACCATGTTTTAGGGAGCCAATATGGTGGAGTAAAAGTGGAGACTTGCTAGAGCTCTCCTCCCAAGCCCAGCCAAATATCTGTAAAAAATGACTCTGAACACATTCTGGAGCTGCAGAACCCATAGAATGATGGAGCGAAGCAAATATCCAGCCCAAGACAGTCTGGAAGGTCTATGGGAAGCATGTGGGAGCAAAGCATAGTCCAGTGTAGACCATACCAGTACAGACCAGACCTGAGCAAGTCTCAGGGGGACTGACTCTCTGGTACCTGTGGTGGTTTCTAGATCTCCCAACCACAAAACACTGAGGATCCTAAATTGGAATGTCAGTGGAAAACACTTGTTGGATCTATGTGAGAGATCTGCCCCAGCCCCAGCCCCAGGGTAGCAAAGGGAGTTGAGGAGCCCGGGGCAGCCATTGCACCAGAAGGGGCAGCAATAGTGGCTGTTTCTAGAGCTATAGACCCACAGATTATGGGGGGATCAAGAGGCTGACAATACACCTCCCTACCCCCACTGGAAGCAGAGAACGATCTTGACAGAGCTCAAAAGTCAAGTAAGTGGCTAGGGAAATAAATGATCAAAAAGTGGAAAAAGAATCAGACTATAAAATCTTACTTTAGTGACAAGGAAGACCAAAATATACAAACAGAAGAAGATAGCAAAATCAAAGCTCCTCCATCCAAAGCCTTCAAGAAAAATATGAATTGGTATCAGGCCATGGAAGAGTTCAAAAAGGATTTTGAAAATGAAGTAAGAGAAGTAGAGCAAAAATTGGGAAGAAGAATGAAACTAATGCAAGAAAACCATGAAAAACAAGTCAACAACTTGCTAAGGGAGATCCAAAAAATGCTGAAGAAAATAATACCTTAATAAATAGACTAACCCAAATGACAAAGAGATTCAAAAAGCCAATGAGGAGAATGTTTTAAAAAGCAGAATTGGTCAGATGGAAAAAGAAGTCCAAAAAAATCACTGAAGAAAATAATTCCTTAAAGACTAGAATGGAGCAGATGGAAGCTAATGACCACGAAAAATCAAGAAATTATAAAATAAAACCAAAGAAATGAAAAGTAGTAGACAGTGTGAAATATTTCACTGGAAAAACAACTGACCTGGAAACTAGATGCAGGAGAGATAATTTTAAAATTATTGGACTACCTGAGAGACATGATAAAAAAAAGAAGAAAAGAGCCTAGATATCATCTTTCCAGAAATTATCAAGGAAAACTGCCCTGATATTCTAGCACTAAAGAGTAAAGTAGAAATGGAAAGAATCCATGGATCACCTCCTGAAAGAGATCCCAAAACAAAAACTTCTAGGAATATTGTAGCCAAATTCCAGAGTTCACAGGTCAAGAAGAAAATATTGCAATCAATCAAAAAGAATCTATTCAATCTTTGTGGAAACACAATCAGGATAACACAAGCTCTAGCAGCTTCTACATTAAGGGAATGGAGGGCTTCTAATATGATGTTCCAGAGGTCAAAGGAACTAGGATTAAAATCAAGAGTCACCTGCCCAACAAAACTGAGCATTCAAAACTGAGCTTCTGCAGAAAAAGATGAAATTTCAATGAAATAGAGGACTTTTGAGCATTCTTACTGAAAAGATCAGAGCTGAATAGAAATTGAGTTGAATACGAAGAGATATCTAAAAATTAAAATTAAGGGGTGAGAGCGGAATATATTGGGAGGAGAAAGGAAGAAATAGAATGGGGTAAATTATCTCTCACATAAAAGAGGTAAGAAAAAGCTTTTTCAATGCAGAAGAGGGGGGAAATGAGAGGAAAAAAGTGAACTTAATCTCATCAGATTTGACTTAAGGAGGGAATAACATGTATACTCAATTTTGTATGCAAATCTACCTTACACTACAGAAAAGTAGGGGGAAGGGGATAAGTGGGGAATGGGGGAATGATAGAAGGGAGGGTAAATGGGAGGAGGGGATAATTAGAAGAAAATACTTTTGAGGAGGGACAGGATCAAAAGAGAGAACATAATAAATGGGGGGTAGAATAGGGTGGAGGGAAATATAGTTAGTCTTTCATATAATGACTGTAATGAAAGTATTTTGCACAACTACAACTGTATAACCTATATTGAATTGTGTGCCTTCTCAGTGGGGATGGGTGGGGAGGGAGGAAGGGAGAGAAGCTAGAACTCAAAGTTTTAAAAATGAATGTCAAAATTGTTTTTGCATGAACCTGGGAAATAAGACATAGAGGCAATGGAGCGTAGGAATCTATCTTGCCTTACAAGAAAATAGGGGGAGGGGATGAGAGAAGCAAGAGATGTGATAGAAGGGAGGGTAGATTGGGGAAAGGTAATTGGAATGTACACTCTCTTGGGGTGGGTGGAGGGGAGAGATGGGGAGAAAATTTGGAACTCAAAATTTTGTGGAAGGGAATATTGAAATAAAAATAAATTAATTTAAAAAAAGAATTACAAGTATCATCTTCCCCTGTAGGGATATAGTTTAGCTCTATTGAATCTGTTATGTTTTCTCTTCCCTTTTTATCTGTTTGTGCTTCTCTTGGGTCTTGAAACTGGAAATCAAAATTTTAGTTTAATTCTTGTCTTCCTCTTATGAAAGCTTCAAGTCCTTCTATTTCATTGAATTACTGTTTTTCCCTTGATCACTTAGTTTTTTCCAGGAAGTGATCCTTGGTTGTTGTCCAATCTCCTTTGCCTTCCAGAATATCATGTTCCATTACCTCCAATCCTTTTAATGTTGCAACTGCCAAGTCTTGTGTAATCTTGATTGTGGCTCCCTACTATTTGAATTGTTTCTTTCTGGCCACCTGTAGCATTTTTTCCTTAACCTGATAGTTGTGAAATATGGCTATAATAATGTTCCTTGGAGTTTTTATTTTAGGATGTCTTTCCTGAGATGATTGGTGGATTCTTTCAATGCCAGTTTTTCCCTCTGATTCCAATATCATCTTCCCCTGTAGGGATATAGTTTAGCTCTATTGAATCTGTTATGTTTTCTCTTCCCTTTTTATCTATTTGTGCTTCTCTTTGGTCTTGAAACCCAAGGCAGTTTTCCTTGATAATTTCTTGAAATATACTGTCCAGGTCCTCCTTTTGAGTATGACTTTCAGGTAGCCCAACGATTCTAAAATTGTTTCTCCAGGATCTATTTTCCAGGTCAGTTGTTTTTCCTGTGAAAGTATTCCCAGGATATATTTTACATTCCCTTCCATTGTTTTTATTCTTTTGAATATGTTTGATTGATTCTTTATGTCTCATAGAGTTATTAGCTTCCATTTATCCAATTCTCATTTTTAAGGTGTTGTTTTCCTTAATTATCTCTTATACTTTCTTTTCCATTTTATATTTGTTAAAGAGTTGTTTTCTTCAGTGTATCTTTGTATCTTTTCTCCATTTGGCTAAAGCAGTTCTTTTATTTTTTCCATACTGTTGACTTTTTCATAATTCTCTTGCTTTTCTTTTCCCAATTTTTCTTCTACCTCTCTTATATGATTTTAAGCTCCCTTTTGAACTCTTCCATGAGTTTTTCTGGTCTTGAAACCACTTCATGTTTTCCTTTGGGGTTTTTCTCATAGGTGTTTTGACATTGTTGTCCTCTTCTGAATTAGTGTCTTGATCTTCCCTGTCACCATAATAACTTTCTATTGTCAAATTCTTTTCTGTTGTTTTTTTCTCATCTTTATTGTTCATTTCACTTTCTTTTAAATTTGAGCTCTGCTTCCTGGATGGTAGGGGCACTGTATCAGGCTTCTCATGTCACTAGCTACATGTACTGGCTATTTATCTGATGAATGCTATGTTGTTGTTGCTCTGAGACCTACTTGAGACCCTCATGTCTGGTGTTGCACTGAGGGGGTGAGGTGTGGGGTGGCTGCCTAGTTGACTCCATACTCCATGTGGGAGTAGAAGTGAGAAGAAAAAAAGAATACATACTACTCCCCATCCTCCACTTCCTTTCACAGAGAATCTAGAGTTACACAATTTGCTAAACAGGAGAATTAAGAAACACAAAGACAAACAGATACAGAGAGAAATTGGAAGCTATTTTTTCTTGAAAGGTCCATTTAGTCATGACTTCTTCCACCTCAACAGCCAACAAAGGAGATCCTTTCATCATCTTCAAGTGCCCACGTACTTCAG
Source organism: Potorous gilbertii (assembly GCA_028658325.1). NCBI lineage: Eukaryota > Metazoa > Chordata > Mammalia > Diprotodontia > Potoroidae > Potorous > Potorous gilbertii. The sequence goes on along the minus strand of CM053774.1, from coordinate 56,662,773 downwards.
TGTTGGACTACCACATGGTCGACCAGAAGCAGTCAGATAGTTCATCATTTCCAAGTGTTAACTGGCTAGTATATCTTGCAGGAAGGAAAGCTCTGATACTGCTCCTTAAAAAAACTTTTGTTTATTCCAATTTGGCCAAGAAAGAGTCCATATGTAGTAAAATATATTGGAAAAAAAAGTAGATTTTAAATTGTGATATATATATTGACAAAAGAGAGAAGTTATCTTTCTAAGTGCTGGAGATTCAAGCCAGGAAAAAAAGCAAATTATTGATTCGTATTTGCATAGCTTCCCAAAAGCAGAGAAAGATCAGAACCACCTAAGATACAAAATGTATCAGCAGCTGGTGGAGGGAGATGAGGCTGTTGACTCTGACAGTTCTTTCCATTGTTCTTGGTACAGCAGATTTGAAAGGAAAACCATTTTCAGAAGGGGTAGAGCTGAATGTGTTGACTAGAGAGAAAGTCACACCTGAAGGGAAGAATTGAGAAAGAATGAGCTGTTTTTAGCAAGATAGGGGTCAACCAAGAGGAAGTTACTTAGTACCTTCCTCATCAGACTACAATGCTCTAATATTTAATTACTAGATTTATAACTTTGCTCTTACCTACACTTTCAGTTCCAAATATACATCTCCCTCTTAAAAAATAAAAAAAGAAGACAAAAAGTTGTTCATCAAAACTAATGATAACAGTAGATTTTGACATCATAGTAACATCAGCACATCAACCACAGCTGACAGCATAGACACTTTCCCACACCCATAGACTCCCCTCCTCCATCTCTGTAAAGAAGAGAGGTGGGCAGCTAACTGTTTTGTTTTTTCTTTCTGGTCATGACACAGCTCAGTTTTCATGTCCAACCCAACCTGCATTACCCAGTTCTCTTTTGCTTGAAGATGTGCTAAATACCCTCAGCAAGTCTGATGATAGGGTAAAGTCTACTTTTATTGTCAATCATGTTCCTGGAATTCAAATCTTCTCTCTGATTGCTTATTACCTGTGTACTTCTGGGCAAGTCACTTAACCTCTTGGGTCTACATTTTTACTTGCAAAGTGAAAAGGTTGGATTACATGACATATGAGTTCCCTTCCAGTGTTAGATCTGATTCTATAATCTATAATTTGATGAGGCAACTAGATAGAGCAGTGGATAGAGTAATGTGTGGAGTCAGGAATATCAAAGTTCAAATCCAGCTTCAGATATACTTACTAACTATAAGACCTTGGATAAATTATTTAATCTTTATTCATCTCAGTTTGCTTGACTATAAAACAGGTAAGGAGCAACTAGGTGATACAGTGGATAGAGTGCTGGGCCTGGAGTTAGGAAGACTCATCTTCTCGGGTTCAAATATGGAGTCAGACACTTACTATCTGTGTGACCCTGTGTGAGTCACTGAACCCTGTTTCACTCAGATTCCTCATTTGTAAAATGAATTGGTAAAGGAAACAGCAAACTACTCCAATATTTTTTGTCTAGAAAACCCCTGATGGGGCCACAAAAAGTCAGACACAACTAAAAACAACTGGACAGCAACAAAATAGAGACAACAACACATATCTTGCAGGGTTGTAAGGATCAAATGAAATAGTTTGTTTGAAAAAGTGCTTAGCACTGTGCCTGGAACGTAGTAGGTACCATATATGGTGCCTTTTTCTTCCCCTTCATGATGGCCCCCGGTCAGTTTGTTCCTTCATTTTGGAAATTCATTGCAAGTATAAAAGTGATTTTGTATACTATGGATTAAGTTGTATACTATGGACTAACTGAGTAGGCTAGATTCTAGTTTTCTAGAAGCTTTCACCGCACTTCAAGCCTCATCCTTAAAGGACTTTGCTTCCCCCTGTACCCCTTCAGAAGAATAGAGTATGGGGGCTCAGTCTTTGGAAAAGTGTTAGTATGATTAGGCCAGAAGAGACTCTGGGCAGCCGCTAAGGAGTCCCTCAGCTTTGAAAACCCAAACGTTGGTGCTTCTCAATCTGGTAACAATGTATGTATTGTCTATGGTCAGACAGTTGGAAGCCCTGTCTGTCTTTCTGTTGGTAATTTCTTCTTGTAATTTCCATTTGTATTTTCTCTGAAGTTCAGGGTGCTGACTTTTCCCTCTGAGCTAAGTGAATGATATATGTGCTTGATTAAAGCAGATTGTTGACCCCTCAAAAAAATAGAGTATTACCAGACTTCTCCATTTATGAACATATCTCTTACAGAAAAACAAATGTATCCTATGTTCTCAATGTATATTTGTTAGATAATGATTGGTTAAAAGGCATAATTTATGCCTTCCTGATGGGCTCAAAAACCTACTGTAGCAAGAGGAAGATCAGGAAACTTTAAAATTTCCCTACAGACACTCACTCACATGAACAAAACACGACTTTGACTAATATGACTGTTTAGATCCAGCTAAGACTGCTGCCAGTCTTCATTAGTACTCTCTTACTTTAGGTCAGATGCTATGAAACAACTGTCCAATCTGCCATATAGAGAATTCATCAAAAGAATGGCAGCATGAGATAAAACTGCTCGCTTGAGAATTGGCTTGCATTCTGTATGCAGACTACCTTCCAGAGAAGGCCCAAATCTAATTTAAACAGGGACTGCATGGTTTTTTGATGGAGAAATGAATGGGCTGCAGCATGGCCAATCTGATATTGGGCTATTGTAATGCACTTTGATGATTCCATGACTGATTTAGGTGAAATGGTCGTTAGTAATCATGAAGATAGCTGAAATGAGATCAGCTATGATGTGGGCCAGGGCTGTTTAGCCATAATGTGTGTGTATTTAAAAACACATGTATTTGGTTATGAATTATATATGTATTTAATCTTTGTGGGTGTAAAGGGAATGGAGGAAATAAGAATTTAAAAAGCACCTACTTAACTAGTAACTATGCCTTACAAATATTATTTCATTTAAGCCTTATAACAACCCTGGGTTCTTATGAGTAGGATAGGGGTCAGCCTGGATCTATTTTCTAGGTCAGTGGGAGGTAGATACTATTAGTATCCTCATTTTATAGCTGAGGAAACTAAGGCAAACAGAAGTAAAGTGACTTGTACAGGAGCATACATCTAGTAACTGCCTGTGGCTGGATTTAAACCAGGCCTAGTCCTCTATCCACTGTGCCACTTTGCTTCCCCTAGTGGGGACTGGTTAATGTGCAGAATGCATCAGTGTGCTCAGCAGATTTCCTACAGAGGAGAAGCCAGAAAACCTACTTCCAGGAGAACTGTGATGGTGTGTAATGGAAATGCCTTAGAGAGACATTGGAGAATGAATAGTCAATCTGTAGCTAACTCTGGTCTGTTAACCATGCTGTGAACAGCAGCCTCCTCTTTGATTGGACACACAGCTGGACCTGGAGATGCCTTCACAAAGGTGCTAGCTGCCAAAACTTTGGCTGTTATGTTCTTTGTGCTCTGGTGGCTTGACCCCTTCATTACTAGCTTCTAGTGAGAGGCAGTGACCTAAGGAGAAAGGCACTGGCCATTCCTCATGCCCACCCTTCAGGCCCATATGGCCCCAAGAAAATGGGCCTCAGGTTTTTCCCTAGCCTCCAGGTACCTGAGAGTCAGTCCTTTGTCCTGTTTTGTAGTCACCTCAGTATAGATGCCCTGAGGAGCAAGGGGTAACATTTGGGAGTGACCTTTGTTCAGCTAGTCAACAAGCATAATTTATTAAATGTTTACTATGTGCCAGGCCTGTGCTAAGTACCTGAATACAAATAGAAGGAGAGAGAGAGAGAGAGAAACAGAGAGAGGGAAAGAGAGAAACAGAGAGAGGAATGGGGAGGAGGAGGGAGAGGGAGAGGAAGAGAAAGGGGGAGGGATAGGGAGGGAGATGGAGAGAGAGAAAGAGAGAGGGAAGGGGGAGAGATCTTGCCCTTAAGGAACTTATGATCTAAAGGGGAAGACTACACACAAAAGGAAGCTGAAGGGTGGGGATTGGAGGAGTTTGATTTTCAGCCTAGTGAGAAGTGAAGAAACGGTAGGCCTGGGTGCCTCCCTTAAATGGAAATTCTGGGAGAAGCCATTCAGGCAAGGGGAGAGATTAAACAGTCTGAGCATACTTCTGGGGTGTGAAGTCCAGGTCTAAAGTGAGGGAGAAGTCCAGACCGTAGCCTGGTGAGAAACAAAGAGAGACCCAGCCCAACCTAAGGCTGAGACAAAGACTCATTTGTATGTGAACTCAGTGGAACCAATGTTATGTAGAGACTGTTAATTCTGGGCTCACTCCTCCCAGAGACTGACATAGGGTAAAGGGATAGAGAAGGCCCTACTAGGGTCCTTTTATTAAAGGGATTTGTTCTGTTAAGTCTGGATTCAGTCCAAGGGCCTCACTTGAGGACCTAGAGGGCCCCATATGTCCTGGAGGCTGCAGGCTTCCCACCCCTGGGCTACTGTGTGTCCCAAGGTATTAGGAGAGATATGTTTGTACTTTCATTTTTATTTATATCTTTGAAATAAATGTCTTTTGGTAAAATTTAATTGATGTTAAATGGTACTAGTACATCATCAGTGACTGGTGTCAAAGAGAAGAGGAAACAGTACTAAGCCAGTGGGAGCTTGAGCTAACAGTTTTAAACAAGGGCAATCTTCTGACCTCTTAGGGTACACCAGGAACCTGAAGGGAACAGCTAGGTGGTGTGTTGGGTCTAGAGTTGAAAAGTCCTGACGTCAAATCTGGCCTCAGACATTTACTAGTTGTGTGAACTTAGACAAGTCATTTAATCCTTTTTGCGTCAGTTGGCAATGTACCTGCCAAGAAAACCCCAAATGAGGTCACAACGAGTTGGACATGACTAAAATACAACTGAACAACAAAAAGAAACTTGAGAAGAATACTTAACTGGCCTTAGCAGGCCTCACTCCAGGAAAGTGATGACAGAGCATGATCACTACTTATACATATGTGTGTAATATGTTTGTTTATGTTTTACATGTACATCTTATGTATATTACATATATAGAAAGAGCTACAAAGAATTTAGAATGCATATATCTATATCAGAGAGGTAGTTGTTATCAATAAATATTTAAGATATCACAAACTGTAATTCAACTACTGAGTCTAAGAAATTGCTCTATCATGCATGGCTATTGATAATTATTCAATTACCTATTTCAATCTACTATGAAAATTGTAGATTTATTTCCACAGAAGAAAGGGAAAACATTCTATTGCTAAAATAAAAACTGCCTTTTCTTGGATTAGAAGTCAGGGGATCCTGGGTAAATCTTTTGATTTCTTTTTCTACAATAAAAACCAGATGGGCTAAGCTAACAGTAACACAAGCAAAAAAAGAAAAAGATTGGCAGAAAGAAGTCATATTTGGTAATTAACTCAATTGTTATATTTTACATTACTTAGTGAGATATTCATAAACTTAGTTTGCAAGATAATGTGGTTCATGGTTTCTGATTTGTCCGAATATAATTTTCAGCCCCTGGTTCATTTTTTTCCCTCACAGATAATTAAGTAACTAGACAATAATAAAGTAGGTCTTTTTCCATTAGAAACAGAATATTCTATGCCCGCAAAGAACACTTTTAGTAAAATCTCATGTATCCATTCAAATATTTATACATTCAAATCTGATACTCCAATTTATATGCACTTCTATAGATGGATTTGTAATATGAATCTAAGTAATTACCAAGAATGTGCAACATATATTTTTTCCAAAAAGATATGAGTTTTAGAATAAGTATGAAGAATAAATACTCTGGGGGGAGGAGCCAAGATGGCGGAGTAGAAAGACACACTTATGGTAGCTCCAAAACCACAGCCTATAAAATATCTGTAAAGAAGAACTCCTAACAAATTCTTGAGCAGTGGAAGCCACAGAACAACAGAGTGGAGGAGATTTGTGTTCCAGAAGGACCTGAAAAACCCTCACCAAAGGTCCATAGTGCACAGGACCAGAGTGGAACCGAGCCCTACCTTGGCCGTGCAGCCCTGGGAGGAGCAGATCTGAATGGCTTCAGGGACAGAATCTCCGGTGGCTCCGGGGGTCCCTCCACCCACAGGTGCTGCAGGTCAGTGAGAGAGACCTCCGGGATGGCCAAGAGGGGAGCGGGGTGTCTCCATAACTCAGGCCCCCTCAGGAGGCAGCTGCAGAGGAAGCGGGCAGCCAGAGGCTCCTGGAGCAGGCAGGAACTCAGTAGCAGCTCCATTATGGAAGGTCTCTGCATAAACCCCCTGAGGGAACTGAGCCTGGGAGGCGGCCCTGCCCCCACCTGGGAACCTGATTTAATCTTACCCTGAATAGCAGCTGGGCTCCACCTGCTGAAAGCCCTGAGGCTGGGGAGCAGCATTTGAATCTCAAACCCCAAGCACTACCTGGGCAGATCTGGGTCTGGGTGGAGAGAAATCTCAGAAGTCAAGTAACTGGCTGGGAAAATGCCCAGAAAAGGGAAAAAAAATAAGACCATAGAAAGTTACTTTCTTGGTGAACAGATGTTAGCCCCTTTCCTTTCTGAGGAGGAGGAACAATGCTTACCATCAGGTAAAGACATAGGAGTCAAGGCCTCTGTATACCAAACATATGAAATAGAATGGGCTCAGGCCATGAAAGAGCTCAAAAACGATTTTGAAAAT
>CM053774.1:56638469-56655118 GCA_028658325.1 Potorous gilbertii | reverse complement strand
GATGCTAGAAGAGAGGGCAGATTGGTGATCGGGGAAATTAGAATGCTCAGTGTACTGGGATGAGGGGAGGGGACAAATGGGGAGAAAATTTGGAACCCAAAATTTTGTGAAAATGAATGTAAAAAGTTAAATAAATAAATTTATATTTAAAGAAACAAAGAATTAGGGGAGATCTGATAGTAATCTTCAGATATTTAAAAAATTATGATGTAGAATGGACTTAGACTCATAGGTGTTGTGAGGCTCAAATAATGAATGTAATTTGTTCAGTCTCTTTGAGTTGTGTCCAACTCATTGTGACCTCATTTGGGGTTTTTTTCAAAGTTATTGGAGTGGTTTGCCATTTCCTTCTCCAGTTCATTTTACAGATGAAGAAACTGAGGCAAACAGAGTGAAGTGACTTGTCTAGAGTCACATAGCTAGTCAGTGTCTGAGATCAGATTTGAACTCAAGAAGATGAGTCTTCCTAGTGTTCTATCTACTGCTCCATTCCTTTGCGAGTGTCAAATGCTATATAAATGCTAGTTATTATATTATTAGAATTATCCTACAGTTATCAAGTCTCCAGTCTAGTGATGTTTCATTCCCTCAACATTTTAGTGGACTCCTACAGAGATCAAGCAATGTTTATACAGGGGTGTGTCAGTAAGTATTTTTTAACAGCCAGGGCTGAGAGGTGGAGGAGGGAGACATGGAGAGAGGCATGGAAATGTATATACATCACACACATTTTTATGTTCAATCTGCATTAATGACATTATTTTAAATCCAAGCCAATCAACAAAACAATATATCAAGCCCTGAATTGTAGCCATTGCTGATTACTGAGATGTAAATGCTCAAATTAAAATTTTAACAACAGACTCTCAAAAGAAGGTATGAACTGGTTCCAGCACCCCCACAGTTAAACTTGTTCTGTTTATGATGAAATGGTAGTAAAAGATGAAAGGCAGAAATAGAACCAACAGATGTTGACCTAATAGACCAAAGTTTTTTTTAAGAATTAGAACTCTCCAAACCTAGAACAGATTTTCTTGAGAAATGAGTTTTGGCACTGAAGGTGTTTACATAAAAGCTATGTTCCCTTTTTGTAGATGTTACAGAACGGACTTAAGTAGTAAATAGGGTGCTAGACTAGATTGGATTCTTTGAACTTTGAGAATCTTTGATTATATGACTGTACATCAAGGGTTCAAAATTCATGATTTCATCCTGGTTTTGACGTTAAGAAATGACTTATTTTCTTTGACCTGTTCTGTCCAGGGATGAAGCTAAGGATGAAACCTGAGAGGCAAGATGAAAGAAAGGTCCTCCAAGAGACCAGTTAGGACTTTGCATGATGCTACAGGTCTGAGACCAGGTTAAGTGCTAGCAGAATTCATGGTAAAGTTAAGTCCATAAAGAATTCTAAGCAGCCATTCAAGCCAAGACCTGAAAAACTGGAAAGATTTCAACAGGCATCTGTCAAAGGAGGGAAGAAATTCCAGGTGTGGAAAATACCATGAGAAAAATCTAAGAGACAGAAAGATTTGGGTATGCTCAGGCCTTCAGCATCCTCAACATATGTGTAAAGTATTCTCTTTGTGGATTCTATAAAGATGAGAAAGTAGACGTCAAAACAGATTAATTACCATCATTTCCTAAGGAAGTTTAACCAATGTAGGTGAATTGACACAGCAAGGAGAACAAAATAGCCTAGAAACCTCCACCAACAAACTCTTGCTCTCCTCAAACAGAGAGAGATAACAGCCAAGGGCAATGTCCTTAGAATATAATAAAATTTTTAAATCATACTGAAAGGGATGCTGCAAGGTTATAAATGATACTAGTTCATAAAATAGCAAGAAGCAGTCAAAGGAGGAAAAAACAAATTGACAGAAAATTTGTCAAGATATCTAATGAAGTCATAACATATCAAGGGCATTTAAGGATGAAACTAGAAGAAGGAAAAGATAAGGAAAATGAAAAATATCTATGAAGATTTCCAAAATAAACTTCTTTTCTCCTTCAGTGATGATGGAGTGACCATATACCAATTTTAATATTACATTCACTGAAGTAGATTGGAAGTAGATATGGAATTAACGAAAAATAAATGGCACTAATAAAGATAATGAAAATAGTGACTGGTGTTTAGATAGTGCTTACTACGTGCCAGCCACTGTACTCAGCCCTTTACAAATATTATCTCACTTGATCCTTAAAATAACCCTGGAAGATAAGTACTATTATTTTCTCCATTTTACATTTCAAAAACCTGAGACAGAGGATCAGTGACTTGCCCAAGGTCACACAACTCATAGGAGCAGCTAGACTAAATCAAATATACTCAGAAGATGTCCTTGCTGGAAGTGACCTAGTTTTGAGGACACAAAGGGATTGTTCCTTGAGCTATCTAAAAGAGATTTCTAAAAGATACCTAAAATTTGGTAATAATTACTTATTGTTACACTGATACCTTATTACAAAAAAAGTGACTGAAATAATGTTAAACACTAACATATATATATATACATACCTACTTTTCCATTTTTCCAAAATCTTTTTGAGAATAGTCTATTCCCATATTATAAGAACTTTTGTTGAAGATATGAGAAAGGAAGAGATAGACTTTTCCAAGCAAAAATTTGTAGTAGAATATATATATATATATATACTCAGTCAGTTGACTGTAAAGTGCTGATCTTATTGTGTGCTGACTATATATTTCTAAAAACATTTTACTTGGTAGAACAAAATTCTATCTCCTCCAAAGAGGCATCTCCAATGGACATTTAAAAATCATACAAGACTCCCCTCAGCAAGCTCCAGGCTCCTGGTTTTATGTCTCATTTTATATTAATAATCGGACAGTCCTCAAACAAAATTATTCCTGTTGCTACATCTTTCCCTAAGAGAAAGAGAGTGGGCAGGATTGCCTTTGGGAAATTCCATAATGCATTTAATGATCCCAAGCTTCTCCCTGAAACAAAGGGGCCATCTTTTCAATATCAATAGCACTACCGTGATGCTATGTAGCTTTAAGTTATAGAATAATGCTCATTTTATCTGGTGTTTATTAAGTTTAGAATTTGAAAAGAAAAGGAAAACAAACAATAGGTTGGTTACTCAAAAAGTAATGGAGAAGCATGTAGTAAGCATAATTAGGCTATATTTAACTGAAATAACCATGCAGGAGAAGCAATATAAAAGATATCAGCAAAGAAATGTCTGACTGGAAAAGCAAATGAATCAGTTATGCAGCAAGATGGAGAAATAACCAGTAGACAGCCTGAATCGCTCTACAGGCATGCAATGTCAAAAGAACAAAAGGAAAGCTCCAGAACTTTGAGTGGACCTCCCACTGAGGATTTATGGAAGGATGTGGAAATGAGTTGCACATAATAAGATGTGAAGAGGTTATGATCTGTATTGCTGAAAAGAATACCTACATCAATGAGTTCAAAGACCATTATTAAAGTACCAGAACAACAGAAAGTAGCCACATGGGTTATGCTTAGCACAGTGTCTAGAAGTAGTGTTATTGTTTTTCAATAATTTTTCAGTTGAGTCTTACTCTTCATGACCCTGTCTAGAGTTTTCTTGGCAAAGAAACTGGAGGAGTTTGCCATTTCTTTCTCCAACTCATTTTACAGATGAGGAAACTGAGACAAACAGGGTGAAGTGACTTGCCTAAGGTCACGCAGGTAGAAAGTGTCTGAGGTCAGATTTGAACTCAGAAAGATGAGTCTTCTTGACTCCAGGTCCCACACTTTGTCCACTGTACCACCTAGTTGCCCTCTGGTAACAGTAGCCACTTAATAAATGATAGTTGATTGACTGACTGGTAAATATACCTTTTTGATTACCATTTTTGGAGGTAGTAATCATGGCCATTACCCAATTACTTTGTTATCTTCTTCTTTTTCTAGTTTCTTGAGACTCAATCCCAAATCACCCTCAAAATTATGTCATTCAACCTAATCTAGTTACTTTTCCCATTTGTTTTCTTTAATACCATTTTTTACTTCCTCGTAAAGCAAACAAGGAGCTGTCACGATAGAGTCCAAATATAGGGACTCCATTGTCCTTGATGGAAAAAATAGTGTATTGTAGAAATTTGAACAGATTTTCCCCATTTTTTGTGTTTGTTGTCCTTCTTCCAAGTTCATCCTTAAATGCTCTCATAATGACCTGATTTAATTGGATCTCATGCCAAACTTTCTGCAAAATGTTTTTTCCCTCCATCATTTCTCACTCTTTATGAGGTGATACTGCCAATAATCTTCCACCATCCTCCTCCATAAAAATTTACAAAGAGTTTATCTTCTGAACAAGTGTTGCTTTTGATGGCCACATGTCTCCACTTGGCAAGGAGATGGTGTATCTGCTAACTAAAGGAATATCTTGAGTCTTTGAATCTCCTCACAGCCATTGGTTTACAACAACAGTTCTTTAGGAAATGGTCATTATCTATGACAGATAGAGAACTGGCCCAGGAAGATAAAAAACTCCAGGTCACATCCAACCTCGGATACTTCCTAATTGTGTGACCTCTGTGGCAAGTCATGTAAGCTTCATCTACCTCAGTTTCCTCATTTGGAAAATGGGAATAATAGTACCACCTACCTCCCAAGGTTGTTGTGAGGATTAAGGGCGTTCATATTTGTAAGGTACTTTGCAGATCTACAAGCACGTAAAAGTCTTCTATTGCTGCTATTGATAATGACTGCTAATGTTTATATGGCACCTACTATGTACCAGGTGAAGGGCTAAGTACTTTACAGTTATTATATCATTCGATCCTCACAACAACCCTGGAAGGTAAGGGGTTATGATTATTTCTGTTTTATTAACTGAGGCAGACAGAGGTTAAGTGACTTGCCCAGGATCATATAGTTAGTAAAATTTGAACTCAGGTCTTCCTGATTGCAACTTCTGTCCTCCATGCAAATTATCTAACTCACATGACTTGTGATTTTGTTAGGGAATTCCCAACGCAGAAACTCACCAATACAAATCATTTAGTGGACAAGTACTAAGGAGTTGTCTGAGGTACGTGGTATGTTAAGTGATTTGTCAAAGTTTCCCCAGCTAAGAAGTTTCAGCAGCAATTAGAATTCAAGTCTTTCTGACTACCCAGCATTCCATTCATGCTGCCCATTTTTTGGTGTTCATAGGTTTAAAGCTACAAGGCATCTGAGAGGTTATCTAGTCCAAACTCCTCATTTTACAAATAAAGTGAGATCCAAAGACTTAAGTGACAAACGAGTCATATGCATCAGAGGCTAAATTTGAACCCAGGTCCTTTGTCTTTTTTCCTCTGTACCTCCATAGATGTGTTGTCTAAATAATCACATTGGAGCTGTTTTGATTGCATCCCATATCTTCTCATATTTATTCTTTTTTTTCTAACTTTGTGTTGGTGTTAATTATTGCACTAAAAATTCCAGAGCCTGACTGTACACAGACTGCTGAAGCAGAAATGGCTCCCACTGCAGTAACTAGTCATTTTCTGTCTGCTAAGATAGAGCCAATTTCATGTTTTTATGATGTTATTAGGGGAAGACATTTCTGTATAGTCTACAAGGCACATATAATTTTTTTTTATTCCACATCATATCTTCCAATATATTTTTACCGTCTTCACTGTGCCTACCTTTCCACTGGAGTCCCTTAACATCAAAGTGTATGTTGATTTAATTAGGAGAGTATCATCCAATTATTTTATAGAACTCTTCTAGTTTTTCCAGCCTCTGCAAAATATGTTGGTACATGTTGTCATTGAGTCATTTCAGTCATGTCCCACCCTTCATGACCCCACTTGAGGTTTTCTTGGCACAGATATTGCAGTAGTTTGCCATTTCCTTCTCCAGTTTATTTTACAGATGAGGGACTAGGGCAAACAGGGTTAAGTGATTTGCCCAGGGTCATATAGCTAGCAAGCGTCTGAGGACAGATTTGAACTCATTAAGATGTCTTATAGCTAGCAAGTATCTGACCTAGCTACAGGGTCATATAGCTAGCATGTGTCTGAGGACAGATTTGAATTCATGAAGCTATCTTTAGGAGTCCAAGCCCAGTGCTCTATCTCCTGTGTCACCTCGCTACCCCACATTGGCACATAATCTGCAACTATTTATCTTCATGATGGCCTTTTGGTTTATGTCCATCATGAATACTGAAGGCTATGAAATGATATTTCTTGCTGCCTTCGGATAAAACCAGCTCCGCCCATTCCTTTATTGGCCTTGCCTACTAGAATACTCAGACATCCTTCTAATTAAGTTGAAAATTTTTATGTCTTGTGCTTTCATTTATAGTGATACAACACTATAGGATGTAGTAGGATATGCTATATTTGAAATTTATCGTATGCTTCAGCAACAGTAACATTCCACACCTGCTCAGCTCCTATACTGCCTTCTGTAAGCCTACAGGGTGCAGGTACGTCATTGAATTAATTACCTAGCAAGGGAGTGTAATTCTTGCTTTGTCCAATAGCTGGCTGTCTACCCGTCAGACTTGCTGATAAGATTCTGTAATTCTTTGTCAGATGTGCATGCATGTGCTCATTTCCACCAAGCTACCATGCCTTCAAGCTACCAGACAAGAAAGAAACCAACAAATTTCTGAAAGTAAACTAAGGCATGATCAATCAGTCAATCAAAAAGCATTTGTTAAGGGCTTAATAAGTGCTGGGCACTGTGCTAAATCCTGCAGATGCAAAGAAAGGCAAAAAATAGTCCTTGCCTTTAAGGAGATCCAATTCCATTGAGAGATACAGCATGCAAAAAAAATTATACATATAAGACATATGTAGTGCAAATAAAAAGTAATGTCAGAGGAAGGCACTAGTGGTGAGGGAAGTGGAAGGTGTTATTGCAAAAGATGGGTTTTAAACTGATAGCTAAAGGAATACACAAAAGTCAGGAGACAAAGATGAGGAGGGAAAACATTCCAGGCATGGAGAAGAGTGAAAAAGCTGAGACTTAGAGGATGGAGCATCATGTGCTAGGAACAGCAAGAAAATTGCTATTGCAGGATTAGACTTACACCTGTTGGATGAGCCAAGAATTACACATCCTCATTGGATAATTCAGTGACATACTGCCATTCTGTAGACTCTCAGAAGGCAATACATGAACTGTTACATTGAGTGAAGCAATGAAGAAGACTAGAAATATAGGAAGGCTGCAAAGGCCTTAAAAAGGCAAGTAGAGAATTTTATACTTGACCCTAGAATCTATAGAACCACTGGAATCTATTGACTCGGGGAGTAACATGGTCAGAACTTTTCAACAGCTGAATACAGCATTAATTAGTCAATATGGCTCTGAATTATTGGAAAATTATAAGAAAATATATGGCTTCACCCCTAGCACACATCTGAAATTTTGCCTTTTCAATCAACAACCTCCACACAGGCTACAATAATTTGATTCACAATGTTCACATGGTTTATTAAACAGCAAAACGTGTAGGGAAGAGTGGTTTAAAACAATGAAAATATTTATATTCTCCAGAGAGTAAAATATCATATCTCTTTCTTCTTTAGAATTAAATGCTGCCACATTCCATTTCCTTAAATAACAGAATTCCCTTATACACATATACACATATGTATGCAAATATACATGTAAATTATATAGTGTTTCACGCTTCATCTCATGTCCTAAAATACACAGATATTTCTATTTTATTCCCAAAGCTGAATATTAAGTACATATTTACAAACAAAGTTTTGTCGTCCAGAGACAAAAATTAAGATAGAAGGAGAATGTCGATGTGGGAAAGTATCAATCTGTTTTCCCCAAGAGTAAGTGAAACTGATTGATAGCTCTCTCTTTGGCAGACAAGGCCAGGATCCCCATTATCAGTTTCTAGTCAAATTTCTCATTTGGGAAACTTTACCCTTGTAATAAATAGGTATAGTCAGGCAAAATGAATCCACACAGGAACCGTGTAGAAAAATGTACATCTTTTTCTGCACTTTTTTCTGTTATTTCTCTTTCAGGAACTGGAAGAATGAGTAAATAAAAAGTACTTCCTGGACAAAAACTTATTGTGATGCTGGGGACTCCCAAAACACAAACCCAGAAGCAAATAACTCCAAAAATTAATAAGCAAAAACTCAGAGAGGAAGAGATTGGCCACAAGATCAACTAGAATTCCTGAAAGAAATGGCACGAGTTTAAAAAAAGGAATATAAAAAAGATATTATAAATGAAATAAAAACACTAGAAGAAAGAATTAGAAAAGGAATGAGAGCTTTGGAGGGAAAATTAACAACTTAAGTCAAGTAACTTACCCACGTGACTCCTAGAAAATTAGAAAGGACCAAAAAGAAATCAATGACTCCTTGAGACAGTAAGACATATTAAAACTATGTCAAATAGCTAAACAAAACATAAGAAAATATTAGATATCTCAAATAAAAAACAACTTACATGGAAAACAAATTAATGAGAAATCATTGGACTACCTGAAATTCATGATCATGAAAAAACTGGTAGATTTAGGCATGTTTGTGGGCAGAAGGGAAAAAGACAGTGGGATCCAAGGTACAAATAACACAGTTCCCATTTGCAAGAATAGCCATCTTTTTCTCTGAGACTAGAGTAATTCATTCTAATAAACATATATTAATATACCCTGCATTACATAAGACTCTGGGGGTACAAAGATTAAAATGAAAATAATTCCTCTTCTCAAGAAGTTGACTTTGGAGGTGAAGATCAAAATGACCCTTTAGAGTCATAGGTACCATAGAGGTACAAAGAAGTTTACACTGCTGTATTTTTTTTTATGGATGTGGCAGCTCCCACTCCAGCTGTCGATCTAACACCTTTTACAGTCTTAAGTTAACATGAAGGAAGAGAAAAGCCTTTTCTAATATCCACCTGTGTTATTCCAGGCTGTGGCAATCCCCCGCTGCTTATAGTCCCTTTCAACTTATCTCCCTTGGAATATTTCCCAGGACAAGTTGTCTTTAAATAATAAAGTTCTCTTTCCTCCTGATGGGCAAATGCTTTTAAGGGCTTCCATGAAACATTTGGGTCATTTGTAGCCCTTGAGGCATTTATATGATTCTCATCATTACAAAATACGTCCCATTAAGATGATACATAATCTGAAGAGAAGTTAATGAACCTGCACCCTGGCCGGATAATTCAAACTTTAAGGGTGATATTAACTAAAATAAAATAAGAAAAAGAAGAAAAATCAGGTTCATTGTACACCAGAGAGCATAGGCTTTATCCTTTTGGTTCATAAAGCCAAATCTACTACTCAAGAGCTTTTCAGAGTATTATTAGAGGAGCTGAAGAACACATCTATGTACATAATTAAGTACTCCCTTGGGGACCATAAAAGGACTGGCCCTGGCTCCATAGGGAAACATGTGTGAGGCTTGATTCACAAGCCAAGAAGAGAATGGCATTACCTTTACCCTTGGTGTAAACAGAAATGTAAGATACTGTATATGCCTATATGCCATAGGAAGGAAAACATTTGCTCAGCACCTGCCAGCAACACACACAATTAAAGTAAAGTAAAGGGAACTGAGATTATATTGGATCCTTCCAGTCTTTAACCTAGAATTTAATGTGTGTACTAAAGCAGTCGAAGTATAAGGCCTATATTTGACCAACCTGAAAGATTTAAGGAAAAAGCCTAGTGTAGATCATTTGGGTAGCAAGGGGAGAAGGGGAGGGAAGGATTGTTTTAGAGGCAGTTGTGTCAGAGCAGAAAACGTCACTGGATTCAGAGCCCAAGGACCTGGGTTTGGATTCTGGTTCTGCTGCTTGCTACCTATATAAACTTGGAGGAGTCGCTTTACCAGTCTGGGCCTCAGTTCACTTATCTGTTAAATGAAATTTTTATTTTTGGACTGGATGATCTCTGAGGTCTTTTCCAGCTCTAAATCTATATGATCCACTAATCTCTTTTTTGGTTGCCAAAAATGTAATTTACAAAGCAAATAGCCACTGGTTTTGCAAAACCTACTGGAACACAAGGTGTTCTGTTTCCCTCATGACTCTGTAGCAGCTGTGAACTATCAAATACTATTTCGAGGAGTGTGCTGACATCAGTCGATGATTGGACATCAAGCTGTTTTGGCGTGACACACTGTACATGTTGAGGTTGTGGAAATGGAAGAGCTAAATAGAGTTAGAGTTAACTCTGTTTGAAGCATCAGGACCATATCCAGGCTTGCCAAAGCAATACCTTCCTGTATCAGTCATTCCCCAACCTCTGAAAGGCTATACTAATGTGGGAGATGAGAAAAAATCTTACTTATGGTAAAACAAAGCAGTGGAGAACTTCCAAAAGTATGAAATGTAATTCAAAACTGATTTTATAGATTACTTTTTCATGTAAGTCCCTTCTCTATTTTTTTAAAAAATAAGTTTTATTGTTGTTGTCTGTTTTAATACCAAAGTAATTTCCAGATATACATTCCCTTTCCTGCCCCTACCATATCACCTTTTTGTGTTTTGTTTGTTTGTTTGTTGGACTGACTCTCTCCATCTCAACCAAACTGGGAGTGTAGCAGCCAGTCTTAGCATGGTAACCTTGACCTGTTCCACCTCTGAATAAGGACAGTTTTCCTCTCCTTAGGCAACCCAGTTTCCATCCATTCCTCCTTCACCTTTCCCCCCTCTCAGGGGCTCACTACATTGATGTTGGATTTACTGAGGACACCTGATTGGCTTCCCACATTGCAGCTCACAACTCTCAAGCTTAAGTAATTTACTAACCTCAGCCTCTCCCAGTAACAGAAAATACAGATATTTGCCACTATGCCCAGCCACACTGACATTTTGTGAAGCTAAATATAGCCTCAAAAATGAGAGTTTCTACAAGATGACTCCCACATATTTATTAAGCTCATATTCTAAGATTTCATGATAGATTTAATAATAGAAATAACTTTCTTCAATGACCTTCTGATGGTTAGCTATATAGTGAAGCATGGAACATTGAGACATACTTGCCAAAATATTTTATCATTGTTACTGAAGGTGCCTAGTACAGAGTCCAGATGGAAGGGGGGTCCATGTAGATATCGACATCTTCCAGACACTTCTCTTTGTAGGTAGTTCTACCTTGATTGTGTTAAACCCTGAAATAGTAGGGTTCTTCCTTATTGAGCTTATTGAGCTCCATGACTATTCAAAATAATAACAACGCACACAAACAAAACCAAGTGGATAAAGAATGCCTATTTTCTGTATTATGCCATGCATTTAGACTTTCCATCAATTTGGTACGTTAGTACACATATTTTGGACAAACACTGCAAATGAACAACACGAGAATTGAAGAGGAGGAAGACAGAGGCTGAGGTAGATTTTGGGAAGTTTTAAAAACTTTCAATTATACCAAGTGACTGGGACTTAGAGCTAAGAGAAGGTAGAGACTACTGTAGGCTGTTTGCTATTCCCTAAACTTGGCATTCCATCTCCTGTCTTGGTGACTTTGTATGTAGGCTGTCCCTTATACCTATAATTTAATCCCTTCTCACTTCTACCTCTTAGGATCCTCAGTTTCCTTGAAGGCTCAACTCAGCTGTAACCCTTATAGAAAACCTTTCCTGATCCAACTAGTTGTAGATATTTTCTTCTTGCTCAAATTATCATGTATTTACCTATCTGGCTAGGTACTATATTCCTGAGTAGACCAGAAGTTCCTTGATGACAGAGACTGTTTTTGTTTTTGTATTTATAGCTTCAGCACCTAACAACATAATAGCTATTTAATAAATGCTTCTTGAATTGAATCAGGTTAAATGACCCTAAATTAATCCCTGAAACAAGAATCTATTTTAAAAAAACTATTCTATACAACATGACTAATGTGAAAATACATTTAAAGGAATGTATATGTAGAGCCTAGATCAGATTGCATGCCATCTTGAGAGGGAGGGGAATTGGCGGGGGAGAAAATGTAAAACATATATAAGGGAATATTGAAAACTAAACATAAATAAATTAACTTTTAAAAAACAGTAGGGTATCTCACAGGGCAATTGATGAGCACAAATGGGCTGTACTATATTATAAATGATGATTCATATACACAACAAGTATTTTAAGAGAAATTATCCAGAAGATATGTATCCTGAAAAGGAAATGGTCCAGGTATGATACAAGAGTGGCAGATGAGTGATGCAAAGTCCAAATCCTGCTCTGCTACCCAAGAATGGTAAAAGATCTAGAGAAAGGCCATTAAAGCACTAGATTTCTTGCCCTTGTAGAAGATTTATAGAAGAATGTAACCAAGAATTATCCAGAATAAGAAAGTATGAATAGGTTTAATGTGTAACATTGGGAGGGGTGCTCATATCAATAAGCTTTCAGATCTATTGAAATAATGAGGCATTCTCTCGATGACACTGTGTAAGTACAATTCATGGACCAATACTATCTCTGAAAAATCAAAATTATAGGTGACTCAAAGTGCAATGAAGAAACGGTATGGTAGTCATAAGAAGGCTACATGATAATCAGCCACAGTTAGAGAGAAGAAGTATGGCACACTGATACTAGAAGCAGAGGTCCTGGGTTCAGGTCCTACCTTTAATATTTGCTACCTCTGCCTCCTTGGGGAAGTTATTTAACATCACTGGGCATCAGTTTCCTTCTTCATCTGGAAGACGAGATGACCTTTGAAGTCTCTTCTAGGTTTAGGCCTTTGATCTATGCTTACGTGTAAGCAGTTGTAAATGTATATATCTAACAAAAGTAGTCATCTAACATAGAAGATTGGTGTCACAGTGGAAGATAGAGTAACAGAGTGCCGGTGTGCAGTCTGAAATACAGGGCCCAAGTCTAACAAGTTGAACCTGGGCCACGGGAACAAAGGAGGACTTGTGTTGTAGAGATTTGTTTAAATATCTGAGGTCTGAGATCTGGCCAGTTCTGTCTCCAGGGAGACTGCTATTTCTACCTTTCTGGGGAGCAGAAAGAAGGTCTTGCATCAACATTCATTCCCTACAGTTCCAGGAGGGCTGTTGTGTTAGAATTTTATCAGTTATCTATGAGCTATTTTCAGTCTAAGGATTCAATGCTCTTTTGGGGTTCAAGATAAAAATCATTTTCCTGTCACTCCAAAGGGGATAACAATAGTTAACTTGAGTTCCCATCCACCAAATGTTAATTACACAAAAGTCAATAAATCTAAAAACAGTAAGAATTCTAATATGGCCTACATACAGAACATCTCTAATTTACAACTCAATAAACTCCCCCCAATTCTCTCAAACTCAACATGTCCAAAGCAGAGTTCTTCCTCTTTCCTCTCAAACCCACCGTTCTTCCTAAGTTTCCTATTTCTCTGAAGGGCACCACGATTCTTCTAGTTATCCAAGTTTGCAGCTGGAGAACCATTCTCAATTGTTCTCTCTCTCCGATCCCTTGTATCCAATCAGTTGCCAGTTCTTATGGATTCTACCTGCATAACAACGTCTTGCATGTAAATCATTCTGTCCACTCATACCACGTCTAACCTAGTTCAGGCTCTCAACAGTTCTCATGTGCACTATTGCAATTGCCTCCTAATTGCTTTTCCAATCTCTAATTTGTCTCCTCTCTATTCCATCTTATACACAGCTGCCAGATCTCAAGATGTTAGCAAGAGATTAACTATGGATAGTCTTCTCTTTAACATTGGTTTTAGCATTTATGGTTGGCTAGGTAACACAATTCCATTTTAATACTTCATAGATTCATTATTTCATTCTCATAGGCACTCCTTTTACCTGTATAGGTCTTGGTTAAAATATTCATCACTCTATAGTTCTCCTGATGATGAATATCCTCAGACTTAGCTATACTTGGATGACCATACAGGGTAGCATTTTCTGCAGCTTGTATTTCACAAACATAGTCCTCAGAAATCTGGGAATCAATACGGTAAAGCATCAAAGTAGGATTTCAATGGAAGAAACTTGAACCAAACAATTTAATGAACAATTTTAAAATAATAATCAAGCACCTACTATGCACAAGCAGTCAGCAAGCATTTGCTAACTCTCATTCATTAAGCAAGCAAGCCACTGTACTGAATGCTAAGGACACAAAAATAGATGATATATAGTGTCTGCCTTCAAAGAGCTTACAATCAAGGAATTTCACATATTCAATAAACAAAACCATAGAATGCAAAACTGAGAACTGGAAGGATTTTTGTACCAAGCACAAGCTGACTCAGTGGTTCCGCCATCTAGGGCCAGATTTACATCCTCAGCAAGATGCTGGGGAACATTAGCTAATTATGTTTACACAGTCATAGACTTAGCATTTAAGGTCAAGTCAACAAGTATTTATTAAGCACTTAGTATATGTCAAGGACTATGTAAAGTGTTGAGAATACAAAAAAGCAAAAATCAGTTCATGCTCTCAAGGAGCTCACAATCTAATGCGGGATGTTAGAAGTCCAGTTACCTCACAGGATCATAGATGTAAAACCCTTGAACACACAGCTTTAATGAGGACCAGAGCCAGGATTCTAACTATGGGCCTTCAATTCCAAGTCAAAGCCTCTTTCCATTACACCACACTGCCTCCCCAAAATAGATAATAAAATCTAATTAAAATCAGAGCTTTATCAGAGATGACACCATTCTTCTCTCCCCCCCCAAAAAAAACCCAAAGCAAACTATACAAAATGGCACCAGGAGACCATATATATTTTTTAAAATCATATTTACAACCTAAATTCCTGCTAGAATACCTTATAAGAAGGTATTTTAATTAGGTTTCCTCTTCTATGTCATTTTACCAAAAATTCATAATGTAAAGTTTATACATGTGTAAATTGATAACTAATGTGGGTTACTGAGTCACAATAAATAGTATTCAAACCTTTGAACCAAGAAGTGTGACCATATCAACCTCCCCACTTACTCTCCAATTCTGTAAACTACAGAGGCTTCTTATAACCTCCACTATCAAAGATAATTTTCTAATATACATATATATGATATAAACATAATATTCCTCAAATATAATAGTGCTCTTTACTTTGAAATCTCTTCACAGTTTAGCCCCTTCACTCCTTTCCAATCTTCTTATACTTTGCTCCCCCCACATAGTCTACAATCCACTAACACTAGCCTCCTTTTTATTCTTTACACAAGATGTTCTATCTCTCAGCTCTTTGCCTTTTCTCTAGTTTTCCCCATATCAGAAATGTTCTCCCTCATCCCTGCTTCTGGCTTCCCTGGCTTCCTTCAAGTCCTAGCTCAAATCCCATCTTCTACAGAAGCTTTTCTCAACCGTGTCCTTAATGCCAGTGCCTTCCCTCTCCTGATTATTTCTAATTTGTCTTGTATCTAGCTTGTTTGTACATAATTGCTAACATGTCATCTCCCTCATTAGACTGTGAGCGCCTTCAGAATAGGGACTGTCTTCTGCCTTTTTATTGTATGTTCTTGCAGAGTAAATGATTAATAAATGTTGATTAATTGAGTAATTGATTAAAGTCAATTTAAACAGGTAGTATTTACACTGATGTTCAGTTACAAAGCTTTTTCATAGGCATTATTTTATTTGATCCTTATAGTAACCCTGGGAGCTAACTGGTACAAGTCACAGAATCTCAGAGTTAGAATAGGCTTGAGAGATCATTTAACTGATTGTGACAAGATGGCCTCTGAGATCCTTTCCAGCTCTAGAGCTATGATCCTTTGAATCCAGCCTGAACAGAAATTTCCTCTATGGTGTCTAGAGATCCTTGGCATCCAAATCCTTAACAAATAGTCATTTAGCATCTTCTTCAAGGCTTCCAGATCTAGGAAACACTCTGTGAACTGAAGTAATCCCCTTTTATTTGGGGTAGCTCTTTTTTTAAACATTTATTTTCAGTTCCAAATTTTGTCCTCCCCTTCCATTCCTCTTCCCACTGAGAAGGCAAGGAAAACAAAACTCATTACAAATATGTGTGTGTGTGTGTGTGTGTGTGTGTGTGTGTGTGTGTGTGTAAAGAGTGAGAGGGAGAGACAGAATAAGAGAGAGAGGGAGACATGAAAAACAAATTTCAGTAGTAGCCATGGTGAAAGAAAGAAAGGGAGAGGGAAGGAGAGAAGGAGAGAAAAGAAAGAAGGAAGAAATGGAAAGGAAGGAAGGAAAAGAAAGAAACAAAGAAAGGATAAACTTTGCTCTGTACTCTGAGTCCATCAGTTCTCTATCTGAAAGTAGATAGCATGTTTCATCTTTAGTGCTTTACTAAGTCACAGATGATTAGCTGTTATTGTGTACATTGTGTCACTGCTGTTATTAGGTACATTGTTCTCGTTCTGATCATTTCATTTTGTATCAGTTCATACAAGTAGGTTTTCTGAAATCATTCCCTTCACCTTTTCTTTTTTTTTAATTTTTATTTTATTTATTTATAAATGTTCTACAATCACTTCCTTAAAATTAAGATTTTATCCCCCCACACCTTCCCCCCCACCCCCCTCCCTCCCCATGACAGCATACAATTCTGTATATTTTCAACATATACTTTCCTATTGAGCATATTTTCACTATAGTGATGTCATGTAGTCGCACTGACACAAGTGGAAGAAATCATATAACAAATCAAAACATAATACACTAAAACCCACAGACACACAAACATGCTCTGCTACATTCTGTGAATGACTTCCATACTTCATCCAC
>CM053774.1:56621184-56637969 GCA_028658325.1 Potorous gilbertii | reverse complement strand
AGTCTACCAGAAAAAACTCTCGCACACTGTGGTCATTGCTGTGCACAAAGTTTTCCTGGTTCTGCTCCTTTCGCTCAGCATCAGATCATATAAGTCCTTCCAGGCCTCCCTGAAGTCTTCTTGTTCATCATTTCTTATGGCGCCCTTCACCTTTTCTTACCACACAACAGTATTTCATCACATTCACACAACTTCTTCAACCATTTCCCAATTGGTGGGCACACTCTGTTTCCAGTTCTTTGCCAATACAAACACACACACACAATGCTGCTATGAATATTTTTGTACATATGTGCCCTTTTCTCTTTCTATGATCTCTCTGGGGTGTAGAAGAAGAAGTAGTATTGGTCAAAGTGTATGACCAGTTTATAGTTCCTGGGATATAATTGCAAATTGATTTCCAGAATGAGTAGACTAGTTCACAGTTCTACCAACTGTGTAACCATTGGTGTACCCATTTTCCCACATCCTCTCTAGCGTTTGTCACTTTCCTTTTTAGTCATCTTAGCCAATTTTACGGGTATAAAGCTGTATCTCAGAATTTTTTAATTGGGTATTTCTCTAGTTATTAATGATTTAGGGCACTTTTTCACATGACTATTGAGAGGTTGCATTTCTTCTTCTAAAAAGTCTGTATCCTTTCAAATTAGGTACTGCCTCTTATTCTTCTAAGTTTGACTCAATTCTCTATACATTTTATACTTTTATCAGAGAAACTTGCTGCAAAGATTTTTTCCCCTCAGTTTCTTGCTTTTTTTCCTCATTTTAGCGGCATCTGTTTTGTTTGTGCAAAAACTTCTCAACTTTAATCAAGATATTCACTCTACTTCCTGTGAACCTTTCTGTCTCATTTGGTCATGAATTCTTACTGCATTCATAGATCTGATAGGTAATTTCTTCCATTCTCTACTAATTTGCTTAGGATCTCATCCTTTCTGACTAAATCTTGTACTCACTTGGAGTTTATTGTGATAAAACTTTAATGCATTGTTTAAACTCAGCCCTGCATGGTTGAAAAATCATAGCCTATTTGTTATACTCATTATTATATTATTGTGACCTCAGAAGGGAGGTCGGATCCAAAGATTAATATAAGGAATTTTCTCCCCTATACATCTCAAACAATCTACATGCCTTATCTGGAAACTGCCTCTGTGCTGACCAGTCAGCTACTATTTGCTTATTCCTTTGTTTAAATCTTATATATTGTATAACTTACAAACGCTTGAGAGGAGTAGACTGCCCCTTTTTTGGCTCTCCCCTCTACCAGATAACTTAGTAAAAAACTTCCTTCTAAATTATTTCAGTACTGGTTTTATCCTTGGGACATCACCACCCTAATATATGGTGTGAAATGCTGGTCTATGTCTAATTTCTGCCAGGCTACTTTCCAGTTTTCCCAAATAATTTTTGTCATATAGTAACAGTAGTAAATAGCTTTGAGTTTATCAAACACTAGGTTACTATGTTTATTTGCTTTTGTACATTATGTTCCTTATCTGTTCCACTGATCACTCTCTATTTCTACACAGTACCAAGTTGTGCTAATAATTACAATTTTGTAGTATAACTTGAGATCTGATACTTCTTTTCCATTTTTATTTTCATCAATTCCCTTCATAATCTTGTCCTTTTTTTCCTTCAGATGAATTGAGAAAAAGAGAGCGATAAAGAGAGAAAGACAGAGAGAGAGAGAGAGAGAGAGAGAGAGAGAGAGAGAGAGAGAGAGAGAGAGTCTTCCCCTCACAGTCTTAGACAGGGATATGGAGTAAAGCCTCTACCAGAAAAGCTATTATACATGGAATTACAAGTATCCCTAGAGATTTATAAGTATCTTTAAGATTAACAGTTGCTTAATCAAGAATTTCTGTTTTGTTTCCTTCCTTCATTCTATAATAGTATGAATTACACATCCACAATGGGTAATTGTCCTCAGGCTCCTAGGGAATTCCATGCATATGTTATCCCAGGAGTTTGGGGGGTTGAGGGTTGGGGGTGGCGGTAGGAAGAAGACCACAGGTGTTAACTAGAATAGAATGACTGGATTTTTATCCCAAGGCAGAAAATTTAGAGGGTGCTAATAGTATCAGACTAGAGGGAAGTCACTCCTTCCTCTACCTGCCCCACCCTTGCTTCTTCTGTGAGACACTCCCCCTCTTTCCTTCAGCAGCTTACAAACCTTTTGATGTCATCGGGGCCCCCACATATTAGGTGATTCTACCACTTCCACTAACTGCTACATGGTTATTCAGTCCAAGGTAAAGAAATTGCTATTTATGACTTTACTGTGAAAATAACCATAACAATAAATATTTATATAGCATTTTAAGGTATATAGCATTTTATATACTTTATATACTGTGTAATGGGCATGTGTACATGTGTGTATGTGTATAAACTTACTTGACATTCAAAAGGACTCTCTGAGGGAGGCACTACCATTCATCCTAACCCTATTTTATGCATAAAGAAACTGAGGCTGAACTTCCAAAATGCGCCTGGGCCATTTATGTCAGACGAGAATATCTGACAGTGATGACTTATGGTACACATCATTTCTATCACTAAGCGTCAAACCTACATTCTGCTCTATCACTGAGATTATTCTGAAAGCGCAAAAGAATTATAGTAGGAAGGAATGGTAGATTTAAGATAGGCTTTGAAGCCTTTTGGGC
This sequence comes from Potorous gilbertii, assembly GCA_028658325.1. NCBI lineage: Eukaryota > Metazoa > Chordata > Mammalia > Diprotodontia > Potoroidae > Potorous > Potorous gilbertii. The sequence continues at coordinate 56,635,294 of CM053774.1, read as the reverse complement.
CTGGTGTGCAAGGGGTCACAAAAAGTCCTGCACAACAGAACAACAACAAACCTCTTAGGACACGACTGGCCTGTCTGTGCGAAGAGGAGTTGACCTAAGTAAAGCTGTTGAACACAAAACAGGGCCCAGGTGTTACCAAATGAGTACCCCAGAGAGTGTGGCGTTACACTGGCACTTGTGTTCTGCTAGTGTTTCGACACTCTGGGAAAGCAGCCCAGGGCCTGGTCTCACCCTCGGGTAGGTGGCTAATTCTCTGAGGAGTGCAAGTCTATGATGATTCAATAAGTCAGACACAACCCAAGCAATGTATTTGCAAAGGTAATTAATTCAAAACTACCCTGTTCCCTAGAGACATGGTTGAGAGTCCCAGATGTTACACTGATGACTAAACGACATGATCCAACCAGTTGCCAAGTCCTGTTGATTCTAGCTCTACAGTATTTTTGAGATCAATTTCTATCATTCACTTTAAGCCATTCCTAATCCTAAAAGGCACTCCCAGCTTCACGCCTACCTATCAGAATCCTATCTCCCTTTAAGTTCAGGTACCACATCCTCTATGAAGCCTTCCCTCCTAGCCTAACCTGTCCATACTGCATCCTTCCTCCAGTTATGGAACACATACTGTATTCTCCCATTAAATATTCACTTATTTAACCTCTCTGAGCCTTGGTTTCTTTATCTATAAATATATTTTGTTGTTGTTCAGTTGTTTTTCAGTTGTATCCAACTCTCTGTGTCACCATTTGGGGTTATCTTGGCAAAGACACTGGAGTAGTTTGCTGTTTCCTTCTCCAGCTTATTTTACAAATGAGGAAAATTAGGTAAACAGGATTAAGTGACTTGCCCAAGGTCACACAGATAGTAAGTATCTGAGGCCAAATTACATGACTTTTGCGTTTCCTTCCAGTTCTAAAGCCTGGTTGAAATTTCTTGAATGGAATCTTATCCTTTGTTTTAGTTTGGCTAGCTAAAGATTAGTATGAAATATCTATAAAAGACAGGACTAGAGGAAGATTTTTTCAGAACAATCTTCAGAGAAGAATATAATTTATAATATGGATAATATAACTGAATATATGATGAGGAGGATAGATTACTACTAATAATAGCTCACATTTTTATATCTCCTTAAGTTTGCAAGTCCTGTACAGGTTATCACATTTGATCCTCACCACAACTGTGGAACTCTGGACACTATTAACATTCCCCATTTTACAGATGGGGAAACTGAGACTGAGAGGTTATGTGATCTCCCAGGGTTACACAGCTAGTAAGCATCTGAAGAGGGAGACAAACTCAGATCTCTCTAACTCCAAGCCCAGAGCTATATTTATTGAGCTCCCTTGAATTAAACCATATATCATAGGGTTAAAGTTCATGAGAGGTCAGAAGAGAGGCAAATAATGGTAACAGATAAAGTTTATAGAACATGTAGCTAGGTAGAGCAATGAATAGAGCAGAAGTCAGGATAGCCTGGAATCAAGAAGACTCATTTTCCTGAGCTCAAATCCATCCTCAGACATTTACTAGCTGTGTGACCTTGGGCAAGTCACTTAACCCAATTTGTCTCAGTTTCCTCATCTATAAAATGAGCTGGAAAAGGAAACGGAAAACTACTCCAGGATGTTTGCCAAGAAAACCCCCAATGAAAAGAGTCAAACATAACTGAAAAACAACCGAGCAAATTACTGTTTAATCAGTCTCAATCAACCAACAAGCATTTGCTTATTATGTTACCAGATTCATTGCTGAGTGGTGAATAAAAAGACAAAAACAAGATAGTCCCAGAAAAGGCCTCCTATAGGCAGTGACGCCAAAAATGAGGATTCAAAGAAACTAGGGGTTCCAGGAGAAGAGCTGCGGAAGAACATTCAGGCATTGGGGATCATCAACGTAAAGGCATGGAGATGTGTGGAAACCACCAAGTAGGCCAATGTGGCTGGACCGTAGTAGGTTTGTGAGATCAAGGAACAATTTCCAAGGAAAGGAAGCAAGCAGTCAAGTTGGGAAGAGCTTTACATATAAAACAGAGGAGTTTTTATAGAGAGAGAGGAGAGCAATGTGTGCCTAAAAAAATCTAGAAATGATTTTTTCTGATATTATACATATGTATACATGTAATATATATATTATATATATAAAATGCATGCCTATCTATACATATATTGTATGTACATATGTATATATGTGTGTATATATATGAACATTTATATATACACATGTATATATATATATATATACACATATATATGTGTGTGTGTGTGTGTGTACATATATATATTTATTTATTTATATTTATATATTTACACACACAGAGATGCAATTAGGTGGCATGGTGGAACAGCAGATAGGACTTAAGGTGTAGAGGAAGACCTGAATTTCAATCCTGCCTCAGACTGGGCAAGTCTCTCAGTCTCAGCTCTCTGAGCTCTCTCTCACCCCTGTCTAATGTGGATAATAACAGTATTCCCCTTCCAAGGTTGTTATGAAGATCAAATGAATTAATATATGTATAGCACATCGCAACCCATGCAACTCTCTATAAATGCTTTTTTATTGTTAGACGTTAACTAGTAGTCACACAAATTTATGAATGGGAGGGAGGAGGGAGCAAGGCAACATGAACTTTAGGAAAATCTCTTTGGTGGCTATGCGGTGTATACAATGGAAAGAGGAGATTGACTGACTAGAGGCAGGAAGACCAAACAGGAGGCTAATGCAATACAGTCCAGCAGAGAGGTGCATTGTGTCCATATGAGTGGAGAGAAGGAGGCACATCTGAGAGAGATTATAGTTAGAAGACAGATTGGGCAGCAGATTGGATCTGTGGAGTAGGTCAAAGTGAAGTCTGGTTGTGAGCAAAGTGATGCTGTGAGCCTAGGTGACCCCTCAACAGTTACAGGGAAGCCAGGAAGATGGGTGGATTTGGAGGAAAGAAAGGGAGTTTCTGTTCTGCACAAGTTGAGCTGGGATGCCTACATCCTGTTTAAGATGTCCACTGTCAGTTATATGCAAAGCGCTTTACATAATTTCATTCAGTGCTCACAACAGCCTAGTGAGGTAGGTAGGTCAAGTGTTTTTATTCCATTTTATAGCTGAGAAATGGAGTGTCAGAGGAATGAGAGCAGCATGAGGCTGAGTACTCTGGGAAGACTTTGTGAAGGATATGGCACTTAACCCAGGTCTCTAAGTATGACTAAGATTTGAACAAGTCAGCGGTAGAGGGGAAAATGAGGGGAAGGAGAGGGAGAGGGAAAAAGAGGAGGGGAAGAAAGAGGAGAAGAAGGAGGAGAAGGAAGAGGAGATTTTTATTCCTTTTTCTGATGTTAGCAAATCATTGTATTTAGGCTTAATGTCAGGAAAAACTTCCCAATTCTTAAGCTGTCTGAACGCAGAAGGGGATGCCCCAAGAGCTGGGGTCTGATGACCATTTGTTGGATCCATGATAGTAAAGATTCCTTTTGTGTATGTGTTGAACTACATGCATGCAGATGTTGCTTCCTACACTAAAATTCTATCATTCTATTACTCTGTGAAGGTGCAGACAGGACAGCTACCTCTGGAAGCAAGAAATTTGAATTCAAACCCCAGATCAATCAATTTTTTTTTTTACCTCTGTGACCAGGCAAGTTACTTAACCCCTCTAGGGCACATTTTCATTACTGGTAAAATGAAGGGATTGAAACCAGATAACTACTAATATCTCTTGAGGGTAAAGGCTGTTTGAGGTTTTTTATTCCTATCTTCAGAGCTTAGCACAGTGCCCCGGGAACATAAGAAATGCCTGTGGATTAATCTAGGATCCAGATGAGGCAACATAGGATTTAAATCTGAAAATAATCTTTTTTATTGCTATTAAAATAGATGTACTTTTTTAAAGAAAAGGAAAAAAGGAATTTCTTACAATTGCTAGAGTGAAAAATGAAGTACTAGACTATGAGTCATGGCATCTGAATTTTAATCCCAGCTCTCTTTTGACATGCTGTTCAACCTTGGGTAGTTGTTTGATTTTTTTTTAACCTCCTTAGGCCTCAGTTTTCTCTTCTATGAAAACGTGAGGTTTTCAACTTCTTATCTCTAAGGAACTTTCCCGACCAAGTTTTCTATTCTATTTAACCATGAGGAGGGAAAGGAAAGAAATAAAAAGGAAGAAAGAAAATAAATGAAATAAAATTTGATTTAAACTTTTACTTTAAAAGAAAAAGGGGAAAGAGAAAGGGAAGAAATAAAACAGGATAAAGGTAATGATAACTCACATAGACAAGAGACTCAATAGGTAAACACTTGAGATATTTTAGGGTTTTTTCTCCCACTTGGCAACCTGAAAGTTTTATCTGCAGTTTACTTTTAAAAATTGCTTCCCTGCTAAGAAACTACAGGACTTTTTAGATGCAATTACACCTATTCTACATATAGGCAGCTCTCTTCTTTCTTTCTTTTTCCATTAATGAGCCATTGATGACTCATGAATAAGTTTTAAGAACCTCTTTAGAGACTATTCTGTTCTCATGAAAATCCTGTTCCATTTGTGCCCTTTCAGGTGTTCTATTTGTGGTTGCCTTGATTGCTTATATCGGTGGCATATTCTTTTAATTACAAAAGCTTCCTTTTGCTGGCCTTGGCTTCCTCATCTGTAAAATAGAGAGAGGAAGACTTCTTCCTAAGCTGGTGATGATATATCAATTTTCAATGTAACCCAACTCTTCTGAGAAATACTACAGCAATTTCAATAGATAAATATTTCAATGAAGCTAAAGAGACTGGTAAGCTCCTCCTTGTGGTCTAAGATTGTGCAAGATAATTACCTGAAACCTGCAAGTGTTCCAGAGGGTGATGTCCTGTAAATGGGACCAGAAATGAAAATCAGGTCCCAACCTGCTTAAGTCATACCCCTTGTGGCCAAGCAAAAAGATAGAAGGACTGAGGGAATCAGGGCATGCCTGGGTTCCTTCTGGAAGCCTGAAGCCAATTTTATTTCAGATATCTGGTCAGGGACAAGGGACAAAGCCAATTCTCAATAGGTAACCATGCAAGGAGATTGAGATGGGGAAGAAATTAGCACACAGTCTTTGCACCACCAGAAGATAGAGGAAGAGGACAGAGATTACAGTGAGGTCAGGGTTGAGTCAAAGTTGCAAGAAAAAATGCTTTTAAAAAAAACAATATATTTATTTCTGTTTTAAAAAATCATCAGAATAAATGGGTTTTTCTTAAATATGGCAAACAATATCTTTCCAAAACCAAGAACTAGCATTATCAATAACGAAGAAAGATTAGAGACCTTTCCATTAAGATCAAGGGTAAAGCAAGATGTCCACTATCACTATTAGTACTTGATATAGTTCCAGAAATTGCTAGCAATTGCAAGAAGACAAGATAAAGAAGCATTTTCATACAGTATTTACAAAATCTGAAAGGAAATAATAGAAAAGGAAATCTCACTTAAAATAACTAAAAAATGAATAAAATATGAACAAATGAGTAAAATATGAATGAATAAAAATGAATAAATATCTACCAAAGCATGTATTAATTAGGGAAATTGTTTTCTTTTTTCCCAAGGTAGGTTATGTTTTCAAACTTTTGTTCCTTAAACTCTACATTATTGCAGCCAATTATTTCTTATATCTTCCTTGTCTAGTCTTTTTCATTTACTTTTCTATTTTCTGACTATTACCAAATAGTTTTGATTATTACTGCTTTATAATATAGTATGAGTACCAGAAGTGTGACTTCTCCTTTATTCCTCCTTTTTTCATGATTTCCCTTGATTTTCTAAATCTTTCCCTCCAAATAAATTTTCTTATGAGTTTAATTGGTTTAATAGCATTAAATCCATAAATTAATTTTCATAATATTGCCATATGCCCAGATAAACAATGAATATCTCTCCAATTATTTTTTCTTTATTTCTTGAATAATCACAAGTTCAAGAACTAAAAGAGAAATAGAAAAACAAAGTAGGAATGAAAGGGGATTACACTATCATATCTTGAACTTTCCTATAAAGCATTGGTTTCCAAAGTGAGAGCAATGTTATACTCTCACCCTCAAGTGGTATATGATCAACAAATCTCTAGCTATGCTGGTAAATGGTTAATAACCAATTCTCAGGGGGAAATATATATATATACAGCACATTTTTAAATATAATCTATATCATTAACATTTTTCCCATCACTTTCTTAAGTCATGGAAATTAACAAAACAATAAATCAAACCCTGATTTGTAGTATTTTCCAATTTCTAAAGTATAAATACTCCCACTAAAGTTTTAATAATGGGACATAAAGAGCCAGCTGGAGTTTACTCTTGTATCTTATCCTCCCTACAATAGCCAGCTGTGGATCTTACCTCCAACATCTACAACCACTCTTTACTTATCATAGTGCAATACTCTACCAGTCCATCCTGCCCCCTTTTCATTTTTTCCAAGCTCCTAATCTTTCTCCTTGTGAGCTGGGTATCCCCCTTCAGGATAGCAATAATGCTTTTATTCATAGCAGCTATATATCAGGAAAAAACTATTATCATAAACAAATTGGAAGACAAAGGAAAATACCTTTCATACTTATGAATCAAGAGAGAATTTTTAACCAAACAAGGGACACAGATTAACATAAAAGATAAATGGATAATTTTGAGTACATAAAATTGAAAACTTTTGCACAAAAACAATCATGCCATTAAAATTAGGGGAGAAATAGTTAGTGGGAGAAAGTCTGCATAGTATTTTATCAGATAAAAGTCTAATATCCAAAACATATTGATATTAATTGATTTTTATTAATTGATATTAACTGATTGAAATTGATGTTAATATGTAAGAACAAGAGTCATTTCCCAAAAGATAAATTGACAAAAGGATATGAACAGCAGTTTTCAAAAGAAAAAATGTTATAACCAAGAGATAGAAAGCATTATGAGATATATTAAATATTATAAATATATAAATTACATTAAATATAAAAATTTTTGCACAAAACCAATGCAACTGAAATTAGAAAGAAAGAAAAAAACTGAGAAAAAAATTTTCAACAAGTGTCAATACCTCATTTCTCAAAATATAGAGAAATGAGTCAAATTTATAAAAGTAAGAGCCATTACCCAATTGGTCAAAGGATATGAATAGGCAGTTTTCAGAGGAAGAAATCAAAACTATCTAGAGGCATATAAAAAAATGCTCTAGATAATCATTGATTAGAGGAATGCAAATTAAAACAACTCCGGGGTACCACCTCACACCTATCAAATTGGATAATACGACAGAAAAGGAAAATGATAAATGTTGGAGAGGATGTGGGAAAATTGAACACTAATGCATTGTTGATGGAGTTGTGAACTGTTCCAACCATTTTGGAGGACAATTTAAAGTTATGCCCATAGGACTACAAGACTTTGCATACAGTTTGATCCAGCAATACCACTACTAGGTCTGTATCCCAAGGAGATTTTTTTAAAAGGGGGGAGGACCTATTTATACAAAAATATTTATAGCAGCTCCTTTTGTGGTGGCAAAGAATTGGAAATTGAGAGGATATCCATCAATTGGAGAATGGCTGAACAAATTGTGGTATATGATTGTAATGGAATACTATTGTGCTATAAGAAATGATAAGCAGAATGATTTCAGAAAAACCTGGAAAGACTTACATGAACTGGTACAAAAATGAAGTGAACAGGACCAGGAGAATAGCATATACACCAAGAGCAATATTGTACAATTATTGATTATAAATGACTTAGCTCTTCTCAGTAATACAGTGATCCAAGACAATTCCAAAGGACTCGTAATGAAAAATTCTATCCACCTCCAGAGAAAGAACTGATAGATTCTGAATGCAAATCAAAGCATACTGGTTTTCACTTTCATTTTTTGTGGGATTTTTGTGTTTTCTTTCACAAAGTAACTAATATGGAAATATGTTTTGCACAACTGCACATGTATAACCTATATTAAATGGCTTACCATCTCGGGGAGAAGGGAAAGGAGGGAGGGAGGGAAAGAATTTGGAACTCAAATTTTTTTAAATGAATGTTAAAAAAAATTTTTTTTTACATTGGAATTGGAAAAAATGGGAATTTTTGGAACTGGAAAATTTTTGTAATTGGAAAAAATAAAATAAAGTATTGTTTTACAAAGGAGAAGGAATGCAATCCAGCAATAATTATTAAAAAGAAAAATGTAAGGTTTTTTTTAAGTGCCAAGTTTTGGAGTTTTTAATTTATCAGATTGACACTGAGAAATTGGACTTACCCAGATCATATAGATTATTTAGACAAAGGCTGGACTCAAATCCTTGTCTTCCTGCCTCTTAGACCAACCTTCCATCCCTTTCAGTGAAGCTATAGTTGTTTTACCTATTAAATTGAAAAGCTAATATATAGACTGTGAGCTTTTAGCTTTTAGATGTCATGGGATCACAGATTTAGGTAATCTAGTCCACCCTCATTTTAGTTTATCATTTAAAAACAATTTCTTCTTTATTATGAACATAACATACATGAACAGTTCAATATACAAGAAACAGAAAATTGTACATGAAACTGTGAATTTCCCTTGTGTACTGTTTCTTTAAAAATAGTATATATTAAATTAAACATGGTAGCAACAAATTTGCCTTGCATGCCTATGTTCTAAACTTCCTTCTGTTCTCTTCTTGTGTGTATTTCCATGTTTCATTGACAATATTTTCTTTCATTTCTCTTTTTATATCACTGTTACTACCCACCAACTTCCTTCCAAAAAGAAGCCCTCCCTCATTAAAAACAAGTTTAGTCAAGCAAGCCAAAACAAACATTGGCCCTAACTGAAAATGTTGGTCTCATTTTCTATCTCTAGTATTTTTTATCTACTATGCCAATTCAAATAAAAAAGAAATAATGTCTTCTTTTAATAACATCTCACTTAGCTAAAAGTCATTTATCTCAACATAATTGAGAACCATAAAGGAAACAGACCAAAAAAGAAGGCCTTCATAGGAGCTAAAATAGATATTGCTAAAACCACGTTTTTTCCTCAAACACTCAAAAAACAAACATACTAAAGGATCACATTTTGGAAAAAGGAAAACAATTTTTAAAACCACCAACAGAAATTCAAAAGCATATGGTTCTGGACCTATTTAGTGTGAAGGGGAAACTACATATTTTAACAGCTCTTAAGGTTATCATTATATTACAATATGGTACAATAATCAATGCTTTTAATAATGAACTTAAGCATGTAGAAAAAAATTAAACTTTCTGGCACTATATCCACTGTGCCACCTAGTTGGTATGGTGGGTGAAAGATGAAATGACTGAGGAAACAAAGGTTTGACTTTCTGAGCATATTGATTTGTTAAGTAATGCATGCCAACTGCCCAACAAATTGGGACCAGTTGCTTTCCTCAGCTTTGGTACTAGACCCTGAATACAGGGAGAAAGGGACTTTTATGCATTAAAAATAATTAACCAAATAAAGCCAATTAATTTTTTAAAATGAACCAGGATACAAAATTAGGTAATCTGATTTGTAATTGAAGGAAAGATTAGGCACTTTCTAAATGTGCAGGGGGAGAATGAATAGGTGCAGTTGCCTGAAATCAGAAAAGGAGCTGTCCAACTCCCTCCAAGAAACTGTGAACAATCAAAGGAACATGGAAACAAGAACTGATTGATCAGTACAGGGCCAGTTTTCAAATAAGATATATGGGTCGCTTGAGATGTACAATTGTAAGAAAGCTCCTTGTATTAGTCTTTGGATCTGACTGGATTTCTGGTCAGCATAAACTAGGTCCTTTAGTTAAGGGTTTCTAAGCAGTAGACATAGGTGGTCCAGTTTCCCAGACATGCAAGGTTAGGTTTAAATAATACAATAAAGTTTTTTTCCCAATTCCCAGCATTGAATAAAGTTTTCTCCCAAGACAGAAACTGGACTAGATCCATAACTGAACAGAAAAGAAACTGAGCTAGCCTCCAGAATTGAGTCACAAGAGGTAATCAGTGCGGTTCATTCAATTTCCACCACCACTTACCGTTCCAACCCACTTAATTCCTTCACTTCCCCCAGTTGATAGAGAGCTAGCATTAAAACAAGGAAGACCTGGGTTCAAATGTGGTCTCAGACACAAATGTGACTGAGCAAATCATTTAACTTCTCAGTATCCAGGCATCTCTCTAAAACTAAAGTTGCAGAAAAGGCATAGACTAGCATTGATAGGATTTATTTACTAGGAATTCCCTGTATCAATGCAATTATAAATCTAGCTTATTGAAAACTCTAAGGATGAACAAAAATATTTGTAACTCTTTTTGAGATGGCAAAGAATGGGAATCTGGGAGGTGCCCACAAATTGGGGATTTACTGGAAAAATTATAGTATATAAGTGTGCTGGGATACTATTTATAAGAAATTATGAAGAAAATAGTTTCAGAGAAACATAGGAAGATTTGTATGAACTAATGTAGAGTCAAATGAACAGAACCAGAGGAACAATTTATACAATGATAACAACATGGTAATAACAAATAACTTTGAAAGAATTAGGGACTCTGACTATTGTAATGAACAACCATGATTCCAGAAAAATGATGATAAAGTATGGTACCTACCTTCCTAAGAGAGATGTGATGGCCTCAGACTGCAGAATGATGTATACATTTTTTAGACATGGCCAGTAGGGAAATTTGTTTTGCTTGACTATATGTATTTGTAACAGGGGTTTCATTTTTCTTTTATTCTCTATTTGGGAGAGAAAAGTATTTCAGACAGACAGATAGATAGATAGATAGATAGTTATGTAGATAGGTAGATAGATACAGATATGATTTTTAAAATAAATAAATATTTATTAAATTTTAAAAAGTTTAATGTTTATTCTGTTCACTCAACAATGCTCTGTCATATAGCGAATAAGTGATAGAGCCAAGATTTGAGTCCAGAATTTTTTAAGACACAAAAGTTTATATCTTAAAATGGTTCCCAAAAAAAGCACCTAAAGAAAGCATTTCAGTTATGAGGAAAATTCACTGTGATTGAAATTTTTTTCTTCCACATGATTGGATAAATGAGGTAATGCTAAAATAGCACATGTATCAATACTTCAAAAAGCATATAATTTTGTCAGTGTAAATACACCCTACATTGAAAGAAGTCATGTTCCCTTTAGTCTGAGATTTCCTGAGGATGAAAATTCCATCACCCTCTGGCCTACATGGTGATGATTCTCTCCAAAAGTAGCAAGGCTGATTCTTTGACAGCTAATGCCCCACTCTCAATTTGGCAGGACTTGCTGTATTTATTCTTTATTACTGGAGCCTTCATGAACCCAAGAGTCTCCTTGCCATGTTGCTATTATATCTTCTCAGGATAGGAATAAACCATTTAAACAGAAATATCAAAGCAGTGCTTCCAACTGTGTAATATCCCACAAAAAATGCTGTGGCACAGCTGTCATTCCACAAGGACTCTGGGAGATGCGGCAGCTGGCCTGTTGTAATGAGCATTTGCCAAGTTTGGGTTGACATCATATTGGGTCAACATCATAGCAACTGCAATGGGAATCACTGTTGGCAGGAGTTGGGTCAGCTTTACAAAGCAGGACCTCAGGCAAACCCTGCAAGGCACACATTGGACCTGGAATGGTTAATTAGCATTCATTCTCAACCCTCCCCAGAGTCACCCTCAGGTTCCCTACCATTCTGGGGCTTTTTCTTATTTTTATGAACAAATTTTTCTTTTTGTAGTTATTCAATCATTTCTGTTATCACTTACTCTACATGATCCCATTTGAGGTTTTCTTGGCAAAGATATTGGAGTGTTTTGCCATTTCCTTCTCCAACTTATTTTACAAATTAGGAAACTGAGGCAAACAGGATTAATAAGTGACTAGCCCAGGATCACCTAGCCAGTAAGTGTCTGAGGTCAGATTTGAACTCAGGAAGACTCATCTTCCTGACTTCGGGTCTCAGACTCTATCACTTTTACTTCCCAATATATCTCTCCTTCTTCTACAGACATCCATTGCAACAAAGATTTCTGCAAAAAAGCAGTTCAGCAAAACCAACCAACATATCAATCTGATAGCACATTCAATACTCTCTACTCATGGTCCCCCATACACACACTTTTGCAAAAAAGGAAAAGATGTTATCTAAAAAAGTTATCTCAACTCTTCCTTGGGGCCAATATTTTGTTCAACATTTGGAGGTCAAAGTGCAGTCAAGATATTGATTAGTTTTGCTAAACTGCTTTTTGAAAATTTTTTATTATAATAAATGGAAGCAGAGGGAGAAAAGAAGGGAAGGAGATACAAATAACAATAATAGCTAGCACATAAATGACAAAGTGGATAGAATGCTGGGCTCAGAGTCAGGAAGACCTGGGATAAAATTTGCAATTGGGAGAGGACTAGGGGATCTTCCTGGGTAAGGACTGGCTTGAAGACCAGGAAAGCAGTGACCATACCTCTCCCAGAATCTTGGAAGCACCAAAAACTTGCACACACCCAAAAACTAGCTTTGAAGACAGCAGCACAGAAAAAGACTAAAACTTCAGATGGTACCTTTTCCACTCCTAGGTGAACAGAGCTCAGCTTTAAAATAAAGTGCAAAGCCAAGAAATAGACTGGAAAATGAACAAACAACAATAGCAAAAAGAGAATTTGATCATAAAAACTACTATGGTGTAAGGGGAGACCAACATATAAACTCAGAAGAAGACAACAATGTGGGAAAAGCTACCCAAAAAAGCCTCAAAGAAAAATGCTAATTATATACAAACCCAACAAGAATTCCTGGGAGAGTTAAAGAGAAAGATAAGAGTGATAGAGGAAAAATTGGGGGAAAGAAATGAGAGTGATGCAAGAAAATTATGAAAAGAGCATTAAGAGCTTGGTAAAAGAGGCACAAAAAATGCTAAAGAAAATTGCATCTTAAAAAACATTGGCCTAATGATAGAAGAGGCACAAAAAAAATTACTAAAGAAAAGAACTCGGGGGCAGAGCCAAGATGGCAGAGTAGAAAGATGCATATACCCTTCCCCCACAGTCCATAAAATACCTGTAAAGAATGACTCTCAACAAATTCTAGAGCAACAGAAGCCACAGAATGAAGGCATGGAGGAGACTTCCAGCCTAGGGTGACCTGGAAGGCTGATGGGAAAGGTCTGTCACACTGGATGCAGAGCGGAGCCCAGCCCAGCCTTTACCAGGCTGTGCAGGGAAGATGACTGGAGCAGGCTGTGAGGGTGGAATCCCCAGCAGCATCAGCAGCGATTCACAGATCCCTCAACCCACAGGTACCAAAGGCTTGTTCAGCTGTCCCAGAAGGGAGCAGGGTCTCCCCCATAGCTCCGGCCCCAGGTGGCAGTGGCAGAGGCCTCAGCAGGTAGTGGCAGTCCCTACAGCAGGCAGCAACAATGACACCCATTGTTGCAGGGCTCATTGTGAAGCCCCTGAGGGAATTATACTTCCTTTTCCATTTGCCCTTTTAGGAAGTTATTTTCTCCAGTTAATTTTTGAACTTCCTTTTCCATTTGTTCAATTTTCCTTTTCAAAGGGATGTTCTCATCAGTGAATTCTTTCTTAATAATTTTAAGATCGTTGGCCAGTTTATCTTCTATTTCCTTCTTCAGCTGTTCCAGGAGAGCTGCTTGTGCTTGTGAGCAGTTCATAGTCCCTTCTGAAGATTCAGATGGAAGTAAAGTCTCAGCTCTGACCTCTCTGGTGTTTGTGTTTTGGTCCTTATCCCCATGGAAAGATTCTATGGTTCTTTCGGTCCTCTGTTTTTACTTATTCATGATGTTGATTAAGTGTTATGGCTTCTGGTTCTTTCAGTCCAAAGCTAGAGAACATTTTGCTGAGCTGATGTGTGAAAAAGTTAAAAGCAAGTTTTTGTTTGGTGTTTCCCCAATCAGCCCTGGGTTTAGCTTGTTAAGTGTGGGGGAGAAGTGATCTGGTCACAGGAGATCTCCTCAGCTGAACTGAAGCAAAGGCAGGCTCAGGGGCTGGTAATCCCAGTTGCCCTATTGTCTTTCTGATTCCCCTGGACAGCTGAGGCACGCCTAGATGCTAATGTATGTTCCTACCCCTTCTGGGGCTCCTCTCCTGGTGCTGAGGCTTGC
>CM053774.1:56579581-56611943 GCA_028658325.1 Potorous gilbertii | reverse complement strand
CAGTATCCGCCACATAGTAGGCATTTAATACATGAGACTCTATTGTGAAGCACTTAGCACAGTATCCGCCACATAGTAGGCATTTAATACATGAGACTCTATTGTGAAGCACTTAGCACAGTATCCGCCACATAGTAGGCATTTAATACATGAGACTATATTGTGAAGCACTTAGCACAGTATCTGCCACATAGTAGGCATTTAATACATGAGACTCTATTGTGAAGCACTTAACACAGTATATGCCACATAGTAGGCATTTAATACATGTTAGCTGTTATTATATCATATGACTTGGAGTTTGTTACTATAAAATGCATATAACGTTAAGTTATGGAAGTTTATCTCTGATTTCCCCTTCAAAGGATCATAGGTAGTAGAAAGGATAAGTGAGGTCCATGGAGATTCCAATAAACTTCATTTTTCACTAAATTTCAACTGTTAACTCTAGCAGCATTGTCTGAATTGTTTGATCTCCTCTTTATTTTATATTTTATCCCTCTAGTACATAATAAAAGGCAGGGAAATAATCACTATAATAAAGAGGAAGGAGAAATCAGGCTTCTGGTAATCTTCCTCAAATGGTTTTGAATTGATAGATCTAGAACGTGATTGACAATCATAGAATCCTAGGTTAGACAGAATTTCCGTAATCCAGTGCTTCCTCCAATCATGTATCCCATCTACACCATCCCTGACAAATGATCATCACGCTTTCGCTTGAACATTCCTAATGACATAGAAACTCCACTACCTACTAGAGATAACTCTGATTTCACTTTCAGACAGATGCAATTCTTAGGAAGCTTTTGGGATTAAAAATAATAACCCTCATGTTGATGATGATGGCCAGCATCTAGAGGGCTCTTACTACGTGCCAGGCAGCACTAGGCTGAATGCTTTACAAATGTGCTATCATTTGCTGCTCACAACAACCTAGGGAGGTAGGGGCTATATTCTCATTCACATTTTACAGATGAGGAAACTGAGGCATACAAAGGTTAAGTTACCTGCCCAGGATCACACAGCCAGTAAGCATCTGAGGCCTAGCAGGAACCCCAAAGCAGATCCAAGTGGTAGAGCTTGAAAGGACCAACCCCTTTATTTTATATGTGAGAAAACGGAGGCCCAGGGATGTTAAGTGCCTTGCCCAAGATAGCAAACATCAGAAGTGGAAGGTTTCTTCATTATACTGAGTCAAAAATCCTGTAACTTCTATCCACTAGAGTTATTTCTTTGTTCTGGTGCCCAGCAGAATAAGATTAATCTCTCCTTCACTTGATAGCCTTTCAAATACTACAAAACAGTGTGATTTTCCATTCCCCCATCCTCTGAGTCATCTCTTTTCCAAAATAAATCTCCCTAGTTCCTTTAGACTTTCCTAGGTTAGTATTGTTTCTAGTGCCCTCATCATCTCTGTTCCCCTTATCCAGATGTGTTCCAGCTTCTTAATATGTCTTTTAAGATATACTTACATTCATTCATTTGTTCAATATACATTTATTAAGCTCCTGCTGTGTCAGTGCATTGGGTGTGGTGTGCTGGAGGTGACATAAAGATCATAGAATGGGAGAATTTGGGAGCTAGATGGAATTGTCTGAGTGAATCTAATTCATTCTACATTTTAGGACATTGAGGCTTATAGGGGTGAAGTGACTTATACAAAAGCATAAAGCTAAGAAAGGAAAGGCAGAATGTGACCTAGGTCTCTCCTCGCTTGACTCCTACAACCTGATATAACAATGCCCCTTCAATGAGTCCCAACCCCCATTAATACATAAGTACTGTTTATAAATCTAAAGATCTTTGATTAATGAGTTATAGTCTTATTTTCTTTCCTTTTGCTCATGTTTATACACTTGAATGCATGTATCTATAGAGGTAGTAAAATAACATATGTTGAGATAAAAACACATGTTTAAGGAACTGATAAAAATATTCATCATCATCATCATCAATGACTTTGCATTTATATAAGACAGGAAAGGAATAAACATTTACACAATGGCAGGCAAGTGCCAGGCACCATAGCAAGCTCTTTACGAATATTATCTCATTTGATCCTCACAGCAACGCTGGGAACTAGGTACTGTGATTAACCCCATTTTACAGCTGAGAAAACTTAACTAGAAATTAGTTGACTTTCCCAAGGTCACATAGCTAGGAAGTGTCTAACTCGGTTTTTCCTAACTCCAGGCCCAGCGCTCTACCCACTGCACCAACTAGCTGTGTTTATATAACACTTTAAGGATTGAAAAGAGTTTTTACAAATATTTTATCATCACAGTACCCCTATGAGCTAGATGCTTTTTTTATCCCCATTCCACAGATGAGGAAACTGAGACTTAGGAAGGTTAAGTAACTCTGCCTAGAATTACAGCTATTAAGTGTAAGACGCTGCATTTTAACTCAGTTCTCCTTAATTTCAGGTCTAACTCTCTAAACCCTGGACCACTTAGGTGTTACTGGATAAATGATCAATTTATTCAATCAATGAACAGTCAGTCAGTTTGTAAATCAGAATTCCAACATAATGGACTTTCATAATGTGATTAAGATGGAAAACATAAAGAAATGTGGAACGATCTATATGAAATAGCATGAAAGAAAACATCGTCTCCCCTCTTCTGATCAACATACATGTGTATGTGCACATGTATGTGTGTATATGCGCATACATGCATGTGTATATATCCAATGCATGTACATATATGCATATACATAGAATGCATGTGTTTGCATATATGTGTGCGTATATATACATATATATGTATATATACGCACACATACCATCAACATGTTGCATCCCATAATTTAAATGCTACTCCTAGAACTCAAGGATCATCTTTGGTCTTATCTTTGTATCTCAGTGCAATGCCTCCCACCTGGAGGATCCTTAATACTTGTTCTAGATTGTTGAAAAACAGAACCAGAAGTTCTGTACCCAGTGACTGTATGAAAGGGAAAATATCTTCATGGACAGATGAATGAGGTAGGGTAGGGCCATTAAAAAGGACAACAGAGGAAGGGATCGACAAGTTTCTATGGACATTCTGAAAGCTGAAAATTCTGTAATCAAGAGTAAGTGGTTGTAAGCATGCTTAATTGGTTTTGTTGCCACTTGAGGTTGTTAATAAATCATGAATGAAGAAAAAATAAACATGAGCTATTATTGTTCTAAATGGTTGATAGTAACCATTATTTAAAACAATAGTCTGCAGTCTGGCCCCCTCACTTTTGCACTAGTAGTTTTAATTTTGAAAATTCAACACTGTGCTTTGTATATAACATTTCTCTGGATAAAAGGTTGTTGAATGGAGTTGGAAAACTCCCTCCAATCAGAGGGCATTCTGGGACTCAGATTTCTTCTCAGGCCTAACTGAATGCTCCTGAGGATTGAATGAAAACTCAGTCCCTTGGGCCTGGATATTCTCTCCTCTAGAGGTCCTCCCAATGCCATTGCTGTGAATTCAAGCTTCAGGGCGCAGGGGGGAATCTTACAGGATCATAAGCTTAGAGACCTTTGAAATCCTCAAGTCCAGTCTTCTTACTTTAGCGGCAAGAAAGCTGAAACCCAGAAAGGTTAAATGACTTTTTCCAGGATGCACCCATCACTCTGCTTCAACCCCTAGCATGGTTTATTGGACATTATTCCTTCTCCCTCTTAAAGTGATCTTCTAAATGGATGTCTGACTATGCCAGTCCCTAATCAATAAACTCCAGTACCTATTCTCTCCAGAATCAAATATAAACCCTTCTATTTGGCTATTAAAGTATTTCATTATCTAGCCCCTTTCTACCATTTCAGGCTAACACTTTACTCTTCTACATATACTTTATGATCCAGTGACACTGATCCCCTTGCCACTCCTGGACTAAGACACTCCATCTCCAGGTGTCTGGAATTTTGCTGGCTGCCCTCCCATGTGTGGAATTCTCTCCTTCCTATCTCAATATCCTTTCCACTGATATCTCAGCTAAATCCTCCTCTCCTTCCCAAAGAAGCTTTTTCTTATTTCCCCTAAACTTCAGCGATTTCCTTAGAGATTAAACTCGATTAATCCTCTATATATTTTGTTTATACTTAATTGTTTACATGTTGTCTCCCCTATTAGATTGTAAGATCTTTAAGAACAGGAACCAGTTTTTCCTTTATTCATATATATAGTACTAAACACAATGCCTGGTACATTCAGTTGCTCATTCATTTTTCAGTCATGTCCCACTCTTTGTGACCCCATTTGGGGTTTTCTTGGCAAAGAGACTGGAGTGGTTTGCCATTTCCTTTTCCAGCTCATTTTACAGATGAAGAAACTGAGGCAAGCAAGGTTAAGCAATATCTGATTTGAACTCAAGAAGATGAATCTTCCTGATTCCAGGCCTGTCACCTAGCTACTCTCTCACATAATAAGTGCTTAATAAATGCTTGCTGATTTGACCTAATAAATGCTTGATCTGGTAACCAACACCTGAGCACTGGATCTATATGGAGAGAAAATGAGTTGGAGTCCTGGTTTTACCACTTATTTCATTTGTTATCCTGGGCAAGTCATTCCCAAGCGTTGTCCTTTGTTCTCTAAGAGGACCAGTGAAATCATGGGTGATGTCTTGCCTTGCTCTTTAATTGGATTTAAGTGAGGCAGAGTTGTGCAAAGTTATCAGCCTCACTCTCTCCTCCTGAGTCATCCAAGTCCAGTGACAGGAGAAAAAAAAAAGATTACCTCACTAATAAAGTGAGGGCTGGACCAGGATCAGTCAATCATTCAATATTTATTAAGTACCTACTATGTGCCAGGCACAATGATAAGAGCTGAGAATTACAATAGGAGACCAAAGACAGTCCCTTCCCTCGAGGCGCTCACTGTCTAATAGGAAAACCTCTAAAATCCCCAGCAGAACATATGACCTTCCAAGGACCCAGACTTCCTGAAGAAGATCTACTTGTAGAGGGGAGGAATTTAAAATAATTCTACCTGGACTGTGACTATAGGCTCACAGAGTGGAAAGGGACCTTAGAGATCATCTAATCCAACTTCTTCATTTGACAAGTGAGGAAACTGAGACCTACAAGGTCATACAGGTAAGAAGTAGAAGAGCTAGCATTCCAATCCAAGTCATCTGACTCCCAACCCAGCGCTCCACTGCACAAGGCTGAACCAATCCATTGGTCCTACCCACCCCAGGTCAAATATGCTGTTGGGCTATACTAGGCTATGATGGCAGAAACAAACTGGGAGTTTTTGTTGTTGTTCAATCATGTCCAACTCTTCATGACCCCACTTGGGGTTTTCTTGGCAAAAGTACCAGAGCAGTTTATCATTTCCTTCTTCAACTCATTTTACAGATGAGAAAACAGGCAAACAGGATTAAGTGACTTACCCAGGGTCACACAGCCAGTAAGTGTCTGAGGTCAGATTTGAACTCAGGTCTTTCTGATTCCAGACCTAGCACTCTATCCACTGAGACACTTAGCTCTCCTAAATAGGGAGCACCATCTTCTAAATCAGATCACCAACATTCATTGCAATTCTTCCATTAACTAATTGTAAAGCCTTGGGCAAGTCAACTTGATTGAGATTACAGAGACCTTAGAGGTCATCTCATCCAAGATCCTTATTTTATAGATGAGGAAATTGAAACTCAAGGAAGCCCAGTGAATGACCCAAGGTCGCACAAATAGTAGGAAGCAGAGATGAGATTGAGTTTAGGCTCTCTGATGCCAAATGGAATGCTTCCCATCTCCCACCCCCAATGTATCAACCTGCCTGTCTGGGTCTCACTTTCCCCATATGTAAATTGAGAAAATTGGACCAGACTATTTCTAGGGCTTCAAAATCGCAGTAACCCTTAGTCTCTTTTGCATAAGGTAACTTATGATTCCTTGGACACCCTCTTACATCTTCATAAAAGCCTGTATGGAAAGCACTGACTTGAAAGATATGCTTTGATAAAATGTTTACTGGAGAGAGAGATCTGGTCTTGTTTTTAAGAGCACTACCCTCCCAGGTCCATTTACACCAGCTAATTCCTTTCAAAACATTGTTTTAACATCATGTTGACACAGCCTTTGTGTTCCCTGTGGAGACCTGGCATGAGCCCTGCTTTTCCTGCCCATACCCAAGGACATGATGCTCTTTCTCTTCTGGCCTCAGAATTGTATGCATCCTTCTCCTTTCTCTTCTATTCCTCTGTTTCAATATCATGCCAGTCTTCTTGGAGAATGAAATTACATTTTCTAAAAGTCTAGAAGTTTTATAGGGTACAGACTATGAATAATCAATATTGAGCACCTTCTATGTGTCTGGTCTGTAATAGGCCTTAACATTGCTTCCTCTATAAATGAGGGTGTTGGAATGAGTGATGGCTAAGGTCCCAAATAATTCTAATTTTATTCTTTTACTGCCTATCCTTTCTTGAACTAAAAACCCCTGTTTTTGTCCCCAGCTGTCCTCTGGCTCCTACCTGAGTACCTGGGCTCTCAGGTGATCTCATATTCTTTCAGACCTAGTGGCAGCGGGATGACACAATAGATAGAGTGCTGGACCTGAAGTCAGGAAGACCTGAATCCAAATCCCCCTTCAGACACTTATTAGCTGTGTGACCATAGGCAAGTCACTTGACCTGTTTGCTTCAATTTCCTGAACTGAAAAATGGGGAAATTAATAGCACCTACCTCACAGGGATATTGTAAGGATCCAATGAGATAATATGAGGCCCCATATAAACGCCAGCTATCCATATTATTACTGTTGAGTTCTTTGTTACTATTATCCAGAAGGAATTAAAGAAATAGTTTATCTAATTGCCTGGACACAAAATACTTTGACCTAATTATGTCAAAAAGATGCTTATAACTCAATAGGGCAGCAGGAGAAGTGATTTCCTACAAGCCTCCATTCTACTAGTCCATCAAAAGAACTGAATGGAAAATGGATTTGAAAAGAGAGTTAGGTCTAATGTATCTGATGTCCTTTATTTTCTATCCCACCATGCTTTTTCCATGAGCCCTCTCCTAATTCCATTTAGACCTATATTTGTTTTCATAACTACTTAAAGTCAAGGTCAGAGAAATTATTAATTGTGTTTCTTTTTCTTAAGAATTTTAAGATGTGTTTTGTTTTTATGTTACAGTCACTTGTGAATATCTGATTAAGTAACTCTAATCATGTGGTATGGGCTGCCCCTCTCTTGGAAATAGATCAATGATAGTCTAAAATTTACCAAGGGAAGTTCAGACTGCTATAGATACAATTACAAAACAAAGAAACAATTACTTAAGTAATTGGAGGGACATTCAGTGATCATGGCTGGGACAGGCCAATATAATAAAAAAGATAATGTTACTTAAATTAGTTTCTAGGCTTAGTGCTATAACAATTACATTAGCAAGATATACTTTACAGAACTAGACAAAATAGTAACAAAATTCATATGGAGGAATGAGAGGACTAGTATCTCAAGGGAAATAATGAAAAAAGTAGAAATGTAGCAAGAATAGCACTTCTAAACCTCAAATTATACCATAAAGTAGTAATCAACAAAACTAGTTGAAACTATCTTTAAAAAAAATAGAAAGTAGATTAGTGGAACAGAGTAGGTAGAGAAGAATCAGAAACAATTGACCTCAGTAATACAGTGTTGATAAACCTGAAAAAATAAATTACTTGAAGAACTCCCTATTTGACAATAACTGCTGGGAAAACTGGAAAGCAGTCTGGCAGAAACCAGGGTTAGATCAATACTTTATACCATATGCCACAATAAGCTTAAAATGGATTTGTGACCTGAATAGTTGAGGTCATACCATAAAAGAATTAGATGATAATCAGCTCAGGTACCTTTTAAAGGAGGCTCTGGTTGGTCAAAAATTCATTTTGTTTTGTTTTTTAAAAAAGACTAAATCTCCCTCTCTTG
This sequence comes from Potorous gilbertii, assembly GCA_028658325.1. Lineage (NCBI taxonomy): Eukaryota > Metazoa > Chordata > Mammalia > Diprotodontia > Potoroidae > Potorous > Potorous gilbertii. Next base: position 56,604,029 of record CM053774.1, on the reverse strand, counting down.
CACACGACACTGGAAGTACAAGGGCCTGGATCCCCTCTGATTGAAACAGGAGATTTGACCTGCTCCATTTTTTCCATAGTGGAAATACTTACCTCTCCTTAAACAATCTAAGCCTTGCCATATTAATGATGAACTTACCGTGGGATATACATTTGTCTTGGGTCTCTGTGGCTTATGAGATCAACCAGCCTCAAATTCTTCGGAATAAAAGATTACAGGCCTGTGCCACCAGAGTCAGAAGTCAAAAATCCTTAACTAAAAAAAGGAATAAAATCATAACAAAGATAAAACAGATAACTTTGAGTCCATGAAATAAACTTTACATGAATAAAACCAATATAGTTAGGATAAAAAAAGGAAACTGTCAATGGAGGAAAAAAGTTGGGCAAACTATCTCTAATAAGGGTCTGATAGTCAAGATATACAGGGAAAATAAATAGATGAGACCAAGAGCCATTCCCTGATGGATAAGTGATTAAAGATTATAAGTAACATTTCTCAAAATGAGAATTGCAAATTTAAAACTATATATATGGAAGATTGCTACAAATCACTAACATATGATATTTTAACTCCCATCTCTATACCTCTGCCCTGGATGTCCCTAATACCTGAACTGTTCTCCCTCCTCACTTCTTTCTCTTAGAATTCTTGGTTTTCTTCAAGATTCTACAGAAACCTTTTCTGGGTCCCTCCAGTTGCTGTTGCCTGCCCCACTAAGGTTACCTTCTAGCTGGTTGGTACATAGCTGCTTCTTATTGTTCAGTTGTGTCCAATACTTTGTGGCTCTGTATGAGGTTTTCTTTGCAAAGAAACTGGAATGATTTGCCATTTCCTTCTCCAGTGGATTAAAACAAACAAAATGAAATGACTTGCCCAGGGTCATACAGCTAATGAGTGTCTGAGGTCAGATTTGAGCTCAGGTCTTTCTGATTACAGGCCCAGTGCTCTATCCACTAAGTCAGTCATCTACCTTCTTCTGTATATCTTATATATATCAATAATAATAAGTAGCATTTGTATAGTACTTTAGGGTTTGCAAGGTATTTACATGTTAACTCATTATATCATCATAGCAACTCTATGCAGCAGTTGTATCAGCAGCATTATCTCCATTTTATAGATGAGGAAATTGAGATACAACAAGGTTAAGTGACTTGCTCAGGGTCACACAGCTAGGAAGTGCATGAGGCTGTTATTTGAACTTCTGAGTCTGGGTCCAGCACTGGTCCACTGCATTGTCTAGCTACCTATATACGTACCTATAGAAGTGCTTGAGGGACATTGAATGACTTAGATAACTTTCAGAATATTGAGTTGATGTTCTTTGGAAGATTTACAGGAAAATATGAATAAAAATGACATAAGAAAGTTTGGATGAGAATACACACAGCAATGAAAGCATGAATCCATTGAAGCAACTATTATGGCCTTTCAAGATTCCTCTTTGGTTGTTAGGTCATTGTTCAGTCGTTTCTGTGGTGTCCAACTCTTTGTGACTCCATTTGGGGTTTTCTTGGTAAAGACACTGGAGTGGTTTGCCATTTCCTTCTCCAGCTCATTTTATAGATAATGAAACTGAGGCACACAGGGTGAAGTGACTTGCCCAGAGACACAAAGTTAGTGTCTGAGGCCAGATTTGAATTCATGAAATTGAGTCTTTTTGATTCCAAGCCTCTATGCACTCTATCCACTGCACCATCTAGCAGTGGATTATTTTCCTATAATGTGTTACATTTCTTTATTTTTTCTAATTAATTTATTTATTTAACCTTAGTTTTCAACATTTCACTTCCACAAGATTTTGAATTCCAAATTTTCTCTTCTCTCCCCTCTTCCCACCCCGACAGCATGCATTCTGATTACCCCTTTCCCCAATCTGCCCTCCCTTCTTTCACATACACCCTCCTCTTATCCCCTTTTCCCAGTAGGGTAAGATCGATTTTCATACCAAATTGAGTGTGCATGTTATTCTCTCCTTAAGCCAAATCTGATGAGAATAAGATTCACTCTTTCACCCTCACCTCTTCTCTCTTCCCCTCCATGGTAAAAGTCATTTCTTTCCTCTTTTGTGTGAGATAATTTACCCCATTCTATCTCTCCCTTTCTCCTTCTCCCAATATATTCTTCTCTCACCCCTTATTTTTATTTTTTTAGATATCACCCCTTCATATTCAACTCAGCCTGTGTCCTCTATCTATATATGTATTCTTTTCAACTACTCCAATACTCTAACCTTGAGAAAACTCTCAAGGGTTACAAATATTATCTTTCCATGTAGGAATGTACACAGTTCAATTTTAGTGAGTCCCTTATGATTTCTCTTTCCTATTTACCTTTTCATGCATCTCTTGATTCTTGTATTTGAAAGTCAAATTTTCTATTCAGCTCTGATCAAAAGATTCATCAGGAATGCTTGAAAGTTCTCTATTTCATCAAATTACCATTTTTTCTCTTGAAGTATTATACTCAGTTTTGTTGGGTAAGTGATTCTTGGTTTTTTTTTAATATATATAATTTATTTGTTTTTCAGTTCTTAACGTTCACTTCCACAAGAATTTGAATTCAAATTTTTCTCCCCATCTCTCCTCACCCCCCACCCCAGGACAGCATGGACCCCATGCACCCCTTCCTCCAGTCTGTCCTCCCTTCTATTACCCACACTTCTTCCATCCCCCTTCCCCTCTATTTTCTGTGGGGCAAAATAGATTTTTATACTCTATTACCTGTATAGCTGAATTTACAGTTACATGCTAAAATAATTTTTAACATTCATTCTTAAAGTTTTGAGTTCCATATTCTCTCCCTCCCTCCCCACCCACTCTCATTGAGAAAATAAGCAATTCAATATGGGTCATACATGTGTAACAATGCAAAGCACTTCCATTGTTGTAAAAAACTAACCACATTTCCCTCTGTCTTATCCTACCCTTCATTTATTCCATTCTCTCCCTTGACTTGTCCTCCCACAATAATGTTTACTTTTCATTATCCCTTTCCCCAGTTTACTGTCCCTTCTATTATCTTCCCCTTTCCTATTCCCTTCCCCCTTGCCTTCCTGCAGGGTAAAATAGATTTCCATATCCAATTGAGTGTGCGTTATTCCCTCCTTAAGCCAAATTCCATGAGAGTAAGGCTCAGTTATTTCCTTTCATCTCCCCCCTCTTCCCCTCCATTGTAAAAGCTCTTTTCCCCCTCTTTTATGCTAGAAGATTTGCTACATTCTACATCTCCCTTTCTCTTACTCCTAGTACATTCCATTCAATAGTAAATTTTTAAAGTATTCTCCCTTCATATTCAGCTCACCCTGTGACCTCTGTCTATGCATATATATACACATACACACATGTACATGTACATACCTACACATATATAATACATATATACCCACACACGTACATTTATATATTCCCTCTAACTACTCTAATACTGAAAAAGGGCTCATGGGTTACAAGTAACATCTTTCCATGTAGCAATGTAAACAGTTCAACTTTAATGACTACCTTTTCACATTTTTCTTGATTCTTGTATTTGAAAGTCAAATTTTCTATTCAGCTCTGGTCTTTTCAACAAGAATGCTAGGAAGTCCTCTATTTCATTGAAATTTCATTTTTTCCCCTGAAGTATTATACTCAGTTTTGATGGATAGGTGATTCTTGGTTTTAATCCTATCTCCTTTGATCTCTGGAATATCATATTCCAAACCCTTTAATCCCTTAGTGTAGAAGCTGCTAAATCCTGTGTTATTCTGATTGCATTTCCACAATACTTGAATTATTTCTTTCTGACTGCTTGCAATATTTTCTTCTTGACCTGGGAACTCTGGAATTTGGCTACAGTACTCCTAGAAGTCTTCCTTTGGGAATCTCTTTCAAGAGGTGATCAGTGAATTCTTTCCATTTCTATTTTACCCTCTGGGTCTAAAATATCAGGACAGTTTTCCTTGATAATTTCTTAGAAGATGATGTCTAGGCTCTTTTTTGATCATGATTTTTAGGTAGACCAATAATTTTTAAATGATCTCTCCTAGATCTATGTTCCAGGCCAATTGTTTTTCCAATGAAATATTTCACATTGTCTTCTAATTTTTCATTCCTTTAGTTTTGTTTTATAATTTCTTGGTTTCTCATAAAGTCATTAGCTTCCATCTGCTCCATTCTAATTTTTAAAGAATTATTTTATTCAGTGAGCTTTTGAACCTCCTTTTCCATTTGACTAATTCTGCTTTTTAAAGTATTCTTCTCCTCGTTGGCTTTTTGGACTTCTTTTGCCATTTGGGTTAGTTTATTTTTAAAGGTGTTTTCTTGAGCATTTTTTTGGAGTCTCCTTCAGAAAAGCTGTTGACTCGCTTTTCATGCTTTTCTTGCATCTCTCTCATTTCTCTTCCCAATTTTACTTGACTTTCAAAATCCTTTCTGAGCTTTTCCATGGCCTGAGACCATTGCATATATTTTTGGAGGTGTTGGATGTAGAAGTCTTGACTTTGATGTCTTCCTCTGATGGTATGCTTTGCTCTTTCTCATCTGAAAGAAGTAAATGGGAGAAAATACCTTTTCACCAAGAAAAAGACCTTCTATAATCTTATTTTTTTTCCCCATTTTTGGGCATTTTCCCAGCCAGTTACTTGACTTTTGAGTCCTTTGTCAAGGATCTGTACATTCTCAGTTCCTCCAAGGTGGCACAATCAAGGAAAAGGAGTTTACTCCTCTTCTGGCCTGTGTTGCTCTGTAAGCAACCACAAACACTCTTCTGCCCGGGATCTGCAAGTAGGATTCCCTCTGTATAGCCACCACCAGCTCTACTATGTCAGCACTTCTCTTCACTCAAGGACCGCCACTCAGAACTGAGACCCAGATCAGCTGCTCAATTCCCCCAGGGTCTTTAGGTTGAGGGATCCAAAAGTGGATGCTGTTATTGCTCTCGGGCCTGGACTGGGGCTAGACTTCACTCCCTTCTCAACCAAGTGAAAGCTTTCTTATTGACCTTATTGATTCTTATTGACCTTTGAAGCTGTCTTTGGCATTTGTAGGTTGAGAAATCTGGGAACTGCAGCTGCTACCCATGATTCTGTGCCCTGAAGCCTGCTCCAGTCCTGTCCCTGCTATGCTGCACGGCCAAGGCTGGGTTGCACTCCACTCTGAGCCCAGTGCAATAAATCTTTCTTGTTGGTCTTCCAGGCTGGCTTGGGCTGGAAATCTCTTTCACTCTGTTGTTTTGTGGCTTCTGCTACTCTAGAATTTTTTTAGAGTCATTTTTTACAGGTATTTCATGGGCTATGGGGGGAGAGCTAGAGCAGGTCAGTCCTACTCTGCCATATTGGCTCCAGTGATTCTTGGTTTTAATCCTATCTCCTTTGATCTCTGGAATATCATATTCCAAGTCCTCTGATCCCTTAATTTAGAAGCTGTTAGATCATGAGTTATCCTGATTGTGTTTCCACAATACTCAAATTGTTTCTTTCTGACTGCTTGCAATTTTTTCTCCTTAGCCTGTGAACTCTCGAATTTGGCTACAACATTCCTAGGAATTTTCCTTTGGGATCTCTTTCAGGAGGCAATCAGTGGATTCTTTCAATATCTAGCTTGCCCTCTGATTCTAGAATATCAGGGCACTTTTCCCAGATAAATTCTTGAAAGATGATTTCCAGGCTCTTTTTTTGTTCATGGCCTTCAGTTAGTGCAATAATTTTTAAATTGTCTTTCCTGGATCTATTTTTCAGGTCAGTTGTTTTTCCAATGAGATTTCACATTGTCTGCTATTTTTTCATTCTTTTGATTTTGTTTTATTATTTCTTGATTTTTCATAAGCTTCCATCTGCTCCGTTCTAATTTTTAAGAAAATTATTTTCTTCAGTGAGCTTTTGCACCTGCTTTTCCATTTGACCAATTCTTCTTTTTTAAGATATTTTTGTCCTCATTGGCTTTTTAGATATTTTTTGCCATTTAGATTAATCTATTTCTTAAGGTCTTATTTTCTTCAACATTTTTTGAGTCCCTTTTAGCAAGCAGTTGACTTGTTTTTCATGGTTTTCTTGTATTACTCTCATTTCTCTTCTCAATTTTTGCTCTGCTTTTCTTACTTGATTTTCAAAATCCTTTGGATGGAGGAGCTTTGATTTTATTCTATTGTATTTTTTGATCTTCCTTGTCACCAAAGAAAGACTCTATAGTCTGATTATTTTCCCCATTTTTGCTCATTTCCCCACCAGTTACTTGACTTTTGAGCTCTTTGTCAAGGTAGCTCTCTGCTTCCAGTGGGGGTGGAGGTATATAATGTCAATCACTTGATCTCCCCACAATCTGTGGGTCTAGAGCTCCAGAAAGAGCTACTGCAGCTGCTGCCACTGCTAGAGCCTCCTCTTCCCCCTTTGTTGCCCGGGGGCTGGGCTCAGATCATACCCCCTTCTCACATAAATCAGACAGACTTCTTTTCCACTGACCTTCCAAGTTGTCTTCAGTGTTTTGGGGTTAAGAAGCCTGAAAATCACCACAGCTGCCAGTGATTTAGTCCTGCCACAGCCGGCCTGCTCAGGCCACGCTGGACTGTGCTCCACTTCCAGTCCAGCATGTTTACCATCAGCCTTCTAGGTTGTTGTGGGCTAGAAATGTGCTTCACATTGCCATTCTGTGGATTCTGTAGCTCCAGAAATTGCTTAAAGTCATTTTTATAGATATTTGGGGGTTTGGGGGGAGCTCAAGCAAGTCCCTGCCTTTACTTTTTACTTTTTACATCTTGACTCCACCTATGCATTACATTTCCTAACAGAGATTTCATGCTATCCCTTCACTGGCATGTTTGAGAGGTTAAGACCTAGCAAAGGTCAGAAGTTTTCTCTGAGGTCAGCAATTTTTTTTTTTTATTTCATTGTAACTTGTATATACATAGGTTCAAAATACTTGGTTGTTGAATCTAATCAAAGCCCTTTCTACCTCTACTCTTGCTCTAGTTCCATATTCAAAAATTAGTCTAAATAAACCATGGCAATACAAGCATATTTGTCCTGTAAATATGAGACATGACTCTGAAATAATGTGATATTATCATTTATGTTTGGTGAACGTAAGCCAGCAGTCAGGAAATGTGGGTTCAAGCGGTAATGATTCTGCCATTTACTATTAATCACCTGGTCAAGTAACTCATCATCTCTTCTCTTTTTTCCTCCTATCTTGGAAATGGGAATAGTAAATTCTGACCTTTCTATCTCACAGATTATTTGGGAGCATTATAGGATTATAACATTACAACTGGAAGAGACCTTAGAAGCCAACAAGTCTAAATACTTCCTTTTATAGATGAAGAAATTGATGTACAAAGAGGTTAATAACTTCCCAGGGTCATGGATAGTGAGTGCCTTTAGCAGGATTCATACTCCAGACCTTCGGATTCAAGTCTAGTAATGACCTTTACATCACTGGCAGCCACAATGAGATAATAGGAATATTTTTCGAAAACTCCTTGGATCTTACATCTAGATTCCTCTGGGGTTTTAAACCTGGGGAACCTGTGAACTTTCCATTTATATTTTGATAACTATACTTCAAACTATATTTCCTTGGTAACCATATGTATTTAATTTTATGCATTTTAAAACATTATTCAGAAAAGAGGTCTGTAGCCCTCTCCAGAATGTTAAAAGGGTCCATGGACAGAAAAGGCTAAGAATATTTGACAGTCAGAGACCTAAGAGGCTATCTAGACCCACCCCTCACTTTGCAGTTGAGAATACTGAGACCCAAGCCTTCTAAGTGAGGTGTCTTGCCAAGAGAGCACCTGGCACAGAGCAGGTACTTGAGATATGTTTGTTGATTGATTGATTGTCCAATGTGGCACGGGTAGTGTCAAAAACTGGACTCAATTCACTGTATCACCCTGATTCTTCCTCTTGATGGTCACACTTCTTTTTTTTTCCATTTTTCCATCCAAAAGGTTACCCTCTACAAAATGGATGCAGCACTTTTGGACTAACCTCAGGGGTTTGATTACTAGACACCCTGGACCTGTCAATACTGAATTAAGCCTAGGGTGGTCTCTACCACAGAAGTATATTGTAGTGAAACAAAGTAGGCAAAAACAAAACAAAGAAACAAAACAAAACAAAACAAACGTGCACTTTGCCTCTTTTCCTAGAGTATTTCAAGAATTAATTAACATGTGTAAAGTGATCTGAAAGACTGGGATGAGAAGAGCCAGAGAATTGCAAAGTGTCATTATTTCCACCTGAGGCAAAAGAGCTGGAAAAAGGAGAGAGAGAGAGAAGAGGGAAAGGAAGCAAAGCTTGAAGAGGAACTAGGCCCCCCTTGTCTTCTGCAGCCAGCTCTTTGGCCCATGGCCAGATTGGACTCCTCTCCTGGCAGCCAGCTTTGGCTTAAGCTGTTTTCTCAAGGCCTACATCCCAACTCTGCTCCCGACTCAGCCCTCTTGATTAAGAATTCTTAACGGGAGGGAGGCAACTAGAGGAGAGAATGGGGATGCAACACAGGGGCAAACCTTGGTGATTAACCTGATTTTTAGAAGGCAAAGAGTCAAAGAAGAGCAGAGATCATGGGACATCATAGAAGGTAGGAGCTGGAAAGGGACCCCAGAGGGTGTCAGACCAGATCTTTTTGTTTTACAGATAAGCAAATTGAGATCTAAAAAGTTATGTCCAAGGCCATACAGAATCACAAAATTTGAGAATTAGAAGGAACCCCAGTGGCCCATATACCAAAGGAATCTCCCCTAAAATACACAAAAGGGACACAGTAGGTAGAATGCCAGCCCTGGAGTAAGGAGGACCTGAATTCAAAGCTAGCCTTAGACACTTACTGGCTGCATGACCCTGGGCAAGTCACTTAACCCTGATTGCTTCGAAAAATAAAAAGTAGCCAGCAAATGTTCACTCACCACCTCTCAAGGCAGCTCATTCCACTTTTGGATGACTCTATTAGGAGATTTTTCCTAACATTAAGCTTAAAATTGGCCCCTCTGTGAATGTCCACCCTATTGCCCTTGGTTCTGTCCACGGTGCCCAATAGAACACATCTAATCCATCCTCCACGACAGTCCTCCAAAATATGTAAAGATATAATATGTGTCCAGGTCAGAATTCAAACCCAGGTCTCCTGGCCTCTCATCAGTCATTACCAAGTCTGGAACCTCAGAAATCTTCAGCAATGGAAGGGAAATATGCCTTACCATCATTCCCCAGCTCCTTGAAAATTCCTGGATTTTCTCAATTAGGGGATAAATTTTGCAAAAATACAATATAGTGAATAAGCCACAGAATATGTTTTGTTCATTCATTCTGACAAGCCCAGTTTTGTTGTAATAATTTGGGACTGTCACCCATAGTAGGCTAATAAATGCCCTGTAACATGAAGGGTGAAAGTAATGGAGTCCAAGACGCAAGCTTTAAATCTTCATTAGTAACCAAGTGAAGCTAGTGGGTTCACAGACGGTGGCGAGGCTTGAGGAGATGAGCAATATGAGGATGAAACAGGGCTCTAGTAAATCAGAGAATTCCAGAATTGTAGAAGGGAAAGGGACATCAGAGCCCATATGGACCAACCTGTCTTTGGAGTCCTGTCCTCTCTGTGACATCTCTTATAAATAGCCATTCAGCCTCTGCTCTAATACAGAGCTCTAATCACAAAAAAGTCCTTACCTCACAAAAAGAGGCTCATCCCATTATAAATAACTCTTACAATTGTTAGGAATGTTTGCCTTATGTTGAAACTGAAATCTGCCTCCATATAATTAGAGATGAAGTGTGGTATAGGAGGAAAGATACTAGAAATTTGTTGTTGTGTCTGATTCTTCATGACCCCTTTTTGGAGTTTTATTAGCAAAGATACTGAAGTGGTTTGCAATTCCCTTCTCCAGTTCATTTTATATATGAGGAAACTGAGGCAAACAGAGTTAAGTAACTTGCTCAGGGTCACAGCTCCTAAGTGTCTGAAGCCAGGTCTGGCTTTCTATTCATTGCTCCATCTAGCTGCCCTCAGAGTCAGGAAATACATGAATTTAAAGCCTACCTCTGATACTTTCTAGTTGTGTGACCACAGAAAAGTTGTTTGGCCTCTCTAGACCTCAGTGTGTTCATCTATAAAATAAAAATAGAAATTTCTAGAGTGCATACCTCATAGGGTTATTAAAAAGATCAAAGATGATAATGTAAAAAATAAAGCATTTTGCAAATATATATATACATACATATGTATATAATAATCTATATAGATAGATGGTATAGAAAAAGAGATAGAGAAAGTGATAATGAGAGCGGTAGAGATATATGTTTTTGCTTCTAAGTGGTTATTTCATAAATAATCCTGTTTAGATAGGGAGCTGCCAATGAGAAATGTCCTCTACCTCTGCAGACTGGCACCTGCTCTACTTACCAAAGTCTTAGGGAGTTGACTGACATGCTTAAAGGTTAAATGACTTGCCCAAGGACATGTTACCAATGCGTGTCAGGGGTATGATTTGAACCGAGGTGTGATTTATGATATAAAAATCAAATCGTATATTTATTTATACACATCAAGTGTACACACAAACGTGCACTCTCAGATGCTGCTTCTACTTTCTGCCAAGTCAAATTTTCAGATGCCCAGGACACATCAATACTACCTTAACAGCCAAGATGAAGAGGAGATGTTTAAACTTCTAATCATCTTTTTGTTTGTTTGTTTTCCAGTGGAGTTCCTTCTAACTCCTAATACTCTGACACATGCTAAATGGTTAGCAAACTCCTATCCCTTCTTAATCTCCTCATCCCAGTGATAGGAACTCTCAATTGACAAAATAATCCTCCCTAACTTTTTCTGTTTGCTTCCTCATTCCCCTCCTTTTCAACTCTACCTCCTCCAATTTTCCACTCCGTTTCTCCCTTCCCCTTCACTGTGTCCTCTGGAATTCCCACTCTATAATTAAGAAACTTCCTTGTTCCTGTTGCTCCTTCTGGTTTCAGGCACTTATTAACATTTGGCTGATGGCCTTCCTTCTTATTTCCTAACTTTGTAGCACTACATCCTTGGCCATCCTTTCTAGGGCTTCATTTTCTTCATACGGTGCCCCCCCAAGTCATTGTTCCCAGTGAGGGAATAGAAATACTTTTTGGTCCCCACTGTTACTTCCAGACACTACCACCATCACTCTTGTTCTCTGAGGTTCATGATCACCCAAATACATCACCTAATCCAGATCCTGATGCCTGTTTTTCACTGATCCCCCAGATCATTTTCTCTACCTTTTCAATCAGTTGTTTTGTTGTTCATTTGTTTCAGTTGTGTATGACTTTGTCACCCCATTTGGGGTTTCTTGGCAAAGATACTGGAGTGCTTTGCCATTTTCTTCTCCAGTTCATTTTACAAATGAGGAAACTGAGGCAAACAAGGTCAAGTGACTTGCCTAGAGTCATATAACTAGTAAGCATCTGAGGCCAGATTTGAACTCAAGTCTTCCTGACTCCAGACTTGATACTATATCACTTGAGCTAGTATTCATTGAAAGCTAGTGCTTTTCCTATGAGCTAGGAATTCATAGTCTCCTTCTATACCCTAACCCCTGTCATCATACAAGGAATTTCAACATTTATGTTGAACGTAAATGTTGAAGTTGTCTCAAAGGTCCTAACTTCCATGTTCCTCAATCTACTTAACTTCCATGACCTACCCACTATAAACCATTTGTGTTACCATCACCCACAAGTGCTCTACTTCCATCATTTCCTTCTTGAAAATGACATCATTTTCAAGATCTGCAATTCTATTATCTAATCACAAGCTTTTATTCCATTTCTCCTCATCCCTTACTACTTATTACACTAATCTATGTCCTCACTGGGAACCCCAGTCTCTCCATCTCTCAATCTTCCTCAGGCCAGCTTTGACTGTACTCTTCTCCATTCAATCTGCAATCTCCATGCTTAGTGAAACAATTCAACGCTCCGCTATCTTCTCTTTAATCTTTCACACCTTTATCCTCTCAATGTTCATGTCTTGCCAACACCTGCATTATTTCCCCCATCTTATTCATTAGCTGGTGAGTAGAGTTGGAGGAAAGTCACAACTGAATCCACTACAAATTTGTTACCTAATCTCGACAGGGCACTCACTGCAGCAAAGCAATTCTCCTACTCCTCCCTTACGAATTTTGTCCACTTGCCACAGCAGCTACTGAATCCTGCTATTTGCTGCCTCATTCCCAACTCCACCTCCCCAATATCAAACATTAACAACATGACTTGAAATTGTCAATGAAAGGAAAATGTTGGGGTCCTATGACATCTGCCACAAACACATATCATTGTCAGCCAAAGCTAACCTTAGGACAAAGAGCAACTATTATTCAGTCTTTAGATGTTTTCCGTGTCCAAGGTCTCAAACAGTTTATAGCATAATGTAGCTTACTCAAGTTCACACAGATACTAAATGGCTTAATTGGAATTAGAAAACATTTTGGTTTAAGAAATATTCTGACATATGGAAATCTGAAACTAAAGAGCATGTTACTTGACATTTTATTTTTTAAAAAGTTTTCTCATTTTACAGAATAATTCATCAGAGTCCTTTAAATAAATCTCCTAATATTTATAATTTAACAATATAATAACAATTAAAGAGATAAGTTATAGAATTATATGAGAGACTAGAAGGACTTTAGAAATAAAATAATAGTTAAAAGTCATCAGAAATGAAAATAAAGAACAAACTAAAATGCTCAGGGCATGGGGGAAGCATGTATTATGCATCTACTGTGTGCCAGGTCTTCTGCTTAGCTCTTTACAAATATTATCTCATTTGATCCTCAAAACTACCCTGGAAGATAGGTGCTATATTATTCCCATTTTATAGTTAAGGAAAAGGAGGCAGACAGAGATTATGTGACTTGCCGGGGGTTACACAGCCATTAATTGTCTGAGGAGGGATTTGAACTGAAGTCTTCCTGACTCCAGACCCCAGCAGTATATGCAGCTAGGTAGTTTATACATAGCTTAACAAAAACATATCAATTTTACATATAAGGTACACCAACCTCCTTTGGAGTAAGGACTATGTCATGTTAACCCTTCTATACATCACAGTACCAAGAAGAGTACCTTATACAAAGTGAATGCTAAAACAAGATATTTTTCTTAAATTGAGTTGAATTGGAAAAGTTGAGGGCATGTACTCTCTCAGACATTTACTATCTGTGTGTTCCTGGGTAAATCACTTCACCCTGTTTGCCTTAGTTTCCTCATCTGTAAAATGAATTGGAGAAGGATATGGCAAACCATTCCATCTTTGCCACGAAAACCCCAAATGGGGTAACTTAGTCAGATGTGACTGAACAAACCAATCCCTACAAAAATACCATTGCAGGTAATAATACTTTAAACCAGTGGTCTCTAGATTTTTTGATAGTGCATAGCTATCAGAAAAAAAAGATCATGAGCATTCTTCCTCAATATGTGTATATTTACTTAGTTTTGGACAGTGTAGTACATAGAGAGTTGTTCTTGTAATAGGCAAGACCTGAGTTCAAGCCCCACCTCTGCCACTGGTTGCTTTTGTGATCATAGGCAGGGCATTTAATTTCTCAGATCTCCAGGCAACTCTCTCTAAGACTGTAAGTCATAGAGAAAGTTCTGACTTTCAGTGACAGGAATTTCCTCATCAGAGAGTTTCCCATATCCATAAAACCACAGGTCTAGTCCTTATCCTGTATAAATTACAGACATGTTCTATTGTACTAGTAATTATGTACATCATAAGACTTACACAGAAACAGAAATTTTAAAAGGTAAAATAAAGATGAAATAATATTAAATCTCAGAGTCAATAGGGAAAGGAGTAACATTGACTTAAATTTTGGGGAAATCATTTTGGCAACAACATGGAGGATAGATTGGAGGGGGCAGAGGCTTAAAGTAGAGAAACCAATTTGGAATATATTGTAATAGTCCAAATGAGAGGTGAAATGAGCTTGAAGTAGAGTGCTAGATGTGTGAGTAGTGAGAAGACAGATGAGAGAAATATTATAGAAGAAGAAAAGATAAGAGCTGATTAGATATGTGGGATAAGGGAGAACTAGGCACTGAAAAATGACATTGAGCTTGTGAATCTGGGTGGCTAGAAGGACAGCGACAGGAAAGTTGAAAAGAGGGGTGGGTTTGGGAAAAAAAGATAATGTAATGATATCTATGATGCCGGTCAGAACCCATGAATTCCTGCTCATCCTGTATGACTCACTCTGTAGTACCAAAATAGAAAGGAAGGAGATGGAACACTTACTCATAGGTCACTGCCCTGAACTTCAGAACTCAATCTCTGAGGGGCACCTGCCCCAGCAACAAGGTAAAATGGGGAGGGGGCAGTGGTAGGATATGCTGGAGGCTTGGAAGGGGAGTGTGGCTGCAGAGATTTTCCCAATGGTAACCAAATCAGCAGCTGCTGTCAATGCTTGGTAAGTTATAACTGTCTTATGATTGCCTCAGAAAGAGGAACCTGGGAGCCTCTATATTGGAGGGAGGAGGTGGTTTGAAGGAGTATTCAGGAGAAAAGATAGGTATGTTTGTGTTGCAAATAGGTCTCAGGATTGATAGAGGGGCAAGATAGGACAAGACTCACCTTCCCATCTTTTGAATGACAGGTCATGGTCAAGCAACGAGTAGACTTTGTGAGTTGTTTTTTTGTTTGTTTGATGATTGTTTTAGTCACTATTTTTTGAAATTCTACGTATAATAAAAAAAGCATTTCCATGTACAAGGTAGAACATAAAAAAAGATTGCAAATGTAACTGTGATTCTGTACTATGTACAGCTTGTCTTTTTTTAAAAAGTGTGTCATAAATTCAACTTGCTACTTTCAAAGCTTTATTTGTTTATTTGTGCCTCCTTTTGAATTTCCTTCAATTTTCTTTTGTATGTCTCAATGAACTTTTATTTCTTTTCTCTCTCTTTCATTTGGCAATACGATGACTGCCCCCAATCCCATTTATTCTCTCTCCACCCCCATTAAAAGGAAACAAAATCAAACTTGTTAACAAATATTATCAAGCAGAACAAATCTATCAACTTGCCAAGTCCAAAAACGAATCTCTAACTTAGCACTTAGAATCCGTCATGTCTCTTGGTGCCCTTACGTTGCGGTTGGCTGTTGTGCTGATTAGAGTTCTTAAGTCTGAAAATAATTTTTTACTTTACAGTGTTGTTATAATTATTCTGGTTGGGCTCACTCTAATCTTCTGCGCATATAATTCTTCCCAGGATTCTCTGAAACTATTCCATTCGTCATTTCTTATGGTGCAATATTATTCTATTAAATTCATACATCAGACTTGGTTAAACCATTTCCCAACTGATAGGTAGCCCTGTTGTTTCTAGTTCTTTAGTACAACAAAAAGAGTTCTTATAAATATTTGCATCCATGTACGTCCTTTACCTTTTTCTTTGTTCTCTTACAGAAGTGGGGAACCTGAGGCCTCAAGACCACATGTGGCCTCTAGGTCTCCCCTTAATAAAAGGATTTGTTCTGTAAAACTTGGACTCGGTCAAAAGGATACACCCAAGGACCTAGAAGGTCACCTGTGGCCTCAAGGCCTCAGGTTCCCCACCCCTGCTATAGAGTATAAGTCTAGTAGTATTATAGTGAGGCCAAAAGGTATGGACAGTTATCTGGCAGGCATAGTTCCAAATTACTTTCTATAGTGGCTAGAACAATTTACAGCTCCAACAGCTATATATGAGTGTACCTGTTTCCCCAGCCCTCCCAATGACTGTCATTTTCCTTTTTGTCATCTTTGACAGTCTAATGGGCTCAAGATAGGACCTCAGAATTGTTTTAATTTGTATCTCTAATTTTTAGTTTTTGTGGAAGAATTTTTACATGGATCTTGAGGGCTTTGATTTTTTTTCTTTCAAGAACTGCCTATTCATATCCTTTGAACATGTGTCTATTGGGGAATGGCTTTTGTTTTTTATATATTTGAATCAGTTACCTATATACTGTGAATGTAAAATCTTCATCGGAGAAACTTGCTACAAAAATTTCCCCACAAAGTAACTGTTTCTCTCCTAATGTTAACTTCATTGATTTTTTTATGCAAAAACATTTCCAATTCTAAGTAATAAAAATTATCCATCTTATCTTCTGTGATCTCTCTTGTTTGAGGTCAAACTTTCTCTCTCTTCATTGTAGTGAAAGCTATCACTTCCCTTACTCTTGTTTATTATCTGACCTCTTTCATCTAGTTCCTCCAGCTTTTTGGAGCTTATCTTGGCATATGCTATGTGATACTCGTCTAAAACTAATTTCTGCCAAAATGCTTTCTATGGTTCCCAATAGCTTTTGTTAAATAGTGAATCCTAACCTCAGTAATTAGGGTAACTAGGTATATCAAATACTTTGTTTTCTTTTTGCTTAGAAGGCTTAGATCTTCTGGCTGGAACATTTTTCTAGTGTCCATAGGCTTCTGGTTTTCTCTTTGTATAGATCTAGGCTGGAAAAATGCACTCGTCTGATTTATGTTCTCCTATGTATACTTTCTCTGATTTTAATTTTGCTACAGACTTAGATAAATGGCTTTTCTTTGGTAATTGCTACATATTTTCATCGTGAAACTGGCTTCTCTTTGAATTTAATGATCCTTACTCAAGCTAGCATTCCTTTTTTTCATTCTTACTAGAGTAGTTTTAGGAGAATTAGGCTACTCTCCTCATCACTCCCACCTCAGCTAGAATGCCATCATTCCCACTTTAGACACCATAGCTTACACTGTTATTAGTAGCAAAATCATGATACTGTAACAAGAACACTAGATTAGAAGTTAGGACACTTGGATTTTAGCACTAACTCTTATGTGATTTTCACTTAGACTTACAAACTTTATGACCCTTAGTTACACAATGGGCCTGGTGGGACCACACCTTTTCTCATGGGTTCTACCAAGTACCTGATCATTGCAGGAATTCAAGCTCTCCTCACTGTCACAGCAGATGACCCTAAGGGCCACATAGGTGGAGTTTCCTGTAGGGAAACGTTAAGGGGGAAGATGGATGAGGTCACCCCAACTTCAGGTTTCCGAAGGCAAAGACTCTAGGAAGAAGCTGGCATTAGAGGAAATGCCATTTTCCTTCATGTCCCTATCCCCAGTTGTACAAAGGACTTCAGGGAACTTCCCCTTGTGTGAGATCTGGGACTTCTCTCCATTGAACTGAATTACCTCTCTCCCACTGGAAGAGTTCTTTCATTCTGAATTGTTTATGTTCTCTTATGTATACTTTCTCTGATTTCTGTTCTACTACAGATTTGGGTAAATGAATTTTCTTTGGTAATTGCTTCATGTATTCATTGTAGCATCTGATGAGTATTTGGTGAGAAAGGGGTAAAGCTTTTAATATAGAGTGTAGGGCCCCCTCACTTTCCCCAATAATGAACCACATTCACAGGTTAGCTTGAACCTGACAACCTTATCCTCTAGACTAATAATATTTAAGGGAACAGGCAGATAAAATTCTAGCCCAGCAGTGGGGAACCTGTGGCCGTCTAGGTCCTTGTTTATAGCCTTTTGACTGAGTTCAAGTTTTACAGAACAAATCCTTTTGTTAAGGAGATTTGTTCTGTAACGTTGGAATTCAATCAAAGGGTTGCACTTGAGGACCTAGATGGTCACATGTGGCCTTGATGCTCAGGTTCCCCATCCCTGTTCTAGCCCTTTCTCTGAAAAAAATAGAAGGGTCTCTGGCTACCACCTCCTGCTTCCCTTTCTGGAAGGAATGAAAGTTTCCCTCAGAGAAGGGTAGTGGGGATATGAAGATAGAAACGTCTATTCTGACTCCCTTTGAACCATGTAATACCCCCATGATACAGATGGGAGGGGACAATCTTTGTTATATTAACATGATGCTACAATTCAGAACAAGATTCAAAGAAATAGTATAAACATTCAAGTTCCATTATGGACTTAGTACTCTCCTGCCACTCCAGTGTTTCTGTTGATCAACAACTCTCTCTGTCTGTCTTCCAAGGGATCATTCAAATGCACAGTCAATTCACATAAAGAATTATACAAGGTGTTGGGGATATAGAAATGAAAAGAGAAAAAGTTCTTACTTACAAGGAGCTTACAGCCTATTGATGGAAACATCATATACCCAGAAAACTTAAATTCTCTCTCTCTGTCTCTGTCTGTCTGTCTGTCTCTCTTTTCCTCCCTGTCTCCATATATATGTATATACATGTATATATGTATGTGTATGTAGGTACATATGTATGTGTGTATATATACACACACCAAAAAGTAGAAATATACGATGTTAGTTATGTGAAAGCAATAACAACTGGAAATCAGGAGAAACCACTTATGGGAAATGGTATTGAGTTGGTTCTTAAAGAAAACTAGTCATTCAAAAAAGTGGAGGTGAGAAGGTAGAAAATTCCAGTCATCAGGACAGCCTATATAAAGGCTCAGAGCTGAGGGATGGAATGTTCCATACAGGAAGCATCAAGCTAGAACATAAAGAGCTTGAAAGCATGTGATGTGAAATCAGTCTAGAAAAATAAATTGAGGGTAAAAACTACTAAAAAAAACAAAAAAGAAAAAGAAGTTGTGGGCAGTTGGTTGGTGCAGTAGATGGGGCACTGGGCTGGGAACCAGAAAGACTCATCTTTGTGAGTTGGAATCCAACCTCTAGACACTTACTAGCTGTGTGACCCTAAGCAAGTTGCTTAACCCTGTTTGCCTCACTTTTCTCATATGTAAAATGAAATGGAAAAAAAAGTGGCATATACTCCAGTATCTGCACAGAACACCACAAATAGGGTTACAGAGAGTCAGATACAATGGAAACAACTAAACAATATTGGTACTTGTTCTGCATATTGAAAAACAAAAAGGATTCTTAGAAGTGGACATGATGAGAGAATGCATGCTAGGTTATGGAGGAGAGTGTCCAGTTCAAAAACAGAGATAAAACATCGAGTGGGAGGAACAGAGAAGACCAATTTGCCATGGATCATGAGTGAAGGAACAATTATATATGATGACACTAAAAAAAGAAAAGAAAAAGAAGTTGAAACCAGATTATGAAGGGCTTGCAAAATCAAACAAAGTTTATCCTAGGGGCCAAAGGCAGCCACCAAAGCTTCTTGAACAGGTGAATAACATCAGACCTGTCAAACTCATGTTTTGGGAATATCAGTTTGCAGTTGTGTGGAGGATGGATGAAAGTAGGGAGAGACTAGAGATTAATTAGGTGACTATTGCATTAATTCAGGCAACAGGTGACATGAGATTGAACTAGGGTGGTGTGGAAAATGAGAAAGGGAGGGATACAAGAAATTCTGGGAAGGTTAAGTCAACAATTTTTGGAAACTGATTAGATCCTAGTTAAGGTCTGTGGATCCCAGTGTAGGATATGCCCTATCAATTTGTCCTCTATATTCTTAAGTCTATTTAAAACACTTTCACTAGACTTTTCCTGAGCCACAGTTGGAAAAAAATAATTTATACATGCTATCAAAGACAATTCTCCTTTTCAAAGGAAGTGGAAAAGTGGATATTATCTGAAGGCAGAGGAAATAGTTTCAAAACTCAGCTTTGCAGTTGAAAACCCCTATAACCTGGGACAAATCAGCAAACTGCTCTGGGTTTCATTTTTCTCATCTGTAAAATGGAAAAGTTGGATCAGATAGCTTGCAAGATCCCTTTCTACTCTAAATTCAATAGTCATTTATTAAATATCAGCTATGTAGTGGGCTATTGTTAAGTGTAGGAATATACAAAGATGATCATGAAAACAATTTCTGCCCCCAAGGGAGCTCATATTCTATGAGGGAAAAGCAATACATACACAGATAAATAAATACAAAGTATAAACAAAATTAATACAAAATAATTTGGGGATAGTGTGGGAAATGCTAAAAACGGAGAGGGGGGATCAGGAGGGTTCCTGTAGGATGTATCACTTGAGCTGAGCCTTTAAAGCAACTAGAGAGGTTATAGGGGAGGGAGATGAGGAAGGGGACTCAGGGATTTTCTTGTACCAAAGGTACAGAGATGGCAGATAAAATGTCATATATGGAGGACACCAAGTGGTACAATTCAATTGGAATGTTGCAGACATAATTGTCCACTCTGCCATTTACTAGCTAAGTGACCTTGGGCAAATAATTTCCTTCTTTGGATCTCAATTTCTTCTCTTGTCAAATGGGGGAATTCGATTAGAGGAACTCTAAGGTATCTTCCAGCTCTGATAGTCTATGATTGTAAGTTCGCGACCTCTGGGGTCATCCATTTGACGTTTTCCCATATGCCTACCAAATATGGATAGGGATTTTCTAAGTGCCTAAGCCACAAAACAATCATCTATATAAATCGAAATTTTTTTTGTTTCTAGAGACACTAAAGAATTTTGGAAGTGAAAACTTCTTTCCTTAGTGATTCATTTCCAAATTTTTGTGTCTTCTCATCTGAAATATCTTATGGTCTTAGAAATATGGTAAAACAAAAAAACAAATTTTAAAAACCACACATTCCTCAGGCTCCAAAGTCAACCAGGCTGCTCTTCTAGACATTTCATCATTTGTCAGAAGTATTTATTTTTTTCACCCAAAATCTTAAGATTTTAGATCCATGGAAATTAGTTGTTCCATGTCTCTTGGAAATCATCTATTTCCTCATTTATTATGGCATAATAGTATGATAGGTGACTTTAAAAAGACATGGAAAGACTTGTATGACCTGATGCAGAGAGAAGCGAGTAGTCAGAAGAGCAATTTATGCTGTAACATCAATATTATAAAAATCAGTAATTTTGAAGACTTGTAGAAACTGAAGAATCAAATGAACAGAGCCAAAACAGTAATTGGTATGATTATAAAAAACAACACAGTAAAGATAAACAACTTTGAAAGCTCTTATGTCTGATCAACATAATAACCAACTATGATTCCACAAGACCAATGAGAGCTGGGAGATTATAGGTTTAGGGTTCAGAATGAGATTTTATTTTTTAATATGGCCAATGAGGGAACTGGTTTTCCTTGGTTATGCATATTTGTTATAGGGGATTTGCTTTTCTCTTTTTTATTTTTCATTGGGGTAGAGGGTGGGAAGGAAAAATAGATTTCTGTTCATTAAAAACATAAAATTTAATTCAAAAAAAGAAATAGTGAGTTCAGCATCCAATTCCTGGTTTCTTCTGCCTCTACCACCAGGTACTATCATGGAACAGAATGTGCAAGTCTAGTTTCTAGTTTCAATTAGTGTTAAGTGATCCTAGCGTCCTATTAAGGTTCTGGCACAATAGCCACATCCAGATTGTAAGGGGACTACTCCTCAAATGTTTCCACCAAAGGAACTGCCCAATTCAGGTCAGCTACCTCCAAACTCATCATAAAAAGGGTCTCCCCTCCCAGGTCTGTTGAAAAGGTTCATGGCTGGGTCATAGAATCATAGCTCTCAGGCTAGAAAGTTCCTTAGAGGTCATTTAGTCTAAAAGACATTTTATACATGAAAAAATTGAGATATAGGGAGATCAAGTGCCCAAGGCAAAATCTGCAACCAGGTTACATTGCTTCTTTTATAACTCAGTTCCTACTAACCTAGGTGGGCTATCCCCAATGCTTCTGATATAATGTCCCAATGATAATATTGTCACAGTTTGGGTGGCCAAAGGAGCTAATTTTGTGAAGCATTCCTACTCTGCCACTAACTCAACAACCATCCATTTTTGATCAGTCATTCACCTAATTTGTAGGTATACTATGTTGTCGTTGTTCAGTCATTTTTAGTCGTGTCCAACTCTTCATGACTCCATTTGGGGATTTTCTTGGCAAATATACTGGAGTGGTTTGTCATTTCCTTCTCCAGCTCATTTTACAGCTGAGGAAATTAAAGGAAACACAGCTAAGTGACTTGCCCAGGGTGACACGGATTGTAAGTGTCTGAGGCAGATTTGAACTCAGGGAAGATAAATTTTCCTGTCTTCAGGCCCACCACTTTATCCACTGAGACACCTAGCTGCCTCTATACATCACCTCTATTGGAAGCTCTGCAGGGGTGGGGAATCTGTGGCCTTAAGGCCACATGTGACCTTCTAGGTCCTTGGATACAGCCTTTTGACTGGGTCCAAATTTTACAGAACGAACCCTTTTATTAAGGGAATGTCTTCTGTGAAGTTTGGATTCAGCCAAAGGGTCACACTTGAGGACCTAGAGGGCCACATGTGGCCTCAAGGTGACAGGTTCCCCACTCCTGCTAGGGTCATAGTCGTTGTGGGAGGGAATAATCTCTTTGCCATGCTCGTGTTAGTGAGAGAATTTTGAAATAGCTGACCGCAAATTCCCTACAGCCTTTTACAAAGGCACTCTCAAGAGATAAGGAAAAGTTCAGAAGTCATTGCTAAGGATGTAGTTGTCACTGGCTTGGTGAGTAATTTATTCCTAGGACCTAAGTCTGTGTCCAAGACCTCAGGCAACTAACAGTCTAGTCTGGCACATAAGACTTCCTTAGGAAAATGTAAAACACATTAGGAACACAGATATACACAGAGAAAGTCATGCTGGAATACCACACCCCCAGGTCTGTACTATTCTGTCATAAAGATATCTCACCCAGTTCTCCTGCTATCTCTCCATCCTTCCTCCCTCACAGATCAATTGCTCTGCCTCCCCAATTATGACAATAATTGTATTTAGGATAGGAATGGAAAAAAGCCATAGCTTATGGACAGCTCAGAATCCTCAAGCGTACACATCGTTAATATTTTCTTCCAGAAGAGACTTGAAAGGTACAAACAAGACAAGTATTGAATAACATTATGAAAAATAAAACTGACCCTATCGTAACAGATAGGAAACTAGTTATAGATAGTCTGTTCAAAATCAGCTGTCTGTGTGCAGACTGCTTAGAGCAAAGGTCAAACTAAAAAGAGGAAATGACAAATTACTAGAAAGGATAAAGATGAGAAGATGACACTGCATATAATCACAATTACTGCTGCAACTTAACCTGTGGGAAAAAAAATTATTGACTTAAAAAACAGTGTAACTAGTCTTTGCGTAAGTCCAGATCACCCAAGATGAAGGTTACTCATGTGTGAGACAGCAGGGACTTGCTTACTACATAGATAGGAAGAGCTTCTTTCCATTGGTTATGTAAATGGAACAGGCTGTATTTTTAAATGTGACTGAAGTTCTCTCTCTCTCTCTCTCTCTCTGTTTTTCTCTTTCTCTCTTTCTTTGTCCAATGGCTTTCCAAGGTTGAAAGTGTTGCTCAGTCACACCTTAGGCACTATGTACTAAGCTGGGTGAGACCATAAGGTACACCTTTCTCTTTAGACCCTGTGATCCCCACAATGGGCTTGCGTTCTCTTTTGTTTGTTCCTTGTGGGTTAGCCTCAGACATGGCAACTCAAGCCATGGTAACTTTGGATCCAGGACTTCAGTCTAGGTGCTGTAGCCAGACCATTTAGGGAGTCCTAAGAAACCAGAGTCTACAGACATAAGCCCAAATGGGCCTTGGCCTTGGAAACTGGCCAACTGGAAGGAGTTACAGAAGATTCACATATATACTTTCTTCACATGTCATTATGATTCTCTTGAATTTAACTCCTTAATTTCTGCCACATGGAGATGTTGTTGGGGACTACACATGTATTAGAACTCCATTACTTGTAGATACACATTTTGGACAGTCAGTATGTGTGAACAAACATCTGGGTCCAGAATAGAATAGAAAAAAGATGGTGAGTGAATGAATGAATGAAAAAGCATTTATTGTTTGTCATGAGCTAAGCACCTGATTTTGCTGAGAATACAAATAGAAAAGTGAAGCAGTTCCTTCTCTCGAGGAGATCACTCTCTAATGGAGGAAATAGCACATATTCAGGAATGGGGCTGTGTGAGGTTCAGTTGTAAGCCAGATGGCAAGGCCCGGGAAGCCTTAGCATATGCCAGAAGAGTGAATAATAATACTCAGGAGGTAACAGCAGCAAAGCAGATGATAAGGTTTGGGGGGGGGGGTGTCCCTCTATCTTACTGTAAGAATTATAGTTACTTGGTAACTCCTTACTCACTGAAGTCATGTGATTGGCTCTCAAATGTTTGTTGATTGTTTACAAAAATCAGATCCACTGGGGCTAGAGTCTAAAGAATGACAGTCAGTCAACCAACTAACATTTATTAAGTACCTACCATGTGCCAGGCACTGTGCTAAGCTTTGGGGATACAAAGAAAGGCAAAAAAAATAGTCTCTGCTTTCAAGGAACTCACTGTCTAATGGGGGAGATTGCATACAAACAAGATACACATATATAATATGTATATATATATATATGTACACACACATAATTTGTAATGTAATATGTTATATACACATTATATATAATATACACCTTAATATATACATTATATACATATAAACATGTAATGTAATACGCACACTTATAGTACATTATATAAGCATTATGTACATATAATGTATA
>CM053774.1:56524637-56579481 GCA_028658325.1 Potorous gilbertii | reverse complement strand
TACACATTAATAATGTATACACCATATACATATGTAATGTAATATATACACACTATATATAATAAATATATAATGTAATTATATATAATGTAATACATACTCACATAATATGTAATGCAATATAATAAATTATATTCACTAACCTTAGAGGGAGGGCACAAAGATTAAAGACTGGGAAAGGCTTCTTGCAGAATGTGAAACCTGAGATGTAGTCATCCAGCTTCTGCATGAATACTTCCAAGCAGGAGGAACTCACTACTTGTCAAGGTAGCCAATCACACTTTTGGATAGCTCTTAATTGTTAAGAACTCCTTCCTGATATCAAATCTAAATTGCTTTCTTTATTCCTGGGTTCGGTCTTTCACACCAAACAGAAGAAATTGAATCTCTCTTTTATATAACCTTCCTTCAAAGCCACAAGGACAGGCATCCTGCTCCTCCAGAGTCTTCCCCAGGCCAGCTACGTTCAGGACCTATCCTCATGTATCATGGACACAACAATATGCCCAGGGTCTGAAGACAAATACAAAGGAGCACCAGGAATATTTTGAATAAGGTCCACTTCATCATTTTAATTTGTAATAAGGGGGAGGAAGTACGATTCTAATAGCAGACTACCTCCAGGCTTGTTGTAAGGCTCAAATGAGATAATTGTAAAGGCTTAGCACAGTGTCTGGCATATAATAGGTTCTATACAAATGTGAGCTATAATATTTATTCTGATCATTAATGTAATATTAATGACAATAAATTTATACTTTAAATAATATGAATAATAGGTAGCAATATTTTTATTATTATACTCAGGGTGGCAAAATGCCACTTTGTATAAAGACAGAATGGATAGTTGACACTATGATGCTACTTGGATCACACTTGCCCTAAAGTATTTCTCTTCCTGGAGCCTGCCAGTCCTTTGAAATTCCCACATTAGCCATTTCTCTTATGTCCTGATATTGAAGGATGCAAATGTATCATTCACTCATCTCACAATTTTTTATTGAGTCTATCCAATAGCATATTTATTCATAAATACTCATTATGAATAAGTATTCAATAAATGCTACATAATAAGCAGATATACTATGGCCTTTTAACACCATATCACTAGTTAACTTATCAGTTCTCATGGCTCAACTATTTATTCTCTTTATTCATTCCACATCTTAAACTTATAAACCAATCCCAGTCTCTCCACAACTCTAGTACCAAATCATCTGCTCATTGAATATCACCAAAGGAAGCATATCCAAAACAGAATTTGTTATCTTTCCTCCACAAACCCTCCCCTTTCCTAAAAATCTCTGTTTTTGTAGGGGGCACCAACCTCCTTCCAGTCACATAGGGTTTACAACCTTGGAGTCAGTTCTCAACTCTTTCTCAAATTCTTAACCCTGACATCCAATTAGCTGACAAGTTTTATTAATTTGTTTTAGCCTCTACATCTCACTACTCCTTGTTATCCCTTAACTGGACAATTACCAAGGCTTCCTAATTGGTTTTCCCATCTCTAGTCTCTCCCCTCTCCAATTTATTTTCAACATGGTTAACAAATCGGTATCCCTAAAGCCTGAAATATATACTCCTTTGTCACCTCCACCTCATATAATACCAAATTTCCTTCAAGTACAATCCCCTAGAGAAAGTCTATCTTGATCTCTTCGGTGGCTAGTACTTGTCTCAAAAAAACTTCTACAAATTTGCTATTTAATTTTCTATTGATGTTTTCTCCCAATGGAATATAAGTGCCTTGAAATCAAAGGCCATTTTATTTTTGCCTAGTACAGTGCCTAGTTTGCTTAATTGATACTTAATTATGAATTGGGGTTTTTTGTTTGTTTGATAAAAGTCATCTAGACCAGGCCCTCACTGAGGCCCAGAGGGAAGATGGGACTTGCTTAATGCCCAACCAATTAATGGTAGAATTCCTACCTTCTAGTCACTCTACCACATTTCAGGTCTGGATAGAATGCCACATGTAAGGGCAGGAGAGATAGATAACTAGAAGAGATAAGGGTAAAAAGATTATAGGCAGAGCTACAAACAATTGAACATTCCTGTCCTCTACTGACATCCTTAATGTTAAATAGGGCTGACTACTGAAGGTAGGGTTGGGAGTTGGGTGGGATATGGAAAGGAGAGTTGATATTCCAGCTAGAGGAGCCCCAGCCCCCTGTTATTTACATTTTATATGCCTCACAATTAATTCTGAGGTACCAAGTTCCTTCACACAGTCCTAGAGGACTGTGCAAAAGTTATCTTGCATAGACTTAAATGAAGAATATTCAGGGAGAATTCTCCCCTGGGTACAGCCCTAAATCATTTTCTGAAGTTAGGAGTTGAACAGTGAGAACTAACATGGTGAAGACAAAAAAGTATTATTTTTTACGGTTAGAAACACCTGGGTTCAATATTTATGAAGAAGGAGCATGATACAGTGGAAGGAAGGTGGGGTTTTTTTTATAAGGGAGAATAGGTTTAAACTTGGCATCGTATTCAATTTTGGTATCGCCATTCTGTGCTCATGTTTTCTCATCTAAATTTGAGGACTGGACCAAATGACCTTCAAAAGTATCTCTGTACTTATGATTCTATGTTCCAAAGTCCTAACTCTCACACATACTAATTATGAGATCCTGGGTAGGTCCGTTAACTACTTAGTGCCTCAAGCCAACCATCTTTGCTACTGAGGTGTCTCTGATCTATATCAGTAGAGGGAGTTTCCACACTGAGATTTTCACTCAAGCCAAATCACAAATCTGGACCTAAAAAAAAACATATGCAGTGCCTTGCACAGAGTAAGAACTTAATAAATGCTTTATTCATTCATTCAAAAAGCAAAAAGAATTTGGAAAAAAAGAACATTCAATCACTCTCTTCTTTCTTCTCCCCTACCAATTAAACCCATGGCTGATGTTGATTGACAGCTCATCCACCCAGTGACACAGGTAGAATAGGGAAAAGGATGTATCTTTTCCCTCTCTACTTTGATGTGCACCCCTCCCCAGCTATATCTGGGGGTCCTTTTGATACAGCATTCCTTTATGTGACTCAGGTGTCATAGTCTTAAATTTTCAAGGAGAATTAAGGCTACCTCTGTGGCTTTTCCATTAGCTGCAGCTAAGATAATTCATCTGAATTGCTTTTGTGTGTGTGTGTGCAGGAGAGGGGGAAGCAGTTGAGGGTGGCAGATGACTGTTGGGACTCACTATCAGTCTCTCAGAATTTCCTTTACTGAGCAGGGGAGAAGGAAGTGGACCTACCACAAACAGAATTCATTGGTGATTTTCCCATGGGTCCACCCAGTATGAGATGTGCAGCCTGACTTGCCTTCCCTAAAGGCATTCAGAAATGTGATCTCTGGAAGCCCTTGTTACACATCCAAGCTTGGGTAGTGAAGCACTGTGCTATCCATGTCAGGAGCTGCCTAGTTGGTCATCTTGTGTCAGGAAACCTTGTGGTTTCAGCATTTGTCCAACCTTAGGAGAGTGCAGCCACCCTATAGCCAACATCACCTTCCTGGAGAGAGTTTGTAAAGTAAAGGCCAGTTCTTGGCCTTTGACAAACGGGAAAAAGGTGAACACTGACAGGGAAAACCTCTCTCCTCCAGTGGAGATTCCTTGCTTTTTATAACTAGGCTGGGAGCAGATCTGGGTATCTTCTCCGTGTAGGTCTCAGTCTCAAAGCATCTTTCTCATTAACCAATTTGAGAAAAAAATCTGTAAGGAATATTGGTTTAAAACAACAACAACCAATAACTATAATAGATCTTCATTCTGGTAAAAGACTGTTCAAAAATGTGTAGGCAATGATCATCATAGTTGTGGGAACTTACTCTGAGTTATAGTATCCGAGATTCACATTTCCACTTTGTAAAGTAGGATCATAGATTTTAGAGATTCCTAGAAAGGGGCTTAGAGATCATCCATCTAAACTATTTTTACATATGAAGAAACTGAGGCCCATAGAGGTTAAATGACTTGTCCCAGGTCACGAAGGAGGTACACATGAATGGTAGGATTGTCTCTTTATTAGATATAAGGCAGGGATGTCTTTTTTTTTTTTAATAGACAGCACCCAATTTGTGTAACATTTAGAGTTCATAAAGCTTTGTCACATCTATTTCCTCACAACAACCTAGTGAAGTAGATACGGCAAGTATTTTCATTCCTTCCTTTTGACAAATGAAAAAGCAGGTTCAGAGCCGTGGGAGTGACTTATCCAAACAAGGCCTATAAGATAAGAGCAACTTCAGGCAGCAGCTAGGTGGTTTAGGTATAAGGAAGGAGGAGCTGAGTTCCAAACCAGTCTCAGCTACTTACTATCTGTGTGACCCTGGGCAAGTCATTTAACCTTTGTTGGACTTAATTCACTATGAAAGAAATGGCAAACCACTCCATCATCTTTGCCAAGGAAACTCCAAATAGTGTTATGAAGAGTTGGACACAATTGAAGGCCCACACTAGAATCTGGTTCTTCTGATGTCTAATCTTCACTTATATTTATTTAGATGTAGTTATGTGGGAATGTCATAATATTTTCCATATATATTTGACTATAAAAGCATAACAATATGATATGGTCGGGCATAACTGCTTCTAGTCACTTTTTACAATTACGATTTTTAGGCTCTCTAGAACGTGAAGAAAGGACTTGATATTCACTACATATGTGATCTTGGGTAAGTCACCTAACTTTCTCAAGTATAAGTTTTCTCATTTTTTAAAAAAAATAAAGGGGATGGGGAACAGATAATATGTCCTGTGAAGTCCCTGCCAGCTCTAGATTTTAAATTCCTATGATCTTTTAAACTAACAACCCTGAACTTGACTTAAAGTCCAGTAGAATTATGCAAAGGCTCTGAACCTTTTTCATGCCATAGACCCTTCCGGCAGTAAGATGAAAAGCCTAGTACAAATGTGATTTGTTGCCTATATTTATAATTCAAGGAGATAGTAAATTTCAGTTCGAGATTAGTGAAAATAAAGATATATATATGTATACATGTGTATGCATGTATGTATGTATTCCCTTCTCCCCCAGGCAAGTTCACAGATCCCTTGAAATCAATCAGCAGATAACAGGTTAAGAACTTCTGGTCTTCAGCATCACTATCAGCTGTACTACCACTTGGAAATCGAAAGTTTACCTTTCCTGTGACCCGCAGTGTGACTAAACATGTTGATCCAAGGTCATGGGATACAGATTTGGGGTTATCCTAGTGTCATAGATCAAGAGCTGTCAGGTAACTCAGATGTCCACCAAGTCCTATCACTGCGTTTCCTAGTTGAGGAAACTGTACACAGACTTGCCCAAGATCACGCAGGGGATAGAGTACATTACCTTATGTTAATTCTGCTTTTGAACATTCATATGGACTTTCTTCCTTTCTGACCCATCATCTCCTTTTCCATATCTAAAATACATTCCCACCCACTCTATAATTCTCCCCGTGGAAATCTGCAAGGTCTGCCTCAGGTGCTATCTCTTCAATCAAGCTTTGCCTCAGCTGAAAATGATTTTGCTTTCATTTTTTTTTTTTTTCTTCAGGGTGTTTTGTCTGGATCTCTCTTTTGCCCTTATCACATTCTATATCGAAGCATATTTATTTTGGTAGATGTCATTTTCCCTAATACGCTGAAAGTTCCTTTAAGGGAAACTAATAATCTGCTAGCTCGGACTGGCTAGCTGATAGCTAAATTTTCAGTGTGAGCATTTATTCAGAAATCTTCCAATGCTACAAATCTGGGCTTGCAAGATTTTTTTTTTCTTGATTGTGACTCTAGACTTAAGAGTTGCTAATTATGCTGAGTAAACTTAAAAGTGTGTCTTGCATTTCCCTCCCCCCAATCTATTGTTAAACATTTACCAGCACACCACTGATAATAGTTTACACTAATAGAATGGGCTAAGATTTGCAAAGTATTTTACATACATTATCTCATTATGGGAGTCTTTGAAAAACTATCCCCAGGGCTTTGCACACAACAGGTGCTTTATAAGAGTTTAAAGAATTAAATGAATCCAAATTGAATAGAATGTTTGAATTTCTAGGTTAGAGATCATTTAGTTCCACCCCTTCATTCCACATTTGAAGAAACTGAGGCAGAAAGAGGGGAAATGATTTTCTCAAGGATGAGTAATTCCAATTTGTTGCACTAGCAAATTTTCACAGGTGTCTTAAATACTAATCAGATCTTATTTCTGAGGCAATCTATATCTCAGCACTAACCCCCTTATTTTTATTTCTTCTTGACATTTATATGTGTGAATGGCTTGATGAGATTTTTGAGGTTTTATAAAAGTAAAAAACTTGCATGTTTGGACATGCAGCGGTCTCCACCCTTGCAGCCCAAACTGATTTCTCCCTCTTCTGACCTCCCACTCTTTAAACTACTTCTATAACACTCATTCCAATAGGTACTGTAATTATTTGGGTGCTCCGTCTTATTCCTCCCATATAATTATAAACACCTGTAGAGGAGGATGATCTTCTTTGTCTACACTGAATGCCAAGCACAGAACTTTACACATAAGTATTCAGGACATGATGCTTGTTTTTAAAATTATTCATCTAGAGTTAGGATAAGATATCTTCTTGTCCAAATGCTTCATTTTTACAGTTAAAGAAACTGGGTCCCAGGGAAATGAAATGGTTTGTCTAAGATCACACAGATGTTAGATTTGAACCCATGTTCTCCATACTCACATGTTATCTTAATGATTTTTTTTCTGTGATTTTAAAAGTGTAGGGCAGTCTCTGACGTGGAAATTCAATCCACCAGTGCAGATTAACAACTTATTTGTAATTTATAGTCTTAGATAGTTTGCATAGGGCTCTGAGACGTTAAGCATCTTGCTAATGGTCCCAGGCTGAAGTTAAAACCAAGTTTTTATTTCATTCCCTGTGGATCCTTATCTCAGATTCAGGAAAAAGAAGATGCAAAATAGCTGGTGGGGGATGGTGGGAGGAATTAAGTGGAGAACTTTAAAAGGCTGTTAAAAAAAAAAAAAGAACCTCGCCATTCTGGTATGCTTTTAAAAAAAATCCCCATTTTCTTTATGTCTTCTATGAGTTACTGTACTTTATGCACGCGAATGCATAATATGCATCGTGGGGACCACAGGACTTGTTTATCCCCATCACTGCCGGGCCCTGGAGGTTCCTGAGAATTGATAAGCCTACTTTCTCAACTGTTCAGTTGCAGTTCACCTTTCTCCCCCTCCTTTGGAATCTTTGCCCATGACCCCTCTCCCTGCCCCCCCGCCCCACAGTTTCGCGAGTAAGAGACCCAGAGGCCCTAGTCGTGGGCACAAGGACGTTTTCCATCTGAAAACAAAACAAAACAAACCCAGGGCTAGCTGGTCAGCTCCGTGTTGACCAGCGCCGAATGGAAAACTGGGCAGCGGCCACCTCGTCTCGTGGGGCCCGGGTGTTGGGGAGAGGGCGTGATGAGCACTAGGACCCAGCAGGAGTTTGGGTAGTTCTCCGGGTTTCAGCAGTCCCTCTGACACCACCATAGCCCCGGGAGCATGGAGCCTGGGCTACGGCCGCGATCCGCTCGCTGGCAGAGTTCTCAATATTGAGCCGAACCAGAATGCAAGGACTAAGCGGGAGACTGTAACCCAACCAGAACGTCCGCCTGGGCCGAGGGGAGCCCCAGCACGGGGACAAGATAAAAGGTAACTAAAATGGTTTCCATTTCCTGCCTCTTAATCTCCAGCTCGGGGTTTAGCATTGTCATTAGGAGCCTATAAAATGTAGAGGCAGCTGCATTAAAAAAATAATATCGCAAAAATAAAATACCCCACAAACTTTAATTTTTTTTCTTTTTTTAAAAAAGGAGTTCCCCCCGCCCCCTTTAAAAAAATTTCCACCTGGTTTTCGCATTGATTTACAGCATGCAGTGAAAATAGGAAAGCCTCAGACAGGATCAAGGTAACTTTAAAAAAATAGTTTTATCTTAAAACTTAAGTTCACTTGTTTAAAAAAAAGTTTTCCCCCCCAGCATTTGTCCTCGAGGGTCAGCGTCGTAGTTTTTATTTTGTTCATTTCATTTCCGTGACATCTGCCAGGAGAGAATACTCTTTAATCCTCGATACGGTGATATTTAATGACTTGCTGGACGGGGAGATGTTCTCCAGATGTGACTTTTATGGCGATGGAACTCACATGCGAAATGTGCAGCTCGGCGGAGTTGACGGGGCTGCGGTTCCAGCTGCTTTATTGTTGTTGGAAACAAAGTGTCAAATCTGTGGACAGTTTAGACCAGCCTTCCGAACGCCGCCGGGGCTGGGCCGACCTGGATAGCCCGGACCCGCAGCAGAGTTTAGACTAAAGCAGATAAAAACATCTCCCTGCGACGCGCATTGTTCCGAGGCGAAAACCATTAGGCTTATGGGAAGCTGCGAAGCCTGTTTGGCTTTATGCTTCGGAAATGACATTCCAAGAAGGGAAGCCTGATTCTTAGCAGGTTTAAATAGTGGGTTTCTTGTCTTTTTTTTCTCTCCCATCTTAGCCGTTTCAGTTGAAGAAAGGGCAGGTGGTGGGTTGTTGTTTTTTTTTTTTTTTTGGAGGGGGGAGCACTGGAAAGCAGTTGGGTTGAGAGATTAGAATAATGTAAAAATGTATCTAATCCGCAAGGGCTGGTTTGTTGGAAGCCCCCATGTGGAGCCTGTCACATACAGTGTGCTTCCAATTGGTGGACGAGGAAAAATAATCATTTTCCTAAGCTTGGGCAGACATCCTCTTGTATTCCTTTTGTTCCCGTCTTCTTCATGGATCGCCAGCTTTGACTTACTGAGGACCCCAGCCCAGAGGATGCATATGCGGAAAGTCTGACCAAAAGGGCTGAAGCCCTACTTTTTCTTTAGAAACTGACTGGTCAGGTGTATTATGACGGACTCTCGTGAAACCTGTCAGAGCACACTTAAAAAAACAAAAACAGAACCTTTCTCTAATTCCAGATGACTTTTTTTTCCGAGGGCAAATACTATTATTGCAAGATTGATTTTTGAAATTAAGGGTAAATTGTATTGGTTGTTTTTTTTTAATTATTGATTTTTAAAATCTACATTTTTTTCCCCCGGATAAAACAGGCCATTCTAGTGACAAATGCTATTGCAATAGTATCCTGCTGCCATATCCTTATAAATATACTAGCCTAAGTAATTCTCACTTTTTCTTCCTTACTGTAAGTTGTAAACTGTAGAGGATTTTAACCCATTTTTTTCTATTCTTCCCATCTTAAAAAAAACCAAAACACCTAAGTATGTACTGACTCCAGCAGATGTATGTTTAATTCGGTATCTGATAGTTCTGATGGTCTGAACCACTACTATGTTTCATGCACCAAATTTAAGACCAAATATAAGATTAAAAAAAAAAGTAAAAGAGCAAACAATGAAAATTAGGTTATTCCCCATTAAAAGAACTGTAGCATCTGGTATGAGAATGGACAGAATGGATTTCACAGAAAAAAAAAAAGGTTTCCTTCACAGTGACTCATATGTAGACTAGTAAATATTGTGAAACATTCTCCTTCACTTTTTAAACGGCAAGCTTACAAGACCTTTGGAAATTTACATTGGAACTCTACCGTGCCTTTAAAAGCACCCCGGTTATTAAAGAAGCACTATCCTGTAAGTTGTGATAAATGTATAAACACTTTTCTGATTGGCTTAAAAATTTAGAGACAGGAAGTGGATGGTATCTAATAACCGAAGAGTGGAGACGGGGTTGCCATGGAAACTGAGAAGACTAACCATCTCGTCTTCTCCACACCACCTCCCCCCACCCCCCACTACTTAAAAAAAAAAAAAAACCCTGCATGTCATCACAAATGCCTGCAGAACATGTTGGCTTCTGTGAGATTCCCACAGCATCTGTTGAAACCTGAGAACGTGCCTGTCAAATCAAGGTCATTTTTCAACAAAACTCTTAGTCTCCTGTATTTCATAACCGTATCTTTTTTTTTTTCCTAATTAGGAGAATATGCAAAGAGCAAAGACTTAAGAAAACTAATGTGCTTACTTTGCATTTTCTAGCTCTAAAGAAAGGTTTAAAAGGAGAGGGTTTGGAGACAGTGTAATTGAGATGTTTCTTGTACTTAGCTCCAAAGACCAGTACTACTCTTAGAGAGGCTTTTCAGGGCAGTCAAGGCTGGGCTTTTTTTACCTGTGGGGAGAATATATCTTAATGAAATTTTTCTATATACCAGAGTGTGTTCAAAGTTGAGCTAAAGCATTTGAAGTAGGAAAAAATGAGCTGTGGGCATTTAGGAATTTTGCTTGAAAGCAACCTGGGAAGAAAGACTTGCTGGGATTGGAGCTCTCTAAAAGAGACTTCAGACATAGCAATGTTGTCCAACAGCAGCTAGGTGTACAGTCAAAGGAGGTGGGGAAGTTCTACTTCAGCCAGCCTTGGATTGGAAACAGGAGCTGATTCAACACTGACTAGATCATTTGTCTCTGCGTGCATATCTATGTATGTATTTATTGGGTTAGTTTTTTAAAAGTTTCCCCAGCCTTTGTGAATGAGGAATGGTGCTTTATCTATTGGGGAAATTGCAGTGTTCCCCCAGATTTCAGGGTAAAAATGACTCCCAGGCCACAATGGCCAGAGAGGACCCCTCTTAACTGGACGGCTGTTGGCTTGGTATTTGGCAGAAAGTAAAGGGCTCTTTAAAAAAAAATGGCTTTGCGTTTCCCAGTTTTAAACTTCTGAATCTGATCAGACCAGATTTCTTCATCCCTTGTGGCTCTTGTTAATATTTTAAGTATATGTTTTCTTTGGAAGTCTTTAATTTCTTTATATTCCCTCAGAAGTATTTCCCGTCCAAACAATGTATTATATGGGCTTTTAATGTTCTCTCTTAATCATACATACTCAGTTTGACATCTCTCCAAAATCACCGCTTGTCTTCACTAAAAAATGCCCTTTGTTTTAATCACTTAATTATATTTGCAGTAAAAAGAGCCCCAACATAAATGTTTACTGGGTTTATCTAATATTCTGTAGCTATGTAACATATAGAAGAGCTTTTGTGATTTGGCAAATATTTGGCAGTCCTATTAAGTCAGATTTTAACTGATTTGGAATTTAGTGAAGAACTCAAACTTTAATAGCCCAAGTGTTCTCTTCTAGCAAAGGATTTCCTGTTGGGAGACTTCTTATCTGAAAGTGTGTTCATTGGCAGGAAATATGTCAGTTGCTTGTTTTTACAAACTGAAGGAAATGAACTGGATTCATTGGTTTCTAGAGTCTACCTAAATTCTCCCTTGCCCCTAACTCTTTTTCTCTCTGTAGTTCTTTCTAAAGTTGTTATTGCAGTAGTCACTTTGGGGAAACGGCTTAGCCACAAAAGGAAAATTAAATACTATCACCATTTATTCCATTAAGTTTGGGACTTGTTATTTTTTGACTTGACAGTAAAAAGTAAAATCTAATGTTACCTTCCTTGTTCAGTTTGTTTCCCATGGAGGACCCTTCATCTCTTGCCTTTAGTGCCTTTGAACGCAAGTGGGCCCCTAGTTAGGAAAGCTCTCCTTTCTCAACTCTGTCTCTTGGGACACCTGGTTTCCTTTAAGGCTCAGCTCTTGAGTTTCCTCTTACTGAAGGCCCTTTCTGATCCCTTCCCCCCACTTTGATTTCCTTCCCCCAATTACTCTGTTTTTATTTGGCATATCTTTTGTATTTATTTATATGTATGCCTGTTGTACCTTCCCTCCTCAAGTAAGCTCCTTGAGGGTTGAAACTTTAATTTTTTTATCTGTATATCCTCTTGGCCTAATACTTGCCTGTTTAGCAGGTGTTTATAAATTCTTGTTGAATTGAGCTTAATTTATTTTTTGGATACAAGTAAAGTTGTTGAGAAAAATCCAAATTATTCTTATTTGTCAGTTAACAGCATATTTACCCATTAAGGCTTAATTGCGTTTTCTTTTTTAGCAAAGAAATCTGTCTCAGTTTGAATAACTAGTTGAGAATGCTGTTGAAATTCAACATTAGATTGGCCGGGTCATTAGATTATTCTAAAGTAGAGAAGGCTGTTACCCTTTTTAGAAATGGTAATCAAAGATAGGAAAGATACATTATGAATGTAGACCAGGTAAGTTTCCAACTTAATTGTTGTCAGGAAAGGAAGAGATGAATGGATACCTATGGCCTCCACCTTGGCCCTGCTAGCCTACGCTGTATAGCTCCCCTCACCCCCTTTTCAGTTGGTATTTCCCTTGTATTTGTATGTAAACTCCCCGAAGGTAAGGACTTTTCTTACTTCCTTGTGTTTGTACCTCTAGCTCACTGTAAGGGCATAATAAATGCTCTTTATGTATATCTATGTAGGTGAGGTATACCGTTTGGGACGTTGTTGTTTGCATGTTGTATCTCTCATACAGCTTTGAGCCCCTTGAAAATAGGGAAGTGCTTGGCACATAATAGGCTCTTAATAAATGCTTTTTGATTGATTGATTATTGACTAGAAGTAAATTTTGTCAGAAAGACAGGAAATAATCTTTCTTGGAGGTTATGATACTTATTTAAATTAACGTTTTGTTTTGTTCCTTCATAAAAATCAGATTAAGGGGACGTTCCTGAATGAGGCAGTTATGAACAGCCAGGGAAGACATCTTTTACAAGGTAGTATGTTTACCAAAGGAAACTAATAGCATATGCTTGGAACAAACTAGTGTTTGTTGTCTTCTGTAGTTTTTCAGTCATCCCTGACTCTTCGTGACCCCATTTGGGGTTTTCTTGGCAGAGACACCAGAGCAGTTTGCCGTTTCTTTCTCCAGCTCATTTTACAGATGAGGAAACTGAGGCAAAGAGGGTTAAGCGATTTGCCCATAGTCACACAACTAGTAAGTGTCTGAGGTAGGATTTGCACTCAGGTCTTCCTGACCCCAGGTTCTGAGTTCTATGTGCCACCTCACTGCCAACAAACCAATATTTAGATCCTAGCACAAAGGGACTAACAAGGTAGATTGTTTGTACTTGGTGCCTTTTGTTTTTAAACATTTGCTGACCCTGATACGAACCATGATTTTTACAAGTAGGTTCATAAATTCTCTTCAAGCTTTCCATTTTAGAAATGAGGGGACTGAGGCCATTGAAATGATTAGCTCAAAGGTGCTTATCCGATCTGGGACTAGAATCTGTCTCTTGATTCCCATTTCATTGTTTGTTTGTTTGTTTTATTATAACATTCTTGCTCCTAAAAAGTGGGGAATTTAAAAATTCAAATTAAATGATGTGTATCATTGCTTAAATAAACATTTATGTTTTTTATTTCATAAAAAATTAGGAGTGACATTTTAAAGTGGACTTTAAATCCAGCCTCCTTGACTGCAAATAGCATGATGTACACCAGTGGTATCAAACTCAAATAGAACAGTGGCCACTAATCTGAAGATAAAGATCTCTGTGGGTCACATATTTATGTCTTAGAAAACCACATATCAACATTATCTTCATTGCGTTGTATTTTTATTTATTTTGTTAAATATTTCCCAATTATATTTTAAATTGTTTCCTCTAGCACTGGTAGGAGTGTTGTGAACTGGGATCTTCATGTGATTATGTTTCATACCTCTGACATAGATAGATGCAGCCTGGCACAATGGGTGGAACACTGAATTTGGAGTGACACTTACCAGCTCTGTGACCTTGTAAAACTAGTTGTTAATCTCTAGCCTCAGTGATACTCATCTGCAAAATAGATATAACAATACTTTTTCCCTTTTTTTTAAAAATTCAGTTTTTGTTTTATTTTCAAATTTTCTACCTTCAACTTTGCCTTTCCCCATCCACTGAGAAGGTAAGAAAAATAAAACTCATTATAAATATGTATTGTCAAGCAAAACAAATTCCTGTATTAGCTGACATCCTGAATCTGCAGTCTAGAGTCCATCAAGTCTCTAGAGGAGAAAAGCCTGTTCCTCCATTGGTCCCTTGGAATTGTGATTATTTATCATGTTGATGAGCTCTGGAGTCTTTCAGTTGTTTAATTTTATAATATTCTCTTTACTGAGTAAATTGATCTCCTGGTTCTGCTTACTTCACTTTGTATCAGTTCATACAAAGTTTCCCACATCATTATAATACACGTATCATCTATCTAACCAAAACATGAGCTATTACTGTTGCTCGTCAGTTTTTGCAGATAGGAATTGGAATTAGATGTCCATTTTCTGCCATCCAACTTAGCCATGTAACCATAGGCAACTCACTTGACCTCTCTGAGGCTTACTTTCCTCATTTGTAAAATAGGAATAATGCATATTACTGGTTCTAGGTGCCTTAATAGTATTCAACAACCAATTATTGAGAACCTGTTCTATGGAAGGCTCTGTGTTAGGTGCTTAAGATCTGGAGACAACACAGAATAGTCCCTTGACTTCAGGAGTTTCAATTTTACTTGGTGGATACATGTGCGTAGATAAGCAAACAAAAGTATATAAATCTATAGATTCACATATTTTATTATATATTATGGATCTTAACTATTAGTGTTCTCTCTTGAAATTATTATAATACATTATGTAATATATTATGTACACAATATTATCTAGAAATAATATAAAGATTATCGAATATATTATTTGCAACATATAAGTTATAAATAAACATGTTATAACTAAGATACATAATCTATAGTATGTACATATATTTAAAATATATATTATATACATATTTAAAGAGAAAAAGAAGTCACTAACAGCTGGGATCAGGAAAGACTTTTCATCAGAAGTAGAGTCTTAGTTATGCTGTGAGAGAAGCTGTGGCGTCTACAAAGCAGGAAGAATGAGGAAGAAATAGCTATGGATAAGGGAGATGGGCTCCTCTATTGCAAGGGGAATAGAGAATGGAGGGTTTTGTGGTGAAGTGTTTTCTAAAATCTAGCGTTAGAGGAAATGTAACTCTGTGTATTACAATGATCCTCTGGAAGCGTAATCACACCAAAGAGAAATGGAAAAAATATCTTTCACCTTTGCCCAGAAACCCTCAATTGACCAATGGAACCTGAACATTCTCTTCTGATGCAGATTCTTTAATACTGAAATTAGAGAGTAATAACAATGGTGTCCCCCTGTAGCCAACACTTTGCAAAGTGATTTCCTCATATTAACCCTTTGTGGTAAGTGGGACAAGTCACACCAGTGCCGAAGTCAGGAGGATCTGAGTTCAAATGTCACCTCAGACACTTGACACTCACTAGCTTGTGTGACTTGGGGCAAGCAAGACACATCTTGTGTAAAATGAGGCTATTGGATTAAGTCTCTGCAATGCCCTTTCCAGATCTACAAATTCTATGCTTCTTTCCATATGTCTGGGACATGTAAGAGAGTGAAGGGTTTGTCTCTTTAGCTATAAACAGCTTCATCCCTTCCAGATCCAGTTGCTAGCATCAGCACCACTCAACTTTACTTACTGAAGTGTCATACTCTTCATTGGTTAGTCTGCTTACTTAATTACACAACTGGAAGGCATATCCAATTGGAAACTGAGGTCCAGTAAAGGGAAATGACTTGCCCATGAAGCCATTTAACAAGAAACCTAGAATTGGAATCCAGGATTCCCAAGCCAAGAATACACCAAACAGTCTTATATTTATTCCTGTTTTACTGATTCAGTAGTAAGTTATTACTCTAGGTTGCTGTCATTTGGGACCTGACTCCGTCCTCTGCTTCACTTGAAATTGTATTCTCCTCTCTCTCTCTGTATTGGGGAGAACACTATGATCCTGGCATAGAAGACAGCAAGGAGGTCTTTCCACTTGGCATGGCCATGAAGCTATGCCTAGACCTGAAAGCTGATGATGGGAGGGACTTACAGTTAATAGGGGGCGTGGTTGGTTTCTCATGGGCATTCTAGCCTATTCTTATCCTGTAGGTATCATCTTATAGTGGAAAGGCAGAACTATGGTAAGAAGACTGGGAGTTAGGAAACTCATATTCTGGTCCAAAATTTGGTTACTCATTAGGATCTTAGCCCTTTAACAAGTCATTTCCAGTTCTTTTTGTGTTACTGTCTTCCTTGAAGGCAAGACCATCTTGATTGCTTATGTTGATACTCTTTGCTTGATACACATTTAATAAGTGCTCTACCTTTCTGTTAGTCTAGGTCTTATTAGATTCCCCATTTATAAAAATGAATAGGGTAAAATCAGTTGATCTTGAGTATGACTCTTGGTTCCAGCACTTAATTATACCCTAGTTAGGTTGCTTTCCCTTCTCAGAGCCTCACTTATTTCTTCATCAGTATCACAGGGTTATTGTGAGGAAAGTATTTTTTAAACTCGAGGTCATTTCAGAAAGATAAGGTATTATTGCTTTCTTTTAGGTTCCTTTCGGAATCTCTTTTTAGAACTAAATTTCTGAGTCAGTAAGAAGTTGTGCAGGCACAATGATAAAACAACTGATAAAAAAATTTTATACTGGTTCTTTGGCATAACTATGGCAAAAATGGCAGTTGTTTGAATTTGATCATGGAATTTATCACATCATATCATTGGTACTATTTTGTATATAAAAGTTCTATCTGAGGATCACTCTTAAGTCTGACCCAAGGAAGCTGCTTTGGTTATAAAGGCCTTTTTTTTTCTTTTTTTCAAAATTGACTTCTCTGAGTCAGCTACAGAAAGCCATATCCCCTAAAGGATAAAGTTATCCTTTACTATGGGAGAAATTGTGGGGTACCCAAAGATGGAGCATCATATAGCTAAAACTGAGGGCTGGAGTAGTTTCTTCAGGGTGATTGGTCCCATTAGTAACCACAGTTTTGAACTTGGAGCAAATGGCATAAAATGCATCCTCAGAGTTGCTCCTGGAGGAGGAGGGACTAAGGAGGAGCTCACCTGCAATATAGCAGCCAGGATAAGGAAACACACCATCTGGTAGATTCCTATATTAACTAATTATTCCTGCCAACTAGGTGCTGAGCTCAGTTGTTGCTATGCTACTGAAAGATGGCAAATACTGTCAGCTCCCTCCACATTTCATCACTCTGGAGCAAATCCCAGTTGCCTTACCCTAGTTAATGGCACTGTGTTGGGTGAGAAAGGGATTAGGGTAGAGTGGGAATAGCAGGAGTAGATTTAGTATATATGACTAGATTTCTGTATTTTGCATAGAAGAGATAGAAATGCAGCAGCCATTCATGTTGCTATTGTATCACTGATCACTACAGAAACTTTAACTTGGGCCAATTTTCCCAGCGTGTGCTGGTTTACCCTTCTTTGGGCAGCCTGGAAGCCTTTGATGTGGGGCTTGGAGTGGGAGATTGGTTGGTTGGTTGTTGTCCTTCGTCTTCGAAGAGGACCAAAATGACATCATTATTGTAAAGTGAAATTTCAGTGTGTCCGACTGTGGCTTATCAGATCAATACGAGCTCGGAATGCTCTACCACAAGTTGGACACAGATGGTCCATTTGAATATTTGAGGTGAATATCCCAAATTTGTGCATCTTGCATTTACTTTGTGCTGTCTCAATTCTGCTTTGCTCGAAGAGCACAGCACCTTTTCTCATGTGAGGACGCCATGCTGAGCGGTCCTATGCCAGTGTCTCTCATGTTGCACAGTAAAATCCAAGGTTCTTGAGAGAGACCTTGAGAGTGTCCTTGTATCGTTTCTTCTGGCCACTACATGATCGCCTGGCCCATTCAAGTTCTACATAAAATAGTCTTTTTGGCAGCATATATTTTGCATTTGAACAGTGTGGCCAGCCCATCAGAGTTGCTCTCTCTGAAGCATAGTTTGAATGGTTGGCAGTTCAGCTCAAGCAATGACTTCAGTGTCTGATACCTTATCCTGCCAGGTGATACTTAGAAATCTTCCTAAGACAGTTCAAATGGAAATGATTCAGTTTCCTTGCATGGCGCTGGTAGACTGTCCATGTTTTACAAGCATTTCACAATGAGGTCAGCACAATGACTCTGTAGACCTTCAGTTTGGTAGTCAATCTAATACCTCTTCTCTCCCAAACCTTTCTTCGGAGCCTCCCAAACACTGAGCTAGCTCTGACAATGTGTGCATCAACCTCATTGTCAACGTGTACGTCCCTGGAAAGTACTCTACCAAGGTAAGTGAACTTATCCACAGCATTCAAAACTTCTCCATTTGTTGTAACCAATGATTCCTTGTATGGATTGTGAGGTGGTGGCTGGTGGAGCATCTGTGTTTTTTGGTGTTAATTATTAGGCCAAAATTAGCACAAGCAGCAGAGAATTGATCCATACTTTGTTCCATCTCTGCAATGCAGAGGCTGCATTGAGTGCACAATCATCTGCAAACAGAAAATCATGCACCAACACTCCCTTCACTTTGGTCTTGGCTTGTTACCTTTTCAAATTGAAGCACTTACCATCAGTACAGTAGTTGACCATGATGCCATGTTCATCCTCATTGAAAGCATTTGTCAACATGGCTGAAAATATCATGCTAAAAAGCATGGGAACAAGCACACAGCCCTGTTTTATTCCAGTGGTGACTGAGAAGGCATGAGAGCTTTGTCCATCATCCAGAAACTGGGAAAACATGCCATCATGAAACTGACATACAATATTGATGAACTTCTCCAGGCAACCAAATTTGGACATAATTTTCCATAAGCCCTCACAACTAACAGTGTCAAAGGCCTTTGTCAGATCTACAAACGTTGTGTACTGACCTCTGTTCTGCTCCTGCTATTTCTCCTGGAGTTGTTGGGCAGCAAACACCGTATGGACTATTCCTCAGCCCTTTCTGAAGCCACACTGGCTCTCAGGTATATGCCTATTTTTCAGGTAAAGGATCAGCCTATTAAGGAGGACTCTAGCAAGAATTTTGCCAGCAATGACTAAGAGAGAGATCTTTCTGTGATTGTTGCAGGACAATATATTCCCTTTACCCTTATAGAAATGGTCAGAAGAGACATCCTTAAACTCCTAGGGGACAACCTCCTCTTGCCATATAACCTAGAAAACTTCAGTCAACTTCTGTATGAGCAATTGTCCTTGTAAATCTCAGCTGGAATAGAATCAGTACCAGATGCTTTGCCACATGAAAGGAGCCTCATGGCCCTCAAAGCCTCTTCTTCAGTTGGAAGTTCAGCTAAGGAGGGATTGACTTCAACCTGAGGTAAATGGTCAATGCACTCAGCACTGATTGGTGATGGTCTGTTGAGAACACTATGGAAGTGTTCAGGCCATCTCTCTAGGATCATGTCCTTATCACTAATCAATGTGACTTCATCAGCACTGAGTAGTTGTAATGCACCGTAGGTTTTTGGTCCATAAATAGCTTTCGGGGAAATCAAAAAGCCCTTTAGGGGTTTGCTACTAGGTTTGAGGTACTGAGTTTGCTACTATCAGCATAAAACTGAATTTCATCTGCCTTCTTATTGAGCCGGGAATCCTTCATCTCTCTAAGATTTGCTTGTACTTTGCTTTTGATGGAATTAAATGCTGCCTTCTTAGAGGCGGATGAATTATCCTGCTGGTAAATCCTGTGGAGTTCTTGTTTTTCATTTAGCAGCTTTTGAATTTCCCCATCATTTTCATCAAACCAGTCTTGGTGTCTGTGAGTGTTCTGACCCAGATGAGCAAATGCAGTGGTGTATACCAAATCTCTGAGAGCTGCCCACTCCTTTTTTGTTCCACTGTTGCCCACTGTGTGTTAGCTCAACTTTCCCTCCAAGTCAGCAACAAACTGTTCATGCTCAGAGAAGAGCTCTAATTTGTTGACATTAATTCTTCTGGTGGTCATTT
Organism: Potorous gilbertii; assembly: GCA_028658325.1. Taxonomy (NCBI): domain Eukaryota; kingdom Metazoa; phylum Chordata; class Mammalia; order Diprotodontia; family Potoroidae; genus Potorous; species Potorous gilbertii. The sequence continues at coordinate 56,559,735 of CM053774.1, read as the reverse complement.
TGCCTTGGAGGTGGTACTTTTTTTGAATGCAAATATATAGCTTGAAAAGGATAAGTCTGTGATCAGTTCAGCACTCTGCCCCACACATTGCCTTTGTCTCTCTCACATCTTGTATGTCTCTTCTCCTTACAATCACGTAGTCTGTTAGATAACAGTGTTTGCTGCAAAGGTGCATCCATGAAGTTTTATTGCATTTAGGTAAATGAAGGAAGTGTTGGTGATGAGAAGGTGGTCATGTGATGCACAAGTTTTCAGCAGTAAATGACCATTGCTATTGCTGTTTTCAACTCCATTCCTCCCTCAGACTCCCTACCAAGTCTGGTAGTCTGAGCCTACCTTCCTGGTACTACTGGTCCTCCCTTCCTGGTACTACTGGTCCTCCCTGAACACACCCTACACCCTTGGAGTGGGAGCTAATCATAATATGGATGCCCAATTGCCTTTATCCCTATATGAATTTAAACAGTTCATCAGCCTCAGTTTTCTCCAGTGATGAGAGATATGGGCAAATCTGGGTTTAGTCCCTATGACCCAGTCTTTCCATTATACCTGCCCATTCCCAATAAAATGGTAGGTCAATTAGACAACAATGAATTTACACCTAGATTTGTGTGCAATCACTCCCCTATGTATTCAGTAGAAGGATGCTTGCAGAATCCTAGATTTCAGAGAATTTAGAGGTCAGCTAGTTTGACTCCTACTTGAAATATTAATCTTCTCTAAAGTATCACTGACAGTGTCATTCATCCTCTAGTTAAATACATTTCCTGACCAGGAACTTTGTTATCTCTTAAAGTGGTTCATACCATTTTTGGATTGCTGTAATTACAAGGTTATTTCCTATTTTGAAGTGAAATTTGCCTCTCTAGCTTTTACTCAATAGTCCTAGGTTTGTGTTTTTGTTTTTTTTTTGTTTTTAATGGCAGTTAGGTGGTGCAGTAGATAGAGCACTGGGTTTGGAATCAGGAAGATTCATCTTCATGAGTTCAAATCCAGCCTCAGATACTTAGTAGATATGTGACCTTAGATGAATCACTTAGCCCTCTTTGCCTCAGTTTTCTCATGTGTAAAATGAGCCAGAGAAGGAAATGGTGAACCGCTCTAGTATCTAGACACCTAAATAGGGTCACAAAGAGTTGGACACAACTGAAACAACTCAACAACAAAAGTAATAATTTCACCCAATAGTCTCTTACCCAGAAGCTCTCTAGGGCCAAGAAAATGAAATTTAATCCTTCCACGGAATAATCTTTTAAATATTTAAGTACAGTGAAGCCACCCATCTTAAGTGTACTCTTCTCCAGAACAGATATCACCATCTGACTGTTTTGAGTCCGTTCCTTCATCAAGTTTTCCATGCCTACTCCAATCCAAATCAGTCTCTCCTTTATCTGAATGTCTACAGTTTGTTTTTTGAAGCACTTTAGTCCTGCATTTGTTTCATTGGTGTACATAAGTCTTAGAACTGGAAGGAAACCTAAAGTTCCTCCTTCTGACCCTTCATTCTTCTGAAGAAGCTGAACAAGAAGCTGAGATACAGAGAGGGAGAATGCTTTAGCCATCATTACTCAGGGAAATAAGGAGCAAATCTGGAATTGGAACCTCCTCTAAATGCCTCCTTGTATTTACCCATTGCACTGGAAACCTTTCTTTCTTTGAGATCCTTCTGTTCTATGGGTATGAGTATAGTAATTATTCTGTCCATCTGTTAGTGCTTGATCTTGATACATGATTGATCCACTTTCCTAAGTTCATGTGGTACTTCTAGTATTCTTCAAGTTTTTTCAGAGATCACTAATAGGAGTTAAACCATTGCATCTCCAGGGGTTTTAATATACTAGAATGTAGATCATCTGGGTCTGGTAACTCGAAATAACAGCCCAGAGATAGGCTGTTTTTCCATCTCCTCATTTTCCTTTGAGTTTTGTTTTTCTTTATAGGAAAAAGCAGTACAACAAGAGTTGAGTAGTTCATCCTCATTGTTGTCTGTTATTATTTCTCCCACACATTGGAGTAAGTCTTATCCTTTCTTTGATCCTCTTTCCTCTACTGTGGAATGATGATGATGATGATGATGATGATGGTGATGATACAAGATTCTCTTTTTTCTCAGTATTCCTTGCCAACTTTAGCTCATTCTGGACTTTAGTGTTTCCAGTGATAGTCTTAGAGGACTAATTCTTTTGTATTCCTTTTCAGTTACATGGCCCTGCTGCTAATTGAGTGTTTTTTTTAAAATGTGAATTGCTGATGAGTTCCATGTACTTTAACTTATTTTAAAGCAACTCCTTTTTTCATCATTATCAGAAAAATTTCTTAGATCTTGAGAATTTCACTCTTGAGTATCTTTTATTCCATCTGGGTCAACTTCCCTTGAAGAATATTAGGCCAATGGACCCTATCTATTCTCTTAAACTCTTTGAAATCTGCTCTCTCTCAACCTAGAGTGTTATCAGTCTATGCCTGGCTTTTCTTTCCTTTTTTGTTTTTGAAAAGCCTTAGAAAGCCTTTCTGGTACTAACCTAACCTTCAGTCTCCTTATTCATTATTCTCCTTCCCATATCCAACTTCCCTTTCTAAGCTCTGTGCTGTAGCCAGCTGGTCTTCCCCTCTACTCCTTACACATAACTTTTCATCTCCAGTATCCATACCTTTGTATTTGCCAGTGCTCCAGCTTTGAACACTGTCCTCATCTTTGACTGCTAGAGTTCATCTCTTCTTCAAGATGCTCCTTAAGCCCCACCTCTACATGAAGCCTTTTCCTGATCTCCTGTCCCCAGTTGTTTGTTCCCTCTTTCCCTAATTACCTTGTATTTATTTTATATTTATTTTAAAGATATTGAGGTATACCCTGTCTCCTCCGATAGACTATAGGCTCTTGGAGACTAAGAATTTTGTTTCATTTTTTGTAACTGTATCCCTAGCACCTGACTCAGTACCTGGTACATTATTAGTACTAATAAATACTTGTTGATTGGTCAATAATGAACTCTGATAAAGTAATCACTTGCTCCCAAGATTCTCTTCATTTTTATTTCAGTATCCAGTTCCTCTTTATTCAGAATTCAGTCTAAAGTACCAGCCCTTTGTCATTTCCTTCACTTTTTAAGGGTGAAATTATCATTAAACCAGTCACAATTCTTGGGGTTTGGAGGAGGGCATAGAGAAAGTTTTTAACAAACATCGGATGAGTTGAAGTTCCCCATGACCACAACATCTCACTTCTGATAGGAGTTTTAGTTAAGACATGATAGCTGTCTCTAAATTTCCAAAGACCTGTGATTGAAAAAAAAAATAGTTTCATTCTGCTTTCCCCTAGAAGAGAGGACGAGGACCAGTATTGTTAGAAATTGCAAGAAGACAGCTTCATTGCCAATTTGGAGATGTTCCCTGAGCCCTTCATCTAATTCTTCTCTTTTTGTCTTGGGTGGTCTGGAGTAAACCTGTTTGACGATGTAACTTGTGTTTCTCTGTCCATTGATCCAAATGTTCTTCATTCTCGAGTTCCTGGATTTCCTTACATGGGTTAATCTACTTAATATGCAATCCTATTCCATGGTTCCCTTTATAGTTATTCTGCTCCTTTCCCTTGCAAAGCTGTTCTCCAGGCTTGGGTCTCATCCTACCAAGTCTCAGTGATAATGTGGAAAGACTGCTGAGTTTGGAGTTGAAAGATCTGACTTCCAGTCTTGGCTCTGACACTGCCCTGTCACCTCTGAGCTTCAGTCTCCTTATCTGTAAAATGAAGGGATTAGGGCAGCATAACTTCTAAAGTCCCTCTCCCAACTCTCTTTTATGCATTGCCATTTTCTTCTTTTCTTTGGGATCTTTCATTCACCCTGTTGATTACTTCTATTTTTGTGCATGGATTTTTACTAAAGCTGTGGGATTTATTGCTGTCTCGAATGGATATTTTATTTCCTGTGAGTTACTTATCTTTTCTTCTGTAATTCTTCTCCCCATGTTATACCTCTGCTCCAGTATATCAGACCCCAATTCTCCATTTTTTTAGTTTAAAGCTCCCTTGATCAGGGGCTGATCAATATCGAAATGATTCAGTAGAGTACAGGGTTCCTAACCCATTTTTTTTTGTCATGGTCCCTTTTAGCAGTCATAGACTCCTTTTCAGAATATTTTTAAATGCAAAAAATGAAATGTATGGGATTACAGAGGAAATTGATTATATTGAAATATAATTATCAAAATACAAAAATTATGAACTCCAGGTTAAAAACCTCTGCTCTAGTGTTATATTTCATACTTTGTATTTGTGTCCTTGGTTTCTGGCACATGCTATTCAGTCATTTCAATCATGTCCAACTTTTGTTTGGAGTTTTCTTGGGAAAGCTACTGGAGTGGTTTGCCGTTTCCTTCTCCAGCTCATTTTACAGCTAAGGAAAGTGAGACAAACAGGAGTAAGCGACTTGCCCAGGATCACACATCATCTAGTAAGTATCTGAGGCCAGATTTGAACTCAGGAAGATGAATCTTCCTGACTGCAGGCCTGGTGCTCAATCCATTGCCCCACCTTAACTACTCCTGGCACATAGTAGATGGCTGATAAATGCTTGTTGATTGCTATCCACCAATTGCTGTTTGGACAAAGGTCTCATATTGAGTGTATCAAAATTTAATATTTATAGACAATTTAAAAGCTGTGATTCATATTTTTCTGCCATGTTGTAGTAGTCCCTGGGTACCACACACAAAGTTTGGGATCATTTTGTACTTTTTATGTCTTTCATGGGTTGCCATAATCAAAGAATTCATTGCTTAGGGATCAACCTAGTGGTACTTAGCTCTTCTGTACTTAGGTTGGCTCTCAGAGGCTTGCACTTAGAATCTTTCCTACTTGGTAGACCCTGTCAGAACTTGGGCTTCACTGGTGTAACCTTTAAGAAGCCAGGGGTTACATTATGCTACAGTGAGTCATTAGACATTTGCCAAAGTCACACAGCATTTTGGTGCCTTCACAAGGACTTGGACATGGAACAGAGATATCTTTGCTCTAAAAACAACAAGAAGACCATATATGTGAGTAGAGCTTCCTTCATTCTCCACTTCCTTCTTTCTCCCTGACCATATAGGTAAGGGTACTAATTCTCATGCTGTGTTTTCCTGCCTTGGGACAGATGTTTGAGTCAGAGAGAGAGGTTTCCATGATGGGAAGTATGCGTGTTACTTTTTTTTTCATCATAACCTAAAGGCTCATGTCCTCATGTAGTGTTTTGTTCAAAATGTGTTAGATGTGGTCTTTTTGTAAGTTACTATCATAGGATAGATAATGAACTGGACATATAATAATGGCTTACATAAAACCAGTATTTAAGATAAGTAAGTGCACTTTTCACCATCACTCATTGTAAATCGAGGAATCTGTGATTTACCGGTGAGAGTGTTCTGCCATCTTCTTTTATGCCTTAGTATTTAGAAGTAGATGGATTCATGACTTGTCATGGCCAAAATAGTCATTGATGGGCAATCCTCTGGGGATGATCTTTCCCTAACTTAACTAGTCTTTGCCAGATCCATACTGAATCAGCTTTTCCTAATGAAACTTGTGCTTTGAGTCACTAAAGGAGGAATTGGTGGAGAAATTGTTATGAATTTTGAGTGAGTTTTGGAATAGAATGGGTCTATCTTGAACAACATCTACTGTAAGATGATTTAGTTGCTCAAGTTCTCTTCGGATGCTATTAATAGAGCAGTTTTATTAATCACTTTCTTTTTATATGTTGTCTTCCCCAAATAGAGGGGGAGTCCTTGAAAGCAAAGACTGTCTAGCTTTTCTGGTTTTCATCCCCAATGCTCAGCATAATGCTTTTCACATAATAAGTGCTTAATAAATATTTATTCATTCATACAAGTTGGTTCCATGGCATTGATTCCAAGTGTAATAGCAGAAATGTTCTGAACTAAGATGAAGGACATTTGTCTTCAAATTATTTGTATGACTTTGAGTGACCCTCTCATCTCTGTATTTGTTACCTTATCTATAAAGGTGGGATAACACCTTCCCTGCCTATCTATAGAACTGTTATGAAATCCAGATAAAGTAATATGTATGAAAACATTTTTACAGCATTTCTGTTAGAAAGATTACAGTTTCACTAACTTATCACCAATAAGCATTTGTTAAGCATTTACTGTATATGAGGCATATTGCTAAATGCTGTGCATACAAAAAAGGTGAAAATAGGGGCATAAGACATCCCATGTTCATACCTTAATGGAAGATACAATATCCAAACTATGTACATGCAAAATATATAATATGTCCCAAAAGTCTTAGTGAAGTTTTAAACTTTAGTGGTTTAAAACTGTGCCAAGATTTTTGGACACCTTGTACCTATGTGTGTTTGTCCTTCGTTGCCAAAGAGGACCATGCCATCAGAGAAATAATGACATGACTTGCGGTTGACCTTGTTTTGAGCTCCCTCACCAGCCTCACTTCTCCTCCAGAGCCATCTGAATCCACTGACCAGATATTCATCAAGATGACTGGAGATGATCCAGGATGAGGCAATTGAGATTAAGTGACTTGCCCAAAGTCACCCAGCTAGTGAGTATCAAGTGTCTGAGGTGAGATTTGAACTCAGGTCCTCCTGACTCCTGCACTGGTGCTCTCTCCACGGCACCACCTGTGCTTTAGCTGAAGTAAAAATGTCAGGGGCAGTAATCATGGTCTCTCAGGCAAAGCAAAGCCAAAACAGACCTAACTAAAAGAGATAAACAGGGAAACTACACTTGGCTATAGAAAATAAATTAAGGTAAGGTCCATACTGAACATATATTTACCAAAAGGCATAGCATCTAAATTCTTAAAGGATAAACTAAATGAGTTTTAATAGGAAGTATGCAGTAAAACTATAATAATGGGGGACGTCTATTTATCCTCTCAGACCTAGATGAATCTAGATATAAAATCAACAAGAAGTTAAGGAGATAAATAAAATTTTAGAATAGTTAGATATGATAGAGCTTTTAAGAATACTGAATGGTAATAGAAAGGAGTATATCTATTTCTCAGCTGTTCATGACAGTGTCACAAAAAATTGACCATGTATTAGGGCATAAAAATGTCACAAACACGTTGAAAAGAAGAAATATTAAATGCATCTTTTCCTGACCATAATTATGCAATAAAATTGCATTTAATAAAGGATCTTTGAGGCATAGATTTAAAATTATAGAAATTAAATAATCCATTCCTAAAGAATGGGTGGGTTAAAGACCAATCTTGGAAACAATAATTTTGTTAAAGATAATATATCAAAATTTATGGGTTATAGCCAAAGCAAGATTTAGGGGAAAATTTGTATCTCTGAATGCTGTCATTAATAAAAGAGAACAAGTAGATCAACAAATTGGGCATGTACCATACAAATTAGAAAACCAACAAATTAAAACTCCTAATTAAGTACCAAATAGAAATTCTAAAAATCAAAGGAGAGATTAACAAAATAGAAAGTAAAACAACTGTTGAACTAATAAAAGCAGAAGGTATTTTTAAAAATCAGCAAAATAGATAATCCATTGATTAATTTGACTTAAAAAATCAAATTATCAATGTCAAAAATGAAAAATATAAATTCACAGCTAGTTAAGATGAAATAAAAGAATTAATGGAAGCTCTTTTGCCCAACTATATGCCACTAAAACTGACAATCAAAATTAAGTGCATCAATATATACAAAAATATAAATTGCCAAGATTAATAGAACAGGGAACAAAATACTAAAATAACTCTATCTTAGAAGAAGAAAATAAAGAAGCCGTAAATGAACTCCCTAAAGAGAAAAAAAACCCAGGACCAAATGGATTTATAAGCAAATTATTTCAGACATTTAAAGAATAATTAATTCTAATATTATATAAATTACATTACTTTGCTACTTTGCATACTTATTCTGTACAAAGAAAGGAATCCTACCAAATTCTGTGACATAATGTAGTCTTGATACCTAAATCAGGGAGAATCTGACCAGAAAAAAAACAACTATAGACTAACTTCCCTAATGTATATTAATGCAAAATATTTAAACAAAACACTAGTAAGGAGATTACAGCAGTATATCACAAAGATTATATCCCATGACCAGACTAGATTTTTGCCAGTAGATCAGGACTAGTTCAATGTTAGGAAAACTATAAGCATATAATTGACCATATTAACAACTAAAATCATATGATTATTTCAATAGATGAAGGAAAACTTGTTGACAAAATGCAATACTCATTCCTGTTAAAAATGCTAGAAAACACAGAAATAAATGGAACTTTTTAAAAATAAGTTATGTATGATAGGTAAAATTAACTAATAAATAGGCTTATTTTAAGAATAAGCTAGAAGCTTTTCCAGTGAAATTGGGGTGAAGCAATGCTGTCCAGTTTCATTGGATTGAAGAGTTTGTGATAAAAGAAGTAAGGCGTAAGAAGACTGGAAAGGTGGGAGGGGGTAGGTTATGAAGAGCTTTGAAGTTGGGACAGTGTTTTGTATTTTATCCTGGAGGAGAGAGGTAACCATTGGAGTTTACTGAATAGGAAGGTGATGTGATCAGACCTGCATTGTAGGAAAGTCACTTAGGTGACTGAATGAAGGATGGTTTGGAATGGGGAGACTTGAGGCAGGCAGACCCATCAACAAACCATTGCAATAATCCAGTCATGAAGTGAGTGCTGGCAGTGTCAGAGGGGAGAATGGAGCATATAGAAGAGATTTTGTAGAGGTGATATTGACAGACCTTGGCAACAGATTGGAACTAGGGGACGAGAGATAATAAGGAACCCAGGGTGACTCCTAGGTTGTGAGCCTGAAGCACTGGGAGGATGGTGGTGCCTTCTATAATAATAGGCAAGGTAGGAGGCGGGGAGGGTTTAGACTCCCTTGAGGCCATATATGGCCCTCTAGGTCCTCTGGTGAAGCCTTTTGATTGAATCCAAGTTTTACAGAACAAATCTTTTTCTTAAGGGGATTTGTTCTGTGAAGTTTGGATTCAAAGGGCTACACTTGAGGGCATAGAGGGTCACATGTTGCCTTGAGGCCACAAGTTCCCCACCCTTGGTAAAGGGAAGGATGAGCTTTATTTTGGACAAGTTAATTTTGAAGAAGGGCAGTGAGGTGACACAGTGGATAGAATGTCAGCCCTGGAGTCAGGATCACCTGTGATCTCAGATGTGGCCTCAGATTCCTTTTTAGCTATTCGACCCTGGGCAAGTCCCCTTACATATTTACCTCATTTTCTTCATCTGTAAAATGGGGATATATGTGAATAACATCTACCTCCCAGGGTTGTTGTGAGGATCGAATGAGATAATATTTATAAAGCCCCTAGAACAGCGTCTGGCACGTAGTTAGCACTATATCAATGTTGTAATTATCGTTATCAATTTTAGTGACTGTCATCTCATATGGCAAATTACTTAATACCCTGGTTGAGGCCTGTGTTATAGAAAAATGCTGAGATATTTGTGTCCAAAACATAATTTTAAATCTGCTAACCAAAACATGTCCATTGAGAATAGGAAGTAGTATCCTGAGTAGCATCGTCTAAATTCCGGGAAGGGTCAGGCTGTAAACTACAGGATGAGGGAAGGCTATAATTAAGGGTCAGTTTCAGTTAATTTTGATTAAGTCCCTCGTTGTCCTTTCCTTGGCTCAGACATGGTGCTAAAACACATCACTGAAGACAGATCTCTGGCCTGGATTCAGTATATGGGGGAGGCAGGAGGCAAAATTTTTGTAGGAAGACACTGGAGGAGAGGAAGAACTGGAGATGATAAACAAAGGAAAGAATCCCAGTGAAGAGAGTGATTTGAAAGTTGTCATAAGCCCAGAGGATTTGAGTAGACAGGGTGAAACCTTAATATGCTTTACTTGTGAGCAGTGCTGTGTTCCCCACTTCCCAAACCCCAGCAAAAATTCACTGCAAAACTGGGGTCAGGCTGTGGTCACACAGTAGTTTAATGGGTCTTAGGTGCTGTCTCCCCCAGCTGTTCTTATTTTGCTTCCTTTCTCTCAATGAGAAACCTGGGGGTGGGGGGGGGTGTCTCTAGATACAAGGAAAGGAGATAGGAGGGGAGAGAAGAATCAGTCAATCAATGGGAGAGAGACTGTATGAAAATTAAACGGGCTTAGCTCTTCATAAAAATCTATTTTTAAGCTTTTGTTGTCCAAATTTTGGATGACCAAGGATTTATAATACTGTTCCAAAGGAGCTGATTCTCCCTCCTCCCAACCCCACGAATTGCCTTGTATTTTCATGGAACCAATTAATGAGGTTTGTCAGGGTAGGCTTGTAATAGTTCAAGGCAAAGAGAGAAGGGATGTCATAAGGCATTCTATGATTAATTACTAAATGAATGCTACAGACAGTAATTGCTGTAGGAGCTATGGAACTTTAGGGTAGGAAAGGGACCTTAGAGATGATCTAGTTCAGTCCTCATTCTCCAAATAAGGAAACTGAGGCAAAGACAAGTGATGTATAAGATCATAAATTTAGAGTTGGAAGGGGTCATTGAGTCCAGTTCTTTCATTTGACAGATGATAAATGTGATACCCACATGTGTTACCTACAGAGGTTAAGGCACTGGATCAAGGTCAAACTACCCTTGAGTCCCCAAAGTGGGATTTGAATTCGGTTCTTCCTCAGGTACCTAACTGCCAAGATCACATTAATTAATAAGAGAGAGAGCTGTGCATGACCTCCCCAACTATCAAAGTCTAGCTTAAATGCCATTGCCTCCTTATAGCTTCCTTTGAATCCCCTGGAAGCAAGTTCTCTGGCATATGACCTCGTACTATATTCTTCCAATGTACAATGTGCAATTTGTGTATATATTCTATTCCCCAATTGCTGTAGATTATAAACTTATTGAGGACATTGTCATATTTGTATTGCCCTTCCCCCATGCCTAATGCAGTTTATTGCACATTGGTGAATGAATGAATGAATGAATGAGCCAGTTGAGGACAAGGATAATGACATATTTCTGTATGTTCTCTACATACTTGGTCCAGACCTATGATTTTGTGGATGTAGGAAACTCCCCCTGTCCCTCTCCTTCGCCTGAGCAGATCAGTAGCTTTTCTATAATTTACAGTCTTAGTTTATTTTGGAACACTGAGAAATTAAATCATTTGTTCAAAGTCACATAGTGTATCAGAGGTGGCACTTGCATCCAGGTCTTTCCTGCTTCCAAGGGCAAATTTCTGTCTACTACATCATGGCACCTCTTAATACCTGAGATGTAATGAGTTGCTTTAGTACAGAGAGTTGTTTGGTTGAATGACCTCTCTTGCCTGGCCTTGAACTGCTCTGCTCATTCCTCCTTCCTCTTGTCTGACTCCGTGTGCAACACTGTTTCCTTTGCAGATGTATGGCCATGCATGGGCAGTGCTCCCATGGAGGAGGGCAAGGGGGCTGGGAAGCTGATTCCTAGCTGTCTTCAGGCCCCTCCTCTCTTGTGCTGCCTGAGTGTAAAGGCAAACCTTTCCTTGGTCCTGCCAGCCATCAACCCACCACCTGTCCCTGGAGCTTTTGCCTCTCTTGGCCAAGTTGTCTGCTTTCCAAGTCTTCGAGGGTGCCAGCTCCTGGTTGCTTGGAGGTTCGGAGTTTCTCTTCCCCCTGGAAGCAGAAGGAGGACTCTCTTAAAATAGCCTGTGGAGTTTGGTGATGTAAATACAGCCACAGAGACCTTTTCAGAGTTGGTTGATTGTTGAAAATAAAAATCACTGGGGAGACATAAACCTCCAATTCGTTCTTATGGCCAGGTTTTGAAATGTAGCATCATCTACTGCTGTTGCTAAGTAGTTTCAGGTTAGAGTGCAACTGACTTCAGTGTCTACTGGGATGGCTTCAAAGGTATCTCTAATTTATGCTGCTTGCTGCTTACTTCGCGATTCTGATGTAGATCTCAGTTGGGTGTTCTTCCTCTCACTCCTCCCCTCTTGGAATTGAAGCTGTGACTGTTGGCTGTTCATAAGACCTATGTGTACCTTGGAATTTTCAAACATGTTATGTTTGACATATTATGTTGAATGATTTTTTATAAAGTTCTCCCATCTCCTGCACCCCACCCCACCTTTTTCTGTCCCTCTGTCCTTGACTGGAAAGTTGATTTTAACATGAACTGGTCTCTTTCTCTCTCATGAGATTTTAAAGGGGCATCATTTGGCTTTTATTTAGTAATTTATTCCTGTGGAAATGATGGATGGGTAAGAAGCCCCACCTCTGTTCTGAAAAGTGTCCTGGGCTGCAGGCAAACTCGTAGTATTGACTGTATTCAATTCAAAGTGTGTGTCTGTGTGCTGGGCCCTGTGCTACATGTTGAGCCTGCCAAATTCCCTCCAGGAGTTTATAATACACTAAAATCCACTGGGTAAGAGAAATCATACATAGAACTATGAAGGATTTGACTAAATCTGACATAATGGAAATAACATTGAGTCCATAAGGTTTGAAGATCTGGGTTCCAGTCCCAGCTCTTGCTTAACCTTGGGCTAATCACTTCACTTCTTGGGACAGGGTGCAGGGGGTGGGGGGAGGGATGCGATTAGGGGACTTCAGTTCCTTCATCGAAAAGATTAGAGGATTGAACCAAATGTTCCCCAAAGTTTTCTTCCAACTTTCACAGCCTGTACTTGTATGTGTGAGTGAGTGTGAGTGTGTGTGTGTGTGTGTGTGTGTGTGTGTGTGTGTGTGTGTGAGAGAGAGAGAGAGAGAGAGAGAGAGAGAGAGAAAGAGGGAGGGAGGGAGGAGGGGGGAAGGGATTAAGAATTTATATAGCACCTACCATGTGCCAGGCATTGTCCTAAATATTTTACAAATATATTCTCCTGTAACCTTCATCCTTAATGACAGTTGGTGTAATGTTGTTATTTCCATTTTACAGCTAAGGAAGCTGAGGCATACAGAGGGCTAAGTGACTTTCCCATACAGCTACTAACTGTCTTAGGCTAGATTTGAACTTGGGTCTTTCTGCTTCCAGGCTCAGTGCTCTATCCACTCTATCTGCATAGATGATGAGAAATGTTGAGGCTGAGGTGCATAAATCAGAAGCATTTCTCCAGTTCCTGAGTCAGGTCCACCCGCTGGTTATGAGAGTCATAGGAATGAATACATTTAGAGCAGGGTGGGTCACACTTCCCTCACTAACACTGTCATCAAATCCTGGAATTCGTGGGGCTGGGAATGAATGGAGATCTAGTCCAGCCTCCTCATTTGAAAGAAGGAGGAAACTGAGGCTTAGAGAAATACACCTAATTATTGACAGAACTGGAACTTGAAGCCAGGCCTCCTGAGTGTTGGTTCCTTTTGCTGACCCATGAACTCTTTCATGGACCCTTAAGTATAGTCCCCCAGTGTGGTCCCTCTGACACCACACTGCTGCTAATGGTGATAATGTTGATGTGGGGGATCAGTATCCTTGTTCTCCTGAGGAATACATATAATTGGGAAATAAGAATTTCTCAAGGTCAAGAACCCACAGACTCCTTTTGTGTTCAGTGTACATCTGCCCCTGTCAAAAAACACTTTCATTGACTAATACCCTTCTTTTTCCCACCATTGTCTGACTCCAATACTTGCTTCTTTGGGCCTATAATTGTTACCCCTCTCTGTAAAGCCTGTGTGCACTCAGCTTTCCTCCCCTTCTGCTTCGCTTTTTATTTAATCTCTAAACCTCTTTTGAATCTTTTTTTTTTCTCTGCCAGCCTTAAAGTCTTCCCTTTCTCTCTCTGGGATGATAGAGATGTCTAATGACTGAATTCACTCTTTTCTCTGTAGTCTCTGCCTTTCTTCTTTCTCTTCTCAAGTATGACCTTATTCAGTTGAGCCTCTTTCTCTGCATCAGAGTTCTGTTTTCTACACCTCATACATCCTTGCATTGGTCATTGCCTTTTTTTGAAATAGGCAATTGAGGTTAAGTGACTTACCCAGGGTCAACAACTATTAAGTATCTGGGGCTGGATTTGAACTCAGGTCCTTCTGACTCCCAGGCTGGTGTTCTATCAACTGCTGCCCCCATTGCCTTCTTTAAGATGGGAGGCAGAACTGGAGGACTTGTGAAGAGGGTGGAGGGTGAATGATGAAGAAATGTTTGTGGGTATATTAGAACACTCAGCAAATGCAGAGTATTTCAAATTTTTGAATTTTAGAACTGGAAGAGACGTAAGTATTTACCTCAGAACAATTCCATGAGATAGGTAGTATGGAGGTGGAAACAGGTCAGAGGAGTTAGATGATTTGCTCTAGCTCCTATCTAGACATTGTCAGAGCAGGAATTCATACTTCAATCTCCTGACAGTTAAGTCTCCATCCTAATCAGTCTTTCTGTTACTCTTTGCTTCCATGCTGTTTTGTACCTAATAATTGGTGTTATTCCAGGTAGACTTGCTCCACCTTCTTCTCCTGTCTCTGTGCTATGGAGAATTATCCCCCTTTGAGCCTTTCAGCAGTGGGGTTTTCATGTGTCACACAGCATTATCCTGGTGGGAGAGAGAGGTCCTTACAAGTCTTAGAATCATAGATTTAAAGTCCAAAGGGACCTTATTATTCTTGTTGTCTAGTTGTGTCTGACTCAGCATGAGCCATATTTGTGGTTTTCTTGGCAAAGATACTAGAGTGGTTTGTCATTTTTTTCTCCAGGTCATTTTACAGATGAGGAAACTGAGGCAAACAAAGTTAAGTGATTTGCCCAGAGTCCCAGAGGATATGCCTGAAGTTGGATTTCAGACCTTAGAAACCACAGTGGGAAACCTTCATCCTTGAGGCCTCATGTGGCTGTCTAGGTCCTCAAGTGTGGCAAAGGGCTGCACTTTAGGACTTAGAGGTCACATGTGACTTCAAAGGTGAAGGTTCCCCACCCATGATCTAATCCATCCCTTTGCCTGTACCATCCCAGGAAACTTCTTGTTTTTTTTTGTTTGTTTTTTTAAGGAAGGCAGTGCTACATGTGGTGCCATTACATGGCCCATAAGTCTTTACTGTATTCTTATGATCTCCCAGTTTAAGTGAAAACCCTGAGCTGTTGTTTTCCTCAACACTGCTAATGAATTTTCATTTAAAGCTTTTCGTAGAGCTTCTTGCTCTACAAATCAAGCCCCCTGATGGGGTACAGAGCATTTCTGAGACCCAAAGGGGCTGATTCTTCACAAGGTCCTTGTGATTTAAGTTGGTTTTTGAAAGAGAAAAATCAGAGTTTAGTGAGAAATGAATTCCATGAATGCTATTTTTTCAAAGCCCCAGGAATATAGAGTTCCTTATCCTGGGCTTCGTTCCTGGCACTACCTTTTCCATGGCCACTTTCATGTTAGAGAGAAGACAAAAGCATTTCAGGGTGAAGGCTGTCCCCTAATACTACTGTCTCCATCCCAGTTGTGGGGAACATTTACTTACTCTAGAAGCAGAGAAAAACCTTAGTTCTAGAAGGGACCAAAGAGATCATCTAACTTTTTTGTGTGTGTTAAGAACCTCTGTGGAAACTTGTCCCCAGGAAAGTTAAAAAAAATTGAAAGAAAAGAAATACTAAATTATAATTAGAGGTTAGTAAAACGAAAGATAAAATTCTTTTTTTTTTTTTCTCATTCATGTTTACCAATACTTTGAAATCTGTGAATTGTGGGTCTCAGGTTAAGAACCTTTGATCTAATCCACACCTTGCTTTTAAGAAAGGCAAACTGAGGCCTCTAGAAAAAAAAAATGTTTTCTCCAAGATCACTCAGGCATTATGAAGTAAAGAGCTCCTGATTTTATTCAGTCCTCCCTTCCCCCATTTTACAGAAAGGTAGACTCCGAGAAATAGGAAGGGGAGATTTGTCCTTGACGTTTAACTGTCAGGCAAACAATCTCTGTTCTAATTCAACTGACTTCCTAATTCAATTCAAACTAATTCATTTTACAGAAAGGGAAACTGAGGTCTAGAGTGGGGAAGTGAGGGGGAAGTCCAAGGATGCAAGTTGTGGTATAAGAGCCACAACTAGAAGCTACCTTTTTTGATTTCCTGTTCAGTGTTCTTTCTCCTACACCAAGTGGCTGATTTTGTGTGAACTTTTGCATAGAGGCCCACATCTCACATCCTTAGAGTTGCAGGAATGTTCCTTCTCATTTTAATATGAGAACTCTGACAGCCGTCAAGGTTAATGACTTTCTCAACACTACACAAGATGTTCCTCTGATTCCTGTATGGATGGTCGAAATGGAGCTGAAAGTGTATCAGTCAGAGAAGCCACCTGAAATAAAGGACCAAGCTTTGGAGTTGTAGTTAGGAAGTTTTTTTGTTCTTATTCAGGTCTTTCAGTTGCCTCTGACTCCTTGTGATTCCATTTGGGGTTTTCTTGGCAAAGATACCAGAATGGTTTGCCATTTTCTTCTCTAGCTATTTTACAGATGAGGAAATTGAGGCAAACAGGTTAAGTGACTTGCCCAGAGTCACACCCCTGAAAAGTGTCTAAGGCTGAAATTGAACTCAGAAGCTCCTGTTTCCAGGCCTGGTGTTTAAGAAGACCAAGTTTATATCCCACTTTAGACACATACTAGCTGTAGGACCCTGATCAAGTTACTTAAACTGCTCTTGAATTTGTTTTTTCATCTATAAAATGAGGATAAAAATTTCATCTACTTCACAGTGTTATTGTGAGGATTAAATGATGTAATACCTATAAGGATCTGACAAACCATAAAGGGTGACAAAAATGTTAGCTATCATCATCCTTTTCATCATTGTCATCAATACATAGATTCTTCTGAGGCCGCGGAGGGTATTCTTTTTAGTGGTAAGTGCTTCTTGGTGTTTGTCTTCCTGGGGATTGTAGAGAGGCTCCCCAAGTTCATGGTAATTAATCTTTCCTATTTGTCCTTAAAACCAGGGTAGCTAGCCAGACCAAAGGAGAAGAGCCAGAACTTGTCTGTGACGCTGACAAATGACCACGATATTTTTTCCTTAAAATTGGAGGCTGCTTCATATCACTGGTCCCAGAGTTCAGTAGACCTGAATTTAAAACCTCCTTCACACATTTACTAGCTGAGTGACACTGGGCCAGTCACTTAACCTCTGTGTGCCTCCGTTTCCTCATCTGTAAAATGGGTATAATAATTGCATTCTTTCCCTACTCACCCCCTTTTTATATTTGCTTCATTGCTCATGAAGCTTGAGAGAGAGTCTTATAAAATTCCAAGGGCTATGGGTTGGCCATCTTGGACCAAGTGGGGAAGCTAAATGGCTCAGTGGAGTCAGGAAGACCTAAGTTCAAATCTGGTCCTAGACACTTACCTGGGCAAGTCACTCAACCTCTGTTCGCCTTAATCTACTGGAGAAGGAAATGGCAACCCACTAAAGTGTCTTTTCCAAGAAAAATCCATGGACAGTATTGGCATGCCATCCATGGTCCATGGGGTTATGAAGAGTCAGACACTGCTGAATGACTGAACAGTAACAACCTCCCAGGGTTGTTCTAAGGATAAAAGGAGATAATATTCATAAAAACTCTTTGCAGACCTTGAAGTACTAATTATTATTAAACTGTACCTAATTCTTTTTAAAATACTGAGTAGAAAGGATAGCGCTTTTCATCTGTTTGATATCACACAAGAGTTGGAAGGGCCCTCAGAAGTCATTCCCTGTTGAATGATTATTTAGCCTTTGTCTGAGGGGATTCTTCATCTCCAGAGGCAGCCCGTTCCACTTTTGGACATTTCTGATTGTTAAGTTTTCCCTTGCTTTAAACTTCAGTATCCCTCTTGGCAGAATGAGTGTTATTTGTTTTCTATGTAGTAGCTCATGGAGTAGTTAGAAGATGGGGATGTCTTGAACATCCCTGTCCCATCCCTCCCCATTTCTTACCTTCTGCAGGCATCCTTGTTTCCTTCAGCCTATCTTAGTATGGTAGGGCTTTAGGCCTCTCATCACTGCCTCTGTATCCCCCCATTTCTTCCCTACTTCTGTTCTCTGGATCTTTTCCAGTTCATTCATATCTGTTCTAATATGTGATATCCCCATCTGAACACAACATTCTGTATGTGGTCTGACCACAGGCCCAGTCTGCTGTGTCCTTGTTGTGGACACTGGTTGTTTTAGGCCACCCAAATTTTGGGGATTAGGGCTAGATTTCTTTTTTAAGGACCATGCCTTAAACCCAAATCACTCCTGCTTTCTTGATTGGCAGATAGTGGTTCCCAGCTGAAGCTTCACTTAGTCATTGTTGGGCTCTGATGACTCAGAGTGAGTGTAAATAGTAATTATTTCTGTTTTGGCCAGAAACCCTGAGGGTCTTCGCCTCCTGAACTATAGTTTTGGTTTGTTTAGTTTTTGTTTTTTCTTTCGACTACTTAAAAGAGGCCATTCTTTGCCTCATTTTTTCCCTAACCTTAATCATTGAATGGGCATTGCCTCAGTCAAACTGAGACCTGGGAAAGACCTTAACTTAAGGTCAAGGTCTCCTAGTGCATCCAGGGCCATCTCCAGTCAACCTGATATGTGTCTTACCATTGGACACAGATTGTTCTGGAGGAGAGAGTAAGGCTGATGACTTAGCATAGCCCTCCCTCACTTCAATTCATTTCACTTGCAAGTCATTGCCTCATGTCATAGACCTCTTCAAGAACAAAGAACAAAAACCAAGACCACCCAAAGGACATAATGTTACTTCTGCTCACACCATAACTACAATTAGAAATGGTATTTCCCATCCCCACCCTCCACTTTTATATTTGCATCACTGCTCAATGAAGCTTGAAAGATTGTTGTAAAACCCCATGGGTTTTACATGATCTAAACTATGCTCTGCTTGGACCAAGTGGCTACCCTCACTTAAAGATTGGTCTTACCATGTGTCTTCTCTGTCCTTAAATTCTTAGAGTCCACTTAATTCAGTTTGCCCAGGTGTTCATATGGTTTTGACATTTAACGGGATAATTAATGCTTTAGGCTTTTAAGAACTGCTTCAGGGTTTTTATTAATCACCCTTGTGGTTGCATAGAGGAATTTTGATGTGGTTATTTTGGTAGTTGAATTCCATCTCCCTCCCTGACTCTCCCCCTATCCCCAACAATTTCCATATTTGTTCATTCTGACTTTATAATAGACTAAAACGGAGGGTTTCATCGGTCCCCAGCAGGCATTTCCAATTACCGAGACTCAGAGATTAACTCACAGCAAATAGAACAGAGTTTGAGCTGTTTGAAGTTATTGGTAGTAAGATATTTTCTCTTTCCCTTACTGTAAACTAATTTGAGATGCTCGGTGGCTGGCCCAACAGTCTTCCCTTTGTGAACTGATCAGACTCCTCCCTGAGAACATGAGAGGGGTTGGGGTGAGGGGAGCGATTTGCTTGGTTGGCTGAAGTAGTCACTGCTGAGGCACAGGCCTATTCAGCATGTTGGTCTTAAGGGTTTTCTCCAGGAGGGCTGGTTATCAAGGTAGATGGGGGGAACAAAAAAAGATGCCTATCTGCATAATCCACTTCCTTAGGACAAAAACAGTATAATCTGTGCCTGGATTTTTTAATTAAAAGTGTTTGAGAGTGACTCATGAAAGGAAATAAGAATGTGCCTGATGTCTATTGATGCTCAAGATTAAACACTCAAGGAGGAGCAGTGAGGGGCTGATGGCTTGGCTTTCTTAAGAACCCCTCCTTGTTCACCCCTAGGTGTGCCTGGAGCCTAATGTGGGGTTCCCACCTGTTCCCCACTTTCCTCCAGTTGTGAGAAAAGTTGTGATCTAAATCATTTACTGGCAGTAAATATTTACTGGCAGTCGTAGCTCCTGCTTTTGACTCTGACAGGAACAGAGAAGCTTCTTGGTACTGAGCAGCTCTCTTTTCGATGATTAGAGTGATTTTTCCTGATTCTTCCATCTTCAGAACAGATTTCTGTGGCTACAAATAAAAAAGAAAGCAGCAATATCACTTCACCACTTTACTGGCATCCTGTGCTCTGAAAATATATTGAGTGAAAATACCTGTTATTGCTGTAACTGTCATTTTTTACTTTTCCTCGGATTGTGACTGTTTTGTGGTTGGGGGTGGAGTGGTTGTTGAGTGCGTGTGCATGTGAGTGTGTGCGCACACTGGGTGGTGGGGGTGGAGAGGGAGGAGAGTAGCAGAGGGGAGAAGAAGAATCCATTTGGAAAGTTAACAGCTGAAGGATTCAGGTAGAATAGTAGACATCTGATCTCAATTTCAGAGATAAGGGAGAGATCTAATACCCAGCAGGTGAGCTACCTTTCTAATTCCACACTAGCTTGCTGTGACAGACATTATTCACTTCCACTTGGATGGTATTTTAATCTTTATTTTCTTAAAGCCTACTTTGTGGAGGTAGCATTATTTCTGACAAAGATAACACAATTTGTTAAAGAAAGGAAAGGAAAAGAGTATTTTATTAAGGGACTGTGTGTCATCTGCAGTTGTGATCTCACTTTGATTCTCATAACAGCCCTAGAAGGTAGGTGCTATTGTCCCCATTTCACAGTTGAGGAAACTGATCAACTCTTACCACTGAGCTACCTCTAAAATCTAACTTCTAAAAAAAAATCTTTTAATATATGTAGGATTGGGCAGCTATGTGATATAGTGGACAGAGGCAGGCCGGGAGTCAGGAAGATCTGAGCTCAAATATGGTCTAAAATACTGTGTGAACCTGGGCAAGTCACTTAACTCTATTTGCCTCAGTTTCCTCATCTGTAAAATGAGCTAGAGAAGGAAATGGTCAACCATTCCAGTATCTTTGCTATGAAAACCTCAAATGAGGTCACCAAGAGTCGTAAATGACTGAACAACAGTAACAAAGATATGTAGGATGGATAAAAGTATATATATATGTACATATATCTCATATATATATTTATGAAGAGAGAGAGACTCAGAAGGGGTATTTAAACTCATCTATGTTAACCCTCTCATTTTGTAGATAAAGAAACTGAGGCCTGGAAAAACTAAGGGACTGCCCAAGGGCACAATATATATTTATGTAAAGAGATCATAGAGTAAAAAAATGTAGATTAAAAAGGGATATTTTAAGTTCAGTAGCATCTTACAGATGAGAAAACTGAAGTCAGAGAGGTTAATAATGGACCTTCCTGCCCAGTATCACTATATGTATGTATATATGCATATATACATACATGATACATGCATATTCTATATAAAGTACATATATTTTTCCCCTATAGAATCTTATAACTTTTATGAATGAGACATTAGGCAATAAAATGGAATTCTTGAGGGCCTAAGATTTTTTGGAATTTATACCAATATTATATTCTTGTCCAAAAAGGGAAAGAAATTATGTGGGTGTGTATTTAAAACCTTAGAGATCTTTTCCTCAGCATTCAAAAGCATCCAGTTAAGGCTGGTTAAGCCAAAGTTCCTGAACTAGTAATAAGTGGAAACTGTGAAGTATTCCATGAGCTTCCAGTGCTACAGCTTGTGGCTGTTTTGAAATTTATAACATGTTCCCCCTAGGACTCCCACTGCTAACTAAAACGGGTGTCTCTGGAAAATTAACTTAGGGGCCATTAAGGACTGGGGGAAAAAGGATTGAAAATAAGTAGACTACAGTGTCAGACTGATTTTTTTTTTCTATGTGATTATCTTATGCCAAGAGTCAAAGAGTTCTCTCCTCTCCTAGCTTGAGACAATGGGCTTATCACTAAAACATTTAAGCCCTGGGGTTCCTCTGAATGAAGTTTCATGGTTGGTAGGAGATATGGGAGGATATGTAGAAATGCTTTACTGAGTGGAAGATGTTTCCGATGCACATGTTCTGCAGAAAAGGGGTAACCCCAATGGCAGCACATGAGTTTCTTAACCTTAAAACTGTAAACAATCCTTTTTGTGAAAATATATGCAGGCTCAAAAGTTCTCTAATTTAGGGATAAGATGAATTACTGTTGGTTGGTGTGGTAATCGGTAAAGTAAGATGGTCAAAGTTCTGTTATAGCAGATTGGGAGATATTGAAGGAGAGGGGTTATAGACTATATACTAAGTGACCTAGATGGATAGAAAATGGAGTCTGAAGTCAGAGAAGACCCAAGTTCAAATCCTCTCTCAAACATTTACTGGCTTGATGATCCTAGGCAAGTCACTTAATCTCTTAATGCTTCAGTTTCCTCATCTATAAAATGGAGATAGTAATGGTACCTACCACTTGTGATTGTTGTACAGATTAAATGAAATAATGTTTATAAAAGCACTTTGCAGCTCTTGAAGTGCTATATAAATATTAGTTATTACTATTAGGGCAGCTAGGTGATTGAGAGCCCTGGGCTTGGAATCAAGAAGACTTATCTTTCAGGAGTTCAAATCTGACCTAAGATACTTACTAGTTGCATGACATTGGGCAAGTTGCTTAACCCTCTTTGCTTCAGTTTCCTCCTCTGTAAAATGAGCTAGACCCCCTCCAGTATCTTTGCCAAGAAATCTCCCAGTGAGGTCACAAAGAGTCAGACATGACTGAACTTCAGATATCTTTGTCATGAGTGAGTGAATACAGTAACTTCCAACAGTTAAAAAAATCTTCATTTCTATTTGTTTTAAAAGAAGGAAGGAAAGAGGTATTTATATAGTTCCTCCTATGTACTAGGTACTGCATTAAGTGCTTTTTGCAAATATTATCTCATTTGATCCTTACAACCCTGTGAGGTAGGTCCTGTTTTTATTTTCCCCTTTACAATTGAGGAAACTGAGGCAAGTACAGTAACTTTCTCAAGGTAGCACAGCTACCAAAGGGTGTCTGAGGATGGATTTGAGGTCTTCCTGCCTTTAAGGTCAGCCTTCTTATCTACCTAGAGGTCTTAGAAAGTCGTCCAGGGGCATTGAGAAGTCAAATAGTGGAATAGTCAAGTATAGAGACATGAATGGAACTCAGGGGTCTTCTTCTCTATCCTGCTTCTTGCTGATGAGGGCCATCTCCAGTCCTCCTGATCTATATATGGCAACTGGACCCAGATGACTCTGGAGGAGAAAATGAGGCTGATGACTGCACAGCCTTCTCTCACTTAAATCCAATCATGGCATCATCTTCCTGATCTCATGGTCCCCTTTGAGAATGAAGGACAAACAATAGCTTGTTGTTTCATAAGCACTTAAGAGAGAAATGAAGATGTTTTGGGGGTCCTAAAAAAGTGGGAAATGCTCCTTTTAGTGTGGAGGTCACACAATCACAAAATGGCAGAATCTTAGAGCCCACCTAAATCAACCACATGCTGAAAAGGGATCCTTTTTGTAATATCGTTGTAAAGTGGTCATTTAGAGTGGTTATGTTAGACACAGCCCATGAAGCTCCCAAGGGCATCTGAGACTGATTAAAATATAGTGAGGGAATATTTAACAAAATAAATCAAAAACATAGAAAATATTAATATGTCATTGTGTGTGTTGATAGTGTGGCCTGCATATTTCAGTTTGGCAATACTGATCTAATCTGGGCTTAAAGACTTCCAGTGATGGAGAACTCCTACCTCCTTAGACGGCCACTGGGGGAAAAAGGACACCAGGAGTTACAGTTACCTCTAAACCTGGTATTGTCAAGAGGTCCTGAAATTGAAAGACCTGCTCCTGGAAGAGTTTTTGGAAGCTAATTGGAAAAAGTCAGCAATTGAAAAACAGAGAACTAAGAAGAGATTCCCCAGTCTGGCAAAATATAAGACTATAATGCTTGAAGACCTGGGTCTTCTATGAGATAGGGAAAACCCTAGAGGCCTTCCCATTTGGTGGAAACTGTACTTAGGGATGGAGATTTGCCTGGTAGAAAGTAACCTGGAGTCTCTATGGACTTTTGAGATGAGGCTCAGTAAAAGTTGATAGTTTTTCTAAAGGTTCCTTTTTGGATTCTGTTTCTTTTGTTTTCAAGATATTTAAACAAAAAACATCCTTCATTAATTTTGAAAGGTATCTGGGTAGACTAGGATAAGGGGATCAGACAGTGATTCTCTCAGCTTTTGTGGGGTAAGAGCTGTGAACTGAAGTAAGAAATTTCCAAAGTGAAATTAGGACCTTTGTGATTAACATGAGGGTTACTGAAAAATGGGAAATTTCAGCTAAAGTTTTGTGAATTAGTAAGGGGAAGTAATGATAAGACCTGGAATTATATTCATTCGCACAAACCTCAGGCTCTCCAGTCAAAAATTTGGCTAATGTTTTCCGAGTGACTCCGAAAATTGAACTTCCTCTGCTTTTGATAGTAAAGATCAGAAACTTGCTGTAGTACTAGGTAGCTTGATTCTCCTCTGTCATACCCTTCCTCTGCAAAAAGTTACAGAGAATGTGCTTTGTTATCGAATTCATGAAGGTCCTTGATGCCTTATAGCCCTTCATTTAGAATATAAGCCTTTTGAGGGCAGGGACTTTCATTTTTTAATTTTTTAATCCCCAGAACCTAATACACACTTTTGGGATATGGAGAAACTTGGTGGTCTGTTTACTCAGAAGCAGTTAAAAACAAAGAAAAAAAAGTTCGGTGGCACAGTGGATAGAGCCTGGAGTCACTGAATTCAAATCTGGCCTCAGACACTTAGTAGCTATGTGATCCTGAACAAATCACTCAACCCTATTTTGCCTTGGTTTCCTCATCTGTAAAATAATCTGGAGAAGGAAACAACAAACCGCTCCAGTATTTTTGCCGAGAAAAGACCCAAAAGGGGTCAGGTAGAATCAGACATGACTGAAACAGGACTAAACAATGACAACAAAAATGTTTCCTAAGTTTCTGAAATTTTTTCCCTCATTTTCCAGGACACAGAGGAGCCTAAATGCATTTATTATTCCTGGAACATTTTAGTCAGAAGGAAGAAAAAGTGTGCATGTACTTTTGGGTGGGCATTTTTTTTCTCAGACCTGTGATTGCATCCATGGAGGACCATGAATGACCATGAATGGACTCTGTAGCTTTTTAACCTTAGAAAGTTGCCAGGGACACTAGGAGGTTTAGCAATTTGCCTAGGATCCATATAGTCACTGTGTATTGGAGGTGAAACTTGAACCTCATTCTTCTTTCTCAGAGGCTAGCTCTCTCTGCACTACCCTAGGTTTCCTTTCCCTTGAGGTTACATATACATGTGTACTCATGCATACATATATATGGATATACATATGTGTATATTTAATGCATATATTTACCATATATTATCACATATATTTAATATATTTAACATACTATACATATATTTAATATATACTAACATAATTTAAATATATGTACATATATTTACTTATTTACTTATATATACACATACATATATACTGTATTTCTTATGTACTATATATTTCCCATTTGAACAGATCAGTAAATATGCTTTAAATTAAATATTTGCCAAGTATAAATTCTCTTCTTGTTAAATTATTGATGACAAACTTTACAGTACTCTATTGGATTTTAGGATATTTCATTTTTGAGTGACCTGCCATTTATTAGACTTTATTTGCCCCTGAAATCCATTTCCAATTCATACTGTATCTACTTTGAGATCACTCACCAGAAATCTATTCCCAAGTTTCTCTTTATTTTAGTGAAATATCTCTAGCTCAGCACCTTTCCCAAGGTGGCTGATATAATCATTACCCTATCCCTTATCACTCTTCATTTCCTTTGCTGTCTCTGTCAAACTGAATGGATAGCATCTTGGGTGACATTCAGAAGTACTGGGTAAATCTCCCCCGACCCCAATCACCTTTTTTTTACACCCTGGAAAAGAGGGTATTTCAATAAACTCCATGGTTTCTCCTGGTCACAGTTCGAGTTTAGAGTGATCCCACTGGTTACTCTGACTGCCTCCATGTGCTAGGCTGACAGTGCCTGTTCCCAGATAGTCATAATTGCAAACATCTTTGCACTTAAAGTCACAATCCAATTACCCAGAGCAATTAGTCTTATTTGCATGGTATAGATGGCCTGCCAGACCCAATGTGCCTTTGTCACCTCCCTGCCTCCTGAGATACCTCCCTCCTATTAGAAACTTGCTTTTTGGTTTTTCCTGGAGCCAGCTGGCAAGAAGACTCCAGCTTGTCATCACAGAAATAAAATTTGTCACCTCTGTGTTCCTAACCCCTGTTCTCTCATGTTTAACCAGCACTCTGAATTGATATAAACATGTCAGGTTTCTATTTATATTTCCTAATTAATTCTAAAAAAAGAACAGACGATGGACCTAATGATAGAAAAGGGGGAGGGCCCGGTAGAGCCAAAAGACACATTTTATCTTTGCTTTAAAAAAAACATTTAATTGAATGAAGCTTGAAAGTGTGTTAACCAATTTCAAAAATACCTCAGAGTGTTGGTAGCTTTCATTCTTAGAACTTCCTTAAAAATGACCTGGATTTTTTAGGCATGTCTGCTCTTAATAAATATGATGATAGCAGCAGACAGCTTGACCCTTCATTTCTCCACATGCATTGGGAATCAAGTAGTTCAATACACTATTTTGGTGAGAAGCAGTGTACCCTAGTAGAAAGAGCCCTGGATTTAGAGTTAGGGATCCTGGATTCGAATTTTGACTTCATTACTTAATAATGTGTGTATCCTGATCAGTCATTTCCTTTTTCTGGCTCTCATTTCCCTCATCTGTCAAATAAGGAGTTAAGCCGGTTAGGTGTCTCAGAGGACGGAATGTGGGGCTGAAAGTTAAGAACTGATTTTTAATCCTGCCTCATACGCTTTACTGGCTGTATGACCTTGAGCTGTGTGACCCACTTAACCTCACTAAGCATTAATTTCTTCATCTGTAAAATGGGAATAGTAATAGCCCCAACTTCAAACTGTGTAATAAAGGTACAATCTAAATAACTGTAAATCGGTAAAATGGGGCTATTAATAGTACCTACTTTAAATGGTTATTGTGAGGATCAATGTATATAAAAAGTATTTTGCAAACTTTAAGACACTTTATAGATACTGGCTATTATTATTAGGTGATTCCTAAGGTCTTTTCTGGGTCTAAATTGTATACTTTTGCATGTTTTTTCAGATAAATAAAATTTCCCTTTTTCAGCACCAAAACTATTTTTATATGAACTATTTTGGGTGGAAATCTTTCTGAAATAGATTACATAGAAACGGTCCAACTATTCCAAAAACAGTTTGGAATTATGCAAGAAAATAGCTAGCATTTTGATGCTTTAAATTTTGCAGAGTGTTTAACAAATATTGACCATTTCAGTCTTGTCTGACTCTTTGTTGACTCCATGTAGAGTTTTTTTGGCAAAGATACTGGAGTGGTTTGCCATTTTCTTCTCCAGCCCATTTTACAGGTGAGGAAACTTAAGTCAAAGGTTAAGAGACTTGCCCAGGTTCACACAGCTAGGAAGTGTCTGAGGTCAAAATTTGAACACAAGAAAATGAGCCTTCCTAACTCCAGATCTGGTACACTGTACCACTCTGTACACTGTACCACTTACCTGGCCTGAAGCGAAGTTATTTTTTATCCGTTTTGTATGCCATATATATGTGGCTGTCCTGCATGTTGCTTACTTACTTTCTGTTGTCTTTTGTTCTCAAAGAAGACTAAAATGTACAGGGTGTCCCCCTGTGGCTGACCAGACCAGCATATTGTATGACTCAAAATGAAGAAAACAGAACCGGAAAATCAGTATGCTGATAATGTAAATGAAACAACATTAAAATACATCAGTCATCTGACTAAATGAAATGATTAATCTTAGAGGATCAAAGAGAGGTGGTGGGCTTGGGAGAAGGAGGCAGAATGTTGACTAAACTGTCAACAGTGTGTTTGATTCTGCCTGTTTGGTTAGTAAGCATTTCTACTGCGTACTAGTAGCTAGGTGGTACAGGAGATAGAAGGTAGGGCCTACTGTTAGAAAGATCTGAATTAAAACCTGGCCCCAGATACTTATTAACTATGTGACCCTGGGCAAGTTACTTAACCCTGTTTGCCTCAGTTTCTTCATCTATAAAATGAGCTGGAAAAGGAAATGGCAAACCACTCCAGTATCTTTGCCAAGAAAACCCTAAATGGAGTAACCAGGAGTCAGACATAACTGAAATAATTAAACAACGGTGACTATGTACTAGGCACTGTACTAATAAGTGGTACGGATACAAAAAAGGCAAAATGCATTTCCTGCCCTTAAATTTTCAGTGTGAACATTTACAGCTCTGAAGTTGGCAAACTAAAAATCAAGGGTTTGACTTTTTGTTCTGTTGATTGTCTAAAAACTTAAGAAAGTGATGGAAAAATATCAATTAATGCAGATTAAAAGTGTGCCATGCGCATATTCCCCAGAACATCTCTGGTTATATAAGCAAGGATTCAGTGGGGAATTAGAGAGAGGGGAAATTGAGAAATGAATATAGACAAAAATCAACAAAATGTTCCAAAAAAACCAAAGAATTAGATGCTTTCCTGTCCCCTTAACCAGACTAAAATATCCTGTATACTGAACAAGTTTAACATTTTCTTGATGACTTAGTTTAATCACATCCACTATTGTACCTTGGTCAAAAAACAGGGATATCCTCAAGCATTTGAAGTGTAACCATTCAAAAAGACAAGTTATTTCCCCTCCCTTTGCCTCAGTTTCCTCATCTGTAAAAACAGGGTACTAAAGTTTGTACCATCTACCTCGAAAGGTGGTTGTATAGAAAACACTTTGTAAACTTTAAAGCACTTTAGCAACATGGTATTTTACTGAAATAGTACATTTATAACATATAGCATATATATTACATATAATTATGTTTTATTATTATTTATTATATTATATATTATACTTTATATTATCATATGTTATATATAATAGTGTTGGTAGCTTTCATTCTTAGAATTTCCTTATATAATATAATATATACTTATAATTTATTACATATTTTGTTATAAATGATTATATATTATATGTAAAACATAATAGTATATTTCACAATAGAAATTCACTATTTGTTATCAGATATATAGCATCCATATATGTCCCAAGTGTTGAAGGATGCAAGTTTTCTATATGGTCTTCATCAACTGTGGAAATAGCCCAGAAATCTTGCAAGTAGTGACTGAGAGAATAGAGCTCAGTGAACAACAGCCCACAAATTCATTGTGAAGGATTGAAAGTTTCAACAGACCAAGAATCACAGGCTAAAAGACATATTGTGAAGAACTCATAAAAATGTGCACACGTCCATATTTTGCACATCTGGAACTAGATACAAATCTATGTGCTGATGTAGGTGAGGCACTGTCATCGACTAGGCAAGCCAAGTCATCATAGTACATAAATCATGGGGAGGGGTGGCAGGGGGAGAAGGGTTTTGTTTTGGAAACTCAGGTCACCATAACAGATTTTCAGAGTTAAAAGAGACTTCAGGGTCCACACTATGTCCAACCTTTTGTAGATCCTTTCTAATTACATTCATGCCCAGTCTACCTTTGCCTTCTTTGCAGCTATATGGGATCATTGATGTTGAACTGGATGGGACTTCCGAGGATATCTTGTCCAGATCCTTCTTTTTTGCATATGAGGAAACTGAAGCCAAGAGGGGTTATGTGACTTAACCGAAGTTACATGAGTAGTAGTGTCAAGAACTACTTGAAGATTTGAGATTTGAACCCAAGTCCTTTGACTTTAGAGGCATTGTTCTTGATATTGTACTATGTTGCCCCTCTAGAGATATTTGGTAAATAGCATACTCTAACTGATGAGAGGAGTAGCTATGTTTATGAGTAAAATTCCTTACTGGCTCTTGGCTGTATTCTTTTATCCTGGAGATCATCAGATTTGTTGTTCTTCTTTAGGTTATTTCATTGTGTGATCCCATTTGGGTTTTTTTTGGCAGAAATACTGAAATGGTGTGCCATTTCCTTTCTCAGCTCATTTTACAGATGAAGAAACCGAGACAAACAGGTTAGTGACTTGCCTAGGGCCACACAGCTAGTAAATGTCCGAGGCTGGATTTGAACTCAGGAAGATCAGTCTTCCTGATTTCAAGTCCAGAGCTCTATCTACTGGGCCACCTCACTGCTTGATCACCAGATAAGTCAGTTGTAACTGTGGTTTGAAATCATCTTGGAAACTACTTGCTATGATTTTAATAGACAAGAGGGTGAATTTGGATCCAGTTACCATTTCTTTCCCATGAGCCTTTTAGATGGCATGACTGCCTTGATCAGACTTGCATAATATTGGGGAGGGGAGTTCCTTTCAAAGTATAGACATGACCCAAGGTTTTTGGACAGAATGTAGGTCCTTAAACTAAGGATCTTTGAGGTGGATTAGATGTGTTAACTGTGTGTCTGGGTCCTAGTCTAGACCTCTGTGGGAGTCATAAATTTAAACCTATTTGTTGCATAATGTTCAATCTGAAAGTGCAGCTGCAGAAATGAGGAAGTGGGCCTTATTGGTTGCCAGGAATCAAAAAGCAGACAACAGCTGGGACTGCAGAACAGACGGGAAATCTTAGTGGAAAGACATAAGCTAGTTAGTTGACTGTTCTCGTAGGATTTGGGTGGCCCTCGCCCTTCTGTGCTCCTTTCTCCCCAGACTGAGTCTTCTCCCCCTCACTCCTCTCTGCTTCAAATATCTGCTGTAGCGAAACTAGGTCACCGTAAATGGGAGCATGAGAAGATACCCAGAAGGATGAAATAAAGAAATGGCAACCTTTAGAGGACAATGTGCAATTCTTTCCTTGCTGTTTGCCCAAGAGTAGCCCACATCTGTCTATGAGACCAAGCCCTTTTTTGTAGATACGGTTGTGGATTTCCTACCTATTTCATACACTTGACCATGACCCTTGGGAAAGTTCTAGTGAAGCCACTGGTAAGTCCAAGCCACTTCTGGTCTCTGCACAGCTAGAAATGTGACCTCAGATCTCTGTTGCACCATTGCTGTAACTACAGCAATGAAGCAAGGATGCCACTACTGCAGAAGTGACTGGTAGCCTTTATGTGTCCCGCTCACTCTTCAGCTGAGATGGTTATTTGTTGACTTCTGCCTCCAAGAGAGACATCCTAGGGCAAGGGTTTCTAACTAGGGGTCTGTGAACTTAAAATTCTATAACCAGTTGGTAATAAGCTAGTTTTTTAAACCATATAATTGGTTTCCTTTGTATTCCCACATATTTCATTTTATATTCAAAAATATTACTTTGTGAAGTAGCCCAGAGGTATCACCAGACTGCCAGATATTTGGTTGGGACAAGATTCATGATACAAAAGGTTTTAAGATCTCTTAAGAACTTCTGGCCATGGGAAACTGTTTGTATACATTCTATCATGGAACTCTGCACTTAGAACATCTGGTGACCAGGCCCTCTGTTCCCTATGTGTGAATCCATACTAGGCAGTGATTTAAGAGAAATAGGTCTTGTATTTTATGTTGGCAAAGGACCATATTTTCTTTTTAGGTCCATATTTGTCATTACACATGTCTACATGGGGCCAGAAATATCTGGATGTGGGACTTGAGCTAAGAAAGGGAAGGGGAGAAAGAATTGGCCACTGATGAAAATAGTTAATGTTTGAGATGCTTGATGCATGTTTGAGAGTCTTTTTTTTAAAAAAATTCCCACCTATGTCTAGTAGTTGGAGGGGGGAGATATCCAAGAAAGGCACAATATTACTAGCTGTTGTTTTAGTATGGATTAGATTTATCTAGAGCACTGGGCTTGGAGTCAGAAGGCCTGAGTTCAGTTATGGCCTCAGACACTTATTTGATGTGAAAACCTGGGCAAGTTACTTAACTCATCTGCCTCAGTTTCCTCAACTGTAAAGTGAAGATACTAGTATCACTTACCTTCACAAAGTTATTGTGAGGATCAAATGAGATAATATTTGTAAAAGCTCTTAGCAGAGTTGATAGCACATAGTAGGTGCTCAACACATACTTCCTCCTCCTTCCTGGAGTCGGTATGTATTAAGTGCCTCCTCTATGCCAGCCACTCCAAGGCTGGGGATACAAGTACAAATGAGCATGTTCCTGTGTATTACTAGATGTCTTTTTTTGTGTGTCTCCTGTGGCAGATACCTTGTTTGGTTCATTTTGTATCCTCAGCATCTAGCCCATAATAAATGCTCAATAAATATTTACTAGTCATAATGAACACTTGACAAACTTGGGGAGTTTGAGTTTAAAGAAGTAATGGTAATCTGAGATGAAATGGAGTAAAAAATAAAGGGATTTTTGACTTTTGTTTGTTTTTTTGACTGTTAGGGTTTGGGAGTTGCATTTGGTTCTTTGTCTGGAGACTAGCTAGATTTGTGATTGCCTTTTAGAGTCATATGAGACTGATGGAGGGGTAAGGTAGAATAGAAAAATGGAAACTGATCTCAACTCAACACTTAGAAAATGATTCCTTCCTTCCTTTGACACTCATATATTATCATTTGGTAATGTGTGCAGAGGCCTGTTTTGTTTCTTTTACTTTTCTTGTCAAGTGTGTCAAATTACCATCACTGGGCCTTCTTTCCAGGTGATGGAGGATTGAGAATAACTCAGTTGCTACAGTTCAGAGAAGTAAGCCCTCTGTTTGGATATATCCACGGCTTTCATCATCCCTTAATGTCTGCCATTTTGGTGAGCCCTGTGTATGGTTCTGGAGCAGTATAAGCTACAACCCCAGCCTGAGGCAGACTCCTGTGAACACGCCCCACACACTGCAGTGGTGACCCACGGGCGAGAAGACCCAGGACCAAGCACTGCAGATACCGCAGCTTGCATACTTGCACTTACCACTCTCAGCTGATCTCTTCTCAGCCTTTACTACCCCACTGCCTTTCATCACATGCTTTCTCACCATGAGGTATAGGTCTGTTCAGTCCAGGATACAGCAGCACCTTATAAGTCATTTCTGACCCACTTACATAGGTACTGGGGCAGTCCGCTGTTATTGGATCCAGGTGTTTCCCATATCCCCGGTGTGGTGCAGTGTGGAAGGAGACTGCCCTGTGCCTGCAAGGTAATGCCTCTGCTTTCTTCTGTTACAAACCCCATGTTTGTTGTTTGATACGGACATCTCTAGTCTTTCTCTTCCCCCACTTAGGAGGAAAAAACAAATAAGGGGAGAACAAAACAATATTCTCCCCCTCCCATTGTATCTTAGGAATATAGGTGCTCTGAGGGCAGGGACTTTCTGAATATTGCCTGAATATATGCTGAGCGTAAACATGAATGAAGGATTCCATGGAGAAAGAATTTAGATAATAACAACCTGGAAACAGTCTGTAGTTGTAGGATTCTAGTGATGGATGCCAATGATACTGCTACCTCTTATTAACTTAGAAGAGCATTTCTATGACACAGCCCGTGTCCTGAACTGGTAATTTTTGACAAAGCAAAATAATGAGGGCAGTGTCTTGCGATTTTAAAAGCTAAGCAGTCGGTGCATTTAAAAAAAATTAGCTATTTCTTCCCTGTAGGAAAGTAAAGAAATCTGCGATAAAATAATAATTAAATGCTGACAGTGCTAAATTTCCACCCAGTATGAGCTGGCAGCAGTTTCATACCAAAACATTAGGTCACTTGAAGAAAAAAAAGTCTGATTAAATCCCTCTGTAGGCTTTTCTGATTAGCCCTTCTGAAAAAAGAACAGGGGACAGTAATGAGGGGGTGCATGTGACAGTCGCAATTTGCCTTTGGAAAAAGGTAAAAGTGAAGTGTGAATGTGTGTGGAGTTTTTGAAGGAATTGCTTGTTGGTCTTTGGTGGGATTTGTTTTTTAGTAATCATCGGTTTCGAGCATAATTGAAGAACTCTACCAGCAAGGAATCTGTGAAATCACAATTCCATTGTGTTACCAGGCTACAAAATAAAAAATTAACAGTTTAAATGCCTAATGCTTCTCAGTTCTCCTTCAGTCACCCTCCCTCCTTCTCTCCCACACCAGACAGCTGTTCTCGTATTTCCAGGTTTGATGACCTTGGCACATGTTGGACCAAAGAGTATCTCCATCTATTTACTCCCTGCCTAAGGAATTTAAACCAGACTTGAGGGATTACTGAGGGAAGATAGAATGATACAACAGACCCAAGTATGATTCAACCAGTAATCCATAGCGTTTCCACACACTTTAACCAAACCACCTACTGTCCATCATGTTTTCCTAATCTTTTTTAAAGTTGTCTCTCTTTTTAACCGTTTTCATCTTCTGCCTTATGAGACAATGACTTCTCCATTGAGATGAAGACTCATAGAATATTTACACCAGAAGTCACCTTTGAAGTGATATTTTGCAGAGGGGAAAGTTGAGGAGCAGAGAGGGGAGGTAATTTATCCAGGGAAACACAGTCAGCAGCAAAACCAGCACAAGAATCCTAATCCCAGTCCACTGTAGAATCCCCCACTGGACTAATGTTGCTTCTATCGGGGAGAAATAAAAATGATGGTAGACATGAGTTTCTGGCTCAGTAGCTCAGACATAAGGTGACAAAGACCCATGGGAAGAGTCAGCTGCATTCTCAGTGTTTATTTTTCTTCCAGTGTTTCAAATGTAATAATCTTTTTACTTCATTATTAGTGATAGCATAGGTTTCATTTTTTTTTTTGGCAAGAACTTGGACAAAGCAAATGACTCAACATAAGGAATGAGCTTGGAAAGGGCCAAGTTGAGAGGTAGTGCTGGGAAAGTATTTACAGAGTATCTCAAGGTTACTTTGTAATTAACACAAAAACTGTAGCCTGACTGCTGTATCCTCAGGCCCTCTATGAATAGCTTTACAAAGAGATTCTGCTGGTTTAGAGACTTGCCTCTGTGTTGGTGATCGCCGTTATCCCTACTTTTCTCCTGGGCTTGGTTGTTCCTTCCTTCTGTGTCCTTGCCCAGGCTGGCTGATGCTTCTAAAGTCAGATTTCCGTGTGAGTCAACACCTGCTGGTGGTTGGTGCAACTTCTAGGCTTGACAATGAAGCCTGTCCTCTGCAAAGAGAGAGTGGTTTAAGTTGTGATTCAAAAGAGGGAGTAAGTCCCTTCTACTCACTGGGTACTTAACATTGGCTTTCTGATACTATTACTTATGTTTATCAGAACTTAATGACTAGATTGCCTCTTTCATGGAATTCTTGTCCTTTGTATCTTTTTCTTTTTCTTTTTTTTTTTTTAAATAAATTTATTTAACTTTTTACATTCATTTTCACAAGATTTTGGGTTCCAAAATTTTCTCCCCATTTG
>CM053774.1:56493422-56524137 GCA_028658325.1 Potorous gilbertii | reverse complement strand
GGTATCATCTTCTCAAGGAAATAGCCATCTATGGTCTTAGTTTTTTTCCCTTTTCTGGGCATTTTCCCAGCCAGTTACTTGATTTCTGAGAGTCCTCTCCACCCCCTGGCCTAGATCCGCCCAGCAAGTGCTTGGGGTCTGGGATTCAAATGCTGCTCCCCAGCCTCAGGGCTTTTGGCAGAAGGCCTGACTGCTCTTCAGTGGGAGCTTATCTTCTGGTTCTCAAGTGGGGGCAGGGCTGCCTCTCAGGCTCAGTTCCCTCAGGGGGTTTATACAGAGATCTTTTGTAATGGAGCTGGGGTGGAGCTCCTGCCTGAGCGGCCTCTGCCTCTGCCGGGCCACAGCCTCCCGAGGGGGTCCGAGTCCCCTCTCAGCCGGTCTCTCTTACTGACCTGTGCGTCTGTGGGTGGAGGGACCCTCGCGGCCGCCCCGATATTCAGGTCTCTGAAGCCTGCTTGGGTCTGCTGGCTCCTCTCAGTGCCGCGTGGCCTGGCAGAGCTCCGCTACCGGGGGAGGGGGAGCGCCCCGCAGGGCAGGACTCTGCTCCCGTCCGGGGTACCTTTGCGGTCGGTTTTTCAGGGCTCTCTGCAGCAGAAATCTCCTTCACTGTGTTGCTGTGTGGCTTCCACTGTTCCAGAATTTGTCAGGAGTTCTTTTTACAGGAAATCTATGGGCTGTAGGTTCAGAGCTAGCAAATGTGAGTCTTTCTACTCCCCCATCTTGGCTCCGCCCTCAGCAATACAGTGATCTTAAGATAGTCCCAAAGTATGATGAAAAATGCTATCAGCCTCTACAGAAATAACTTATTGTCTGAATGGCAACTGAAGCATTCTTTCTTCGTTCCTTTCTTTCTTTTTTCCTCTTTCCTTATTTTCTCCTTTCTTTTTCTTCCTTCCTTTCTCTTTCTTTCTCTTCTTGCATAAAATGACAAATATGGAAATATTTTGTACAGTTGCACATGTGTAACCTATATTAGATTGCTTTCTGTCTCAGGGATAGGGGAGGGAAGAGAAGGGGGGATAGAATTCGGAACTTAAAACCTAAGAAAATAAAACCAACAAATGTTAAAAATTGTTTTTACATGCAATTGAGGGAAAATAAAATTTTTTAAAAAATATGGCTTGGGCTGGATGGCTTCTGAGGTCCTGTCTAGTTCTAAATCCATAATTCTATGATTGCTGATGACCTTTCTAGTTTTAACAGGATGGAATTCTGGGGCAGATATGAGGAAGAAAAGTTGCCGAAATGCTGAATGAGCAAGCTAGAGCACTGTTGGGAAGTAGATATGGCACTAATGTGAATGCATACACATGTTCCATTTGTTGTAAAGACATCCTGGAAAATACTATATGTGTTTTACCCACAGGCAGTTGCAATCCAAGGACAAGTTCACAGTGCTTCATTGGTAAAGTAGTTTATACACTACATTCTCTCTATACTAGGTCACTGGAAAAAAAAAAGATGGCTTTATCTGTAAAACAATGAATGAGTGTCTTCAAAGAGTGCTGCTTGACAATTCAGGGGTACAAGAAGAATCATTAAAACCAAGTGCTATTCTGTGCCTTGACCTGTGTTCTTTCTACAGAAAAGAGCTTGGAAAAATGCTCGGGTTGCACATTTTGTGGCATGAGAGGGAGGTTTTGATCAGCATACGGATGCTCATGAAAAATAAATACTGACTTGTTCTTATATGGACTGATCCTTCAAGATCTCTCAGAGTAGGTTTCCAGCTGAAATTTCACCTCAACTAAAAGAAAACAGCTAGATCTTGTTTAAGACTTTCGACATGCCTTGCCAGAGTAAAATGAATGTGAAATCATAAAAGGGAAATGTTTTGTTGAGATAAAACAGCTGCCCTTTTCATTTGCGGCTCAAATAATTCATCTACTTTTTTGTAGCTTCTTTAAATGGGAAAAGGTACTAAGGAGAGGGGTAAGGAGTGTTTATTGAATCTTGGGGATGGAGGGGTAGGGAAGTTACATTTGCCCCTCCCTGCGCCATCCCAAATGAAACCTGACAGGTTCGGAAGCTTGGGACAGAATCCCTGAAAATTCTGACTTTTGCCATGGATGGAAGAGAGGATGAAAGATAATGGATAAGAAAATTGGTACGTCCTTAACCCTGGTAACTTTTCATGCTCAAATCCAATTTGGAGAGCTGAGTATTGTTGGGGAATCATTCCACGGAGGATAGACTAATTCCTCCATCTTTATAGGGTTTCTGCAGTTAGACAAACTTGCTCCAGGGCCAAATGCTCTTTCTAAAAGGGTCACTGTTCCAACCTGGCTACTCCACATTGTTTTGATATTTTAAGGCCTTCAGACATCCTTTTCTCAAGGAAGCAGGACCTGTTTTGGCATATTTGCAAGGGCTCACTGACTTGACCTTTTAATCGAAGTAGTGTTTTGGTACCTGTAAGGGCAAAAGAGTTATAGTATATATAGTATATATATTATATATGTGTATGTGTGTGTGTGTTTGTACATATATATATGTAGCATAGTATGCATTATGTTATATAGACTAATACATGTATATATTGTTGTTTTAGGCATAGTTGACTCTTCATGACCACATTTGGGTTTTCTTGGCAAAGATATTGGAGTGATAGGCTATTCCTTCTCCAGCTCATTTTACATATGAGGAAACTGAGGCAAAAAGGGTTAAATGACTTGCCCAGGGTCGTGTAGCTAGTAGATGACTTAGACCAGATTTGAACTAAGGTCCTCCAGGACTCCAGGCTGGCTACTCTATCTGCTGGGCCACATAGCTCTCCCCATATATAATTTAAAAAAAAAGAAAGTGGAATCCTGAGGTGAGTGGGTTAGATAGGTTTACAAATATGACAAATATATTCTAATTGAATCTTTAGTAGAATAATCATGTGTGTTCCAGTTGCTTGATAGGGAAATAAAAAATAAGATAGTGATTAGCATAAGGGGGAGGTTTATCAAGGAAACCTTTGTGTAAGTAAGTTTTGAATAGTTTGTATTTGTCACAAAAATAGGGCCCTATGTCTAGGATTCTGGGTCAGAGCTGCTTATATAATGTAACTTCAAAGAAAGATTTTATTACTGACTTTAATGATATGTAAAGTGGGGGGAGGATGTGATTCTTACTTTGTCCTCCTCGCCAAGTTGTAGGGAACAATACTGAGATAGATGATGCTTGTGAAGATACTCAAATGTTGTCTCCATCATGAAGCCTTCCCTGATTTTCCCTATCAGTTAATGACCTTTGCTATCTTTGAGTTTATCTAGGCATTTAGACCTTAAAACCTTTTAAATTAAACTTAATTAAGACCTTTTTAATGCTGGATGGGTGGTGGAGTGAGTGAACAGAGTGTGCTCAGGACCTGGGATAAAGAAATAAATTGTTGATGTTCAGTGCTTTTTCAGCCATGTCCAAACCTTCATGACTCCGTCTGAAGTTTTCTTAGCAGAAATGCTTCAGTGGTTTGCCATTTCTTCTCCAGGTCATTTTACATATGGGGAAACTGAGGCAAACAGGTGAAGTGACTTGCCCAGGGTCACATGGCTATTAAGTGTCTGAGGTTAGATCTGAACTCATGAAGATGAGTCTTCTGGCCTCCAGGCCTTCCACTCTATCCATTGTGTCACCCAGCTGCCCCAGAAACAAGAAGACTGAGTTCAGATTTGACCTCTGACATTTACTAGCTGTGTAACCCTGGGCAAATCACCCATCCTTTCTTAATGGCAGTTTATTAAACTGTAAAATGAGTGTTATAACAGTATTCACCATCCAGGGTTGTTGTGGGATAAAATGAGATAATTTGTGTAAAGCTCTTTGCAAATCTTACAGCACTATATAAATACTAGCTAATATCATAATTGCTATCATTGTTAATGCGCTTTTTTGGTGACTCAACCTCTGATTGAAAAATGAACGTGGAAGAACTCTTTCTGCAGTGGACAACATCACCTGCTGTGCAACGTAGGCTTACAGAATTGCCTGGGTCTCTCCGAAGTGGAGTGATTTGTCTAAAATCACACAGCCTTTATATGTCAGTGACTGGACCTGGTCCTGGGTTGTCTTAGTGCCAGGATACTATCTATTTATGACCCCATCTGTCCTTTTCAAGGCAGATTAGACTATTTGGTTCCTGAAATTGAACCATAGTTGAAATACTTGCATTACAAAGACCCTTTCCCTAAATTAGATGGGTAGGAATAGATGAGTTAGACCAGATTTGAACTAAGGAATATAGTGAAAAAGGAATCTTTTTGGCCTTTGATTCATCTGGCCTCTTGCCATAGGGTGTGATCACTTTTTTTTTTTAATGTTCTCAACTGCCACTTTAATAGGTACTAATTTTTTAATATATTCTTCATTGATTATTTGAACTTCAGAAAAAAATTGATGGTAAAAAGATCCTTAGCCATATTTTTCATTTTGATTGGACCTGAGAAGGGGACCCCTTTCTCCCTCTAGAACATACACACACAACACACACACACGCACGCACGCACACAGAGTACACTTCCTCTTATATTTTGTTAAAGGCTAAACATAACAAGTTGACTTCTCTATTATATGTTTTCATTCTTGTGTCACTCCTCTATAGGAAGAACACAGAATCATGGGATGTTGGAGCTGGAGGAGATCTTAGGGGTTATTTAGTTCAGCCTATTATTTAAAAAGTGAAGAAATTGAAACACAGAGAGAGGGAAATGATTTGTGTTAGGTCACACAGCATGGTGGTGGTCTCTTGACCTGTGGTCTAGATTTTTTTCCAGACTCTGCAGTGCCTTCTTTCACTTTGGATCGGCAACCTCCCAGGATGAGTTTTTATAATCCTTTTATCGACTATAGAGTTGTAATCTCATAGAATCCTAGGACTGATATCATTTAGTCCAATGCCTTTCTTTTATTGATAAGAAAACTGAGTTTTAAAGAAGGAAAATGACTTTCCTAAAGTCACAAAGGGGGGCAGGTTAGGTGGTGCTGTGGCTATGGTTTATCCACAGATAGATATGCTTAGAGTACTGGGCCTGGGGTCAGGAAGATCAGATTTCAAATGTGGCCTCAGACACTAGTTTTCTGACCCTGGGCAAATCATTTAACCCTGTTTGCCTCAGTTTCCTCGTATGTAAAATGAGAGGGCAAGAGAAGGAAATGGCAAACTGCTCCAGTATCTTTGCCAAGAAAACTCTAAATGAGGTTAAGACGAGTCAGACACAACTGAAAAGACTCCAGAGCAAAAACAAAAAAAGTCACAAAGGTAGTAAGTATATCTGGGTC
Organism: Potorous gilbertii; assembly: GCA_028658325.1. Classification (NCBI taxonomy): domain Eukaryota; kingdom Metazoa; phylum Chordata; class Mammalia; order Diprotodontia; family Potoroidae; genus Potorous; species Potorous gilbertii. The sequence continues at coordinate 56,518,875 of CM053774.1, read as the reverse complement.
ACAGTGGCAGAATTGTTCTAAATAATGACCTGTTTGTCCCAGTCTCACCAAGGATATCTGTTTAAATGCTGATTAAACAAAAATGGGGTGAAATCCTGCTTGCTGACATCCCTGTATGCTGGAGCCTGCAATTATACTGTTTACCCGACTAACAGACTTGTTTTATTCCCCAGAGATGAGCTGAGGGTGGGGGCTGCACTGTGTTGGACCTGATCACTTTTAACTTTTTCTTTTCTTTTTGCACTTTACTTGAGGTTTGGAAAGTTTAAGAATAGATGTAGTTTTATATGCACTAATTTAAACATAGGGTTTGAAGAGAGAAGTGGGTTTTAAAAACATAGTTGTGACATGTTTATTGTAAACATGGTAAAAAATGGAGCCTAGAATTATGCTGATGTGCTACCTTGTCAACAAGTAAACATTTATATTTGGGGATTTCACCATGGCGTTTTCTTTACATATTTAAAATTAAAAAAACAAAAACAGACTGGTGATCCTGCCTAGAATATTTCACCATCTTCTGACTAGGGACAGAGCTGGACTTCCTCCTGTGTTATACATTTATTTCTTTTCCGAATATAAGTCCTTTGTAGGTGACTTTGGGTTTCTACTTTTGTAGTTTTGGATTTTTACTTGCCCCTGGCTCTTCCTTCCTACTGGAAATCATAATCGTCTTACTTTTGGCATTGCAAATTTCCTAACATTCTGATGTCACAAGTTTGGGATTATACGAAGGGATGTGAAGGTCTCCAGACAAAGTGAACTTCTAAATCCAGATTTAATCCTCCTTAGCATGAAAGTATTCTTTGAAACAAGCCTGGGACGTTCTGATCATATTTGAATTTCAGCAAATAAGTTCAATTAGATAGTATCCAAAATATATTTAAGAACTGCAGTTTTTATTTTTGAAATTAAAAAAAATGTCTGCTTAGGCCCAATTTTTTTTTTTTAAAGAAACGAAGTGCGTTTGGACCATTTAATCATCAGTCATCCAGAAGCATCCTTCTTGCTGTTTTTTAAATCAGTATTTTCCGTTTTCTACCCCTGTGCAGGTTATGTTCAGTTCCTGGAACACATTGAGTCCCTCTCCTTTACTTCTCAGAATCCTGCTGTTGTGAGTCACTTTTCAATTGTATCTGACTCTTCCTGACTCCATTTAGGGTTTTCTTGTCAAAGATACTGGAGTGATTTGTCATTATTTTCTGCAGCTTATTTGACAGATGAGGAAACTGAGGCAAACAGGGCCAAGTGACTTGCCCAGGGTCACATAGCTAGTAAGTATCTGGGGCCAAATTTAAAATGAGAAAGATCTAGGCCTGTTGCTTTATCCGCTGCTACACGTAGCTTCTTTCAAGACTCAATAAACTCTGGGGCACAGTCCTTGATCATAGTAGGCACTTAATAAGTGTTTACTGAATTTGATTAGTAAGTTCCAGAATTATCCAGAATTAAAAGAAATATAATGCATCCCTACACTGGAAAACATGAATAATCAGATTTTTCTTGCACGTTTTGCCCTCTCCCTTTATAACACGTGGCACAGTAACTACTTAGTGCTAGAGGTTTATTTTTAAAAACAGAATGAAACAGAACAAAAAATGATCTAGGGAAAGTCATGAATATTTACTAAATATTTAGTATAGTGATGTTAAATGGCCACAATCTTTAAGTGTGCACTGAACATTTCATTAAGGTATGCACTTAGGGAATTTTATTTTTATTTTTTTTTAAGTGAACTGATTACTCAGTCAAAAACATTTTTATTCCTCACACTTAATTTAAAAATTTTAAGAATCATTAAAGAAGCATTTTTCAAGTGTTTACTATCCTAGGTATTGTGCTAAACACTGAAATACAAAGAAAAAGTAAAAGTAATCCCTTGCTCTTAAGGAACTTACATTCTAATGCAAAAGACATCATAAAGGGTTAAAGCTTAAAATTTCACTAAGAATTTTGGAATACTCTGTATTGATAAATAGGTACAGACTCTTACTTGTGTGACCCTGGGCAAGTCACTTAGCCCTGTTTGCCTCTGTTTCCTCATCTGTAAAATGACCTGGAGAAAAAATGGTAAACCATTCCAGTTTTTGCCAAGAAACCCCAAATGGGGTCACAATAAGTTTAACATGACTGAACAACACCTATCGTCTTTTCCCTCAAAAATGGTCAAAGCTAACTCAATCCTGATATGCAAAGTATCAACATGTCTTTAAAGTGGATCCACATGCTGTGGAATAGTCCATATTTTGGATGATTTTTCTCTGCTAGTTCCCCACATGGACAAAAATGAAGATCCATCAATGTTAGCAGTAAAGCCTGATGATTTTTCAACACATCTGCTGAGTTCCGGGGAATTTCATTTACTTTGGTGTCTGCCCACAAAAAAAGGGGGGCAGAGGAGTTAGCTGTGCCCACACAGAAGGACCTGGCTTAACTTGAGATATGTAGGAAGAATTGTCTTGAACTGAGAAATGTTTGATGGAAAAGATGTCAAGTTAAAATTCTGTGCTGTGTTTGATGTTGCTTTGTGACCTTATTTTTGCATAAATATAATTTACTTAAATGTTTACATAAATATTATGGAGGAAAAAGCCAAGTGGGTGAAGAATAGTCAGTTATGGCTTATTGTGGCAGTTATTGTGGCAGAGTGGATAGAGACAGCTTGTCTCAGATCCAGAGATACCCGAGTTCAAATACAGCCTCTGACATATATTGATTTTATGACCCTGGGTAAGTTCCTTGACCTCTCAATGACCCAGGATAGCCAACCATCTAAAACTATAAATTGAAGAGAGGGTGCAGACCTGTATTAGTATGTGGAGTTTCCTATCTCAGTGAAAATACCAAATTCGACCCCCTGTCCCCATCTCCTGTGCTCTCCATTAGTCAAACAGCAAACATTTATTAAGTAACTATTCCATGCCAGGCCCCTCTATGCTAGGCACTGAGATTACAAACATGAAGAGTAAAATAATTCTTATTCTCCAGGAAATTACATTTAATTATATGGATTAAGTAATAATTACTAACTTGTGACCCTGGGCAAGTCACTTAACCCTGTTTGCCTCAGTTTCCTCATCTGCAAAGTGAGCTGGAGAAGGAAATGACCAACTGCTCCATATTTTTGCCAATAAAATAATTCATTCATCCGTATCTCTGCATTGGACAGATACTGCAAATGGACAGTGAGTTGGGCCTTGTAATTAAACAGGAAGGATTGTTTTGGGGAAAAGGTAGGAGTCTTTTACTGCCTCCTAACTTTTCTCTGAAATATAAGACCCTTTAAAAATCTCTATATGCCTATCAGATTGTCTTCTAATGTGTGTGTAACTAGTACATAACTATGTTTTTACATCTTGTCTCTCCCATTAAACTGAGAGTACTTTGAGGGCAGAACTAGTTCTTTTTCTTTTTTTTGAATCTCCAATGCTTAGTACAGTGCCTGGCACATAGTAGGTACTTAATAAATGCTTATTGGTCAGTTGATTGAACTTGAACCCATTATGTTTCACAGTATTGGATAGGGGACTAATGAAAGGATGAAAGTTGGATTAGTTGATTTGGAGTTGTTGGTGAGACACCAAGGTGAAGACATTTACTGGTAGTGGACTGGTCCTAGGCTATATGGAAGATTCTCAGTAAAGAACAGTTAAATGAACAATGGAATGTCTTCCCTACTCATTTCTGATAATTGGAACCCTTAGATCAATTCAAGGCTCAGCTCAGGTGCCATGTCCTTGAAGAGGTCTTTCCCAGTTCTCTCATTTGTTTGTGCCCTGCTCACAAGTCATTTTGCATTTATTTGTATATATTATTTGTTTTCTTATCCATGAACATACTGTAATTTCTGGCATTTATATATGTTTGAAGGCTTGAAAAGTGTTTGCAAATATTATTTTATTTTTGCAAAAACCTTGGGAAGTAAGTGCTATTATCACCCACATTTTGCAGATTGGGAAATTGAGGCAGAAAGAGGTTACATGACTTACTTGGGATCACCCAGCTAGGAAGTGTCTGAGGCCTGATCAGAACTTGGGTCTCCCTGACTTCACGTCAGCTCTCTATTCCACTGCACCACTGCAGTCCCCAACAGAATGTTAAGTTCCTTGAGGGCAGGGATTCTCCCTGTACTTCTGTATGTATTTGCATTGCCTGGCTGACCATCTGACCCTTCTTAGAATGATTGTTGGTTGGTTGAATACATCTGTCAGATGCTTTCCTTGGTTCATACATGTCCACAAATACATCTTGGCTGCTATGTTCTACATACAGTAGAGTAGCAAGTTGCTACTCTGGGTGTCTCTGTTTTAATAACTGGAGTCTCTTTACACATTACCCCTCAATACTATTTAACCAAAATCGAAAATACCCTTTTGAAATGGCAGCAGAGCGTGTTATGTTTAGACTCAAGGAATGTCCCTATTAGAAGGACCTCAGACATTAATCTAGTAAACCTACCCTTTCAAAGAGGAAGAAACTGAGGTGTGGAGAAGGAAAGAGGCTTTCAGTCTGGTAAGAGTTCAACCATTTTGTTGTTATTGTTAAGTCATTTCAGTCATGTCCAACTCTCTGTGACCCTATTTAGGGTTTTCTTGCTTTGCCGTTTCCTCCTTCAACTTATTTTACAGATGAGGAAACTGAGGCAAACAGGGTTATTGCTCAGAATCACACAGCTAAATGTCTGAGGCCAGATTTGAACTCAGGAAGATGAAGTCTTCCTTTCTCCAGGCCTAGAGCTCTATCTACTGTACCACCCAGCTGTCAACCATTTTACTTGCATTATAAAATGAAAGAGTAAACAATGAACACAAAGAAAGCAAACTTACCCCCAGTCCACTTGAGAGAAGTATAGGTTCCCTAAAAAGTGCCGATAGCCAGTCCATGTAGTATCTGCACAAGATGGTCCTCACAAAGAACACCAGCCTCTATAGTCCTTTTGGCTGCATGTGGGTGAAAATGTACTCTTTTTCTTTTGCAATTTGGAGCATTTAATTGCTCATTTTAAAAAATCCCCTTGGCATTTTGAAAATGCTAGAGCCTTTTTTGAGTTGATTTGCTTTGACTTAGATGATGAGCACACCTGCTCCAGAGTCCCAGTGGCAATTGGGTTGTAACAATTACGGTCCTTTAAACATACTTAAGGTACAAAAAGCAGTCGAAACAGACCATACAATAGCCAGGGACCCTCAACATTTATTATTTGGAAATCCCAAAGCTGAATACTTTCCTCCTTTTAATTATGTGTGTTATTTTAACAATTTTGAACGTTTGAGTGCATTCTGACTTATTTGGCATTTCATTAAATAGCTCTACCTATAATTAAAGCATTTGGGGCAGTAAAAATACCCATTTTGTGTAATGGTCACATGGACCATTCGAAAGATGTCACTGCTGCAGGGGACCTCAGGGTTATCTAATTTAGTCTGCCTTTTGCGGATGAGGAAGCTGAGACCCAGTGAAGGAAAGAGACCTGTTCAAAGACAGTGCCTAACATTTAATAAGGTAGTTAATAAATGTTTATTGACTGACTGACATGACTAGTTAGTGGCTGAGCTTGGACTTGAATCCAGTCCTCCTCTCTGCAGGCCAAGACTCTGTCAGCATAGTGCTTAGCATACATAGTATTACAGAAACTTTGGGAAAAAAAATGTTCTCATTGCCTTTGGACACACAAATAGAATGCCAGACTTGGAGTCAGGAAGACTCATCTTTCTGAGTTCAAATTAGGCCTCAAACACTTCCTAGCTAGGTGACCCTGTGCAGATCACTTAACCCTGCTTGCCTCAGTTTCCTCATCTGTCAAGAGAGCTGGAGAAATGAAATGGCAAACCATTCCAGTATCTCTGCCCAGAAAACCCCAGATGGGGTCATGAAGAGTTGGACACGGCTAAAAAACGATTGAACTGAGAGCTAGTTGTCTTGAAATTGGCCTCTTAAATTAAAAATGGAATTTTTGCTGGCTCAGATGTTACCTTCATCCTTACATTGTCAAAAATGACAAATAGAAGAAGATGAATTTAGGCTCTTGGATTCTCTCTCTGTTTCTTAACAAGGTTGATACAGATACATGTGGAGTGCAGTAGGGAAAGGAGGATGCACAGATGGAGTGGAGACTATAAAATTCCTTGAAAGCACAGGCTGAATGTGTGATGAGCTAAAATTAAACCTACATGTGAGAGGCAGTGGGATGTAGTGGGAAAAGACAAGCATTGAGCAAGGAACCAGGAAGCCTGGGTTCCAGGCTGGGCTCTGCCACTAATTGGCTATGAGGTTTCGGATAAGTCAGCCACCCTCTCTAAGAGCTCAGTTCCCTCATCTGTCAAATAAAGGGGTATGGACAAGATGATCTTGGAAGTCTCTTGCATTCTATGAAATGAATCATTTCTTGGTAGTTTTCGTGAATGTTAATGAGGTACTGCTGTTGTTTAAGAAATAGATTTGAATAAAGCTGCATCGTGGCTGCTATAGATTAACCAGAATGACCATACTTAGGAGTACAACTGATAACATGCATCATCTATAAATAAAGAGTGAGGTTGCTCAGGATTAGGATTGTTGAGCAGCTAGGTGGTGCAGTGGATAGAGTGCTCAGTTTGGAGTTAGGAAGACCACTCTGGATATTCCTGTGTTCAAATCTGTCTTCAGGCACTTATTAGCTGTATGACCTGGGCAAGTTACATAACCCTGTTTGCCTCAGTTTCTTCATCTATAAAAGGAAATGTCAAACCACTTCAGTATCTTTGCCAAGAAAACCCCCCCATAGGGTTACTTAATGCGTTTACCTCAATTTCCTCATCTGTAAAATGAACTGGAGAAGGAAATGGCAATCCACTCCAGTTTCTCTGCCAAGAAACCCCCAATGGGGTCACAAAGAGTCCAAAACAACTGAAAAACGACTGAACTGAGGTCAGGACTGTTACATACATTGTAGCTTGATGGTTCAGTAGATAGAGCTCCAGATCAGGAATCAGGAAATCTCAAATATAAATTTGTTTTTAGACGCTTACCCATCTGTGTGATCTGGGGCAATTTAACCACTGACTTGATTTCCTGAACTGTAAGATGGCAGTCAGAAGAATTCCTTCCTCACGGGGTTATTGGGAGTATCTAATGAGATACAGTATTTTCAAAGCCCTGAACTATGACTGCAGGTACTTAATACATCCTGTTAGACATAGTATCAGTGGTTTTTCTGCTTCATTGTTTCCCTTTGCAACAAGTAACAACCAAGGGTTATACACTGCTGAATCCTGGCAAGACCATGTAGGGGTGTTCTCAAGGAGAAAGAATGGGAACATTCAGAAATCACTCTCATACAGAAATGTGGAGTCATCAGGGAGGAGGTGAGACCATCAGCTTTAGGCCGCAGTCAAGTTTAACCAATCCTAGGGCCAAGAGTAAGTCAGTTTATAGTAGTCAAAAGACCTTTTGGACTTGATGGGAGAAATGGGCAATGCTGTTGTAAAGCTTCTCTTCGTCCTGTGTGATATCTCCGTGGCAGGGGCTGAAGAGTTGTTTTGACCAGTCTTATGCACAGTCTTATGGTGACCTCTCTAATTCTCTCTCCCTGGCCCTTGTAATGCCAGTGGGATACCCACAACAGCTGCTATGGATATGCATGTGTATTTCCAGGGTAAATTTACAAAATATAAACTCTCTTCCTCAAAGATGAAATTAAGACATTTATTCAAACATCAGAAAGCCAAATCCATCATAGTTATAAGGAAATCTATACACATTATCAATTCAGGGAGCATAGGCAAAATCACTCCCTTTTGTACTAAGGCTAGCTGCTCTGCCTGCACATCTCTGTCTGTCTGTCTTTCTCTCCCTTTCTTTCTCTCTCTCTCTGTCTCTCTCTGTCTGTCTCTGTCTCTCTCTCCCTTTCTTTCTCTCTCTGTCTCTATCTCTCTCTCTTTCTTTCTCTCTCTCTCCCTTTCTTTCTCTCTCTCTCTTTCTCTCTCTCTCTTTCTCTCTCTTCTTTCAGTAGTAACTGCCTCTTTTCTCCTGAAAAAAAAAGGAAAAAGTGTCAGAATCTTCCTTCTCTCCTCAACACTCTGGAATAATCACCAACTTTATGGCACTTAACCTCTGTTTGCCTCAGTTCCCTCACTTGTAAAATGAGGATAATGATGGCACCTGCCTCACAGGATTGTTGTGAGGATCTCTTCCTTTGTGTTCATGTGTGTACACACGTGTGCGTGTATGTGTGTATTTGTGAATGGAAAGTAAGAGGAGATTTCAGGATGAAAAAGTTGGAAAGCTGTTTTTATTTTACTCTGTTTTGGACATGTTCCTTCTGGCTTCCAGGTATTATATTTTATTACATTTTATAATATATTAAAATATATTGTATCTTGGTTTTGGTCTGAACCTGTGATTTCATCAGTGTATGTGTCAGAAGGTGAGTTTGAATGAAGGTTTTGCTGTTTACAATGCTAATTCCTCTTCAAACATGCCTCTCCCAAATATACTTTAGTTAATTTGATCTCAACAAACTTGTGAGGTGTGGAGAGCAGAGAATATGATTCCCATTCTATGGATGAAGAAACAGAGGCCTAGTGATGTAAGGTGCTTTGCCCAAAGTCATACAGTGGATTAACATCAGAGCCACAATTTGACCCTTAGATTAGTCATCTTTCCCTTCTACTGTTTGCCTTGTATTAACTTTGAAACTGGACACTGTCAGAGCTGCATTGGGGACGCATATTTTAGGAAAATGGTCTTTTGGAAGAGATCTGTCAGCAGGCATTATTGAATGCTTACTATGTGTAAAGTGCTGGGAATAGATATGAAGAAAGGAGAAATAGACCCTTCCCTCAAAAAAATACTTATGGCCAAGGTCCATAGAGAGTTGCCTGAAGTTGATCTCAGAGGGTGAGGCAGTGGCAGCTGGGGATAAATGAAAGGCCTTGTGCCAAAGGTGGGATTTGTGATTTGAAGGAAGGAAAGGAAGCTTAGAGGCAGAGAGAAGTGATGGGCAGAATGTTCCAGGTGTGGCAAACAACCAGTGTAAACACATGGAAATAAGAGATGGACTGTTGCATGTCGGAAGCTACTCATTGAATTGAATATGGTCTCTAAGCTGCACTGCATCCTGTCCTGCCCCCTCCTCACTTCCATTCTACTCCAGTTAAAGAGGCAGTACGGTAGAGTGGCATGAACCCTGGCCTAGAAGTCAGAGAACTTAGGTTTGAGTTCTGTCTGGACCATTTATTAGCTGAGTGATTTGGAGCAAGTCACTTAATCTCTGACCCTCAGTTTCCTCATCTGTAACAGGGGTGGGGGTGGGGGGTGGGGGTTGACCTCCACAGTCTCATTTATAAGGATCCTGGTATTCTGGAGAGAGGTAGAAGCTGATCAGTTTATAAAATACTGTGGCTGTCAGTTCTCTTGCAGGCAGAGGGGCTTAATCCATTGAAAAATTTAAAGATAAAAATACCCCTGGGAATTCGGACTGATAGTTTAAGGATCTGTCCAGAGGTCGAGTTAGATGCTTTTTTTTTTTTTTTGAGGTAATCAAGGTTGATTTGCCCAGGTTCACACAGCTATTAAGCATCTGAAGCTAGATTTGAACTTAGGTCCTCATGATACCAGGGCCAGTGCTCTGTCCTCTGAACCACCTCACTACCCCTGTCTAAATCCATTCCTGAGTAGCATTGGGGATGTGGACTAAATTGTAATCTGTTCCTAAAGGAATCTAAGGCCTGTGAATCATAAAAATATAGAAATGTGGACCAGTAGAGCCAGAAAGCATCTTAGAAACTATCTATCCTAACTTGCTCATTTTATAGTTGAGGAAACGGGGACCCAGAAAGGGTAAATGATTTGGCCATGTAGCTGGCATTTATAGAATGCTCCAAAGTTTACGAAGTGTTTTACATACATTATTTCGCTTGAGCCTCTTGACATCAGTAACACCAACTATAATTAATAATAATAGCTAGCAATTGTCGAGAGTTTTAAGATTTGCAAAATGCCATATATATTACATATGATTATATATAATATACATATTTATATACATATATATATATATATATATATATATATATATATATATATAAAATCTCATTTGTACCCCACACCAACCATGACAGGCAGGTTCAATTATCATCTTCATTTTACAGGTGAGGAAACCGAGGCAGATAGCAATAAAGAGACTTGCCCAGGGTCACACAGCCAGTAAGTGTCTGGGGCAGGATTTGAACTCAGGTCTTTTACAAGTCCAATTCTCTCTCTGCTGTACCACTGCCCAACATTATGGGGTCAGAACTACAGGGGATCAATACTATAGGGTATCAGTACCACAGAGCATCGCTAAGTCCCTTGTACAGACCAAGAAACAAAGTCTTTGAAAGGATACTAATTTTAATAGCAACGGCTGGCATTTATTTAGCATTTACTGAGTGCCAGGCATTGCGCTAAGTGCTTTGTAATTATCTCATTGAATCCTCACAACAATTCTGAGAGGCAAGTGCTGTGATTGTCCCCATTTTCCAGATGAGGAGTCTTATGCAAACAAGGGTTAGGTGACCCCTCCACGGCTGGATTGGAACTCTCAGACCTAGCACTCCGTCTTCTGCGCCACCTAGTGGCCTGTCCTTTATCCTGCGTATGGTGTCAAAAGTGGGATAGGGACTCAGGTATTCCTGAGTTGAATCAGCTGCAGCATTCTATCCCTTGTACCATACTGGGTTTGTGATTCTTAATCCACTCCGATCTCCTCTTACACTACACCATGAATCCTCAGGCTTGCCTTTCCATCAGTCTGGTCTCCTGAGATCCTCTGAACAGGGATGAGTGGAAGCTAAGGTGGCCTCCTTTGGGTATGCTTCAGGGCAGCATGAACCCCGCAGGCCTGCCATAGCCTGCATCAGTATCACTAGGGAGCAACAAGAAATGGTGGTTCCTTTGGGAATGAGCTGAGCTTGGTGAGTCACCTGACCGTGAGACTAGTCGTCCTTAGTCCCTGGGCTATAATAATACCTCTCATTCATATAGTCATTTAAGGTTTACAAAACACATTTCACACGACAACTCAATATAGCAGGTAGAGGAGGGATCATGGTCTTTATCTTAGAGATCAGTGTGAAGCTAAGAGAAGCTGAGGATTTGCCTCTGACAGTTATTGTGAAGAAGGTGGAGACACAAGTTGGTACAGTTTAAAGAACACTGATACCAAGTCTGGGGCCCTGAGTTCAAATCTTGTCTCTGATGCTTACCATCTGTTTGCTGGAAGGGTCTTTTTGGCCAAATCACTTCAAATCCCTTGGTCTTGGTTTCTATGCCTGTAAAATGTTGGTGTTGATCTAGAGGGTCTTCTAGAGTTAGGATCCTACTACTAGTCATTCAGGATGCCTTTATTAATTACTTATGTTTCAGGTACTGATCAAGCTACTAATGCCAGACTAGAACCTAGGCCTTTTGACTCCAAGGCTAGTGCTTTCTGTTGCGCCATGTTTCTCTCCATTTTAAAAGTGAATTCCTGACCCTTCAAGCACTAAATATTTATTAAGTGCCTACTATATGCTGAGGAACTGAGTTAGGTACTAAGACAAAAGAAAACTGTCCCTGACCTCAGTAAGCTTACATTTTTAGCAACATGTACACACACATGTATGCAAAAGAGATCCATGGGAGGGAGGTACCAGTAGCCTTATGGAACCAGAAAAAGCTTAATGGAGGGGGCCTGTGGGGAAATGCTAGAGCTGAGCCTTTGAAGGAAACCAGGGATTTCTAAGAAGGAGATAAACCCTGTGAGAGTCCCCTTCCTCCATGTCAGGTAAGTAGAGAACTGAATGTTCCATACCTTCCACCCTCTCACCTGGTTTCCCTTGTAACTTTTCACAATGTGCATGTTCAGGATGGACAGCCATAGAACAGAATGAAATGTGCTGTCTATAGTGAAAGTAGAAGCAGCATTCTCTCCAGCACTAGTCTTTTCAGGGTGTAAGGCAGACCAGCAGGGAACTTGTAGCTCGATTCTACCAAAAGAAAAATGTAGCAGTCCTGACCTAGGAGTTGTAAAATCTGGGCCCAGACTGAGGTTTTGCCACTAACTCTCTCTGGGACCTGGGCCCACCAGTCTCTTTCTCAATCTGGATCTGAATTTTCTTATGTTAAGTAATGAAGGAAAAGTCTTGTTTAGCAGCTAGGTTACTAGGCTTAGAATCAAGAAAATTCTGGTTTAAATTCTTCCCCAAAACACTAGAGCATATGACTAAGTCATAGGTGAGTTGTAGTCTGCGCTGGTGGAAGGAGGTAGGGGAAGACCCATACCAGGAGGTCCCATGCTAAAGAAACCCACAGATGTTTTGTGTACTTGTACGTTGCGAATTAGATGATCTCTAAGATTCATTAAAAAATTATTAAGGGTCTACCTTTCCAACTAGAGACCGTTAGGTGACACAGTAGATAGAGGACTAGATTCGGAGACAGGAAAACTTGAGTTTAAATCCTGCCTTAGACATTTACTAACTTTGTGACCCTTGGACAAACCAATTAACCCCTATGGCACTGGCCTCCTAGGGTTGTTGAAAAGATAAAATGGGGCAATATTTGTGAAGCACTTTGCAAATCTTTTAGTGCCACATTGTTGTGGGTTAGTCATTTCACCTGTGTCTGACTCTTCATGACCACATTTGGGATTTTCTTGAAGGGGATACTGGATTGTGGATACTGCCATTGCCCTCTGCAAGGGCTGTGTAGCTATCAGTATTAATAGCTCTATGGTCCTAAGTCTCATACCATCATAAAGCCCACCTCCAAGGTTCTTTTTTTTTTCAAACAGGAATTCCCCTTATTTTTGCTTTTAAGCATGTCCCCAAGGCATCCACATTTGTATGCAGGAGTATGAGAGAGCTATCCTTTGGGAGGTCTGACTGCCAGGTCTGATCTACTTCATGAGCCTAGGGCTCTGAAGGAGGATGGAGCCTGTCAAGTTGAACTGGTGAGTGAATAAGACCTACACAGGGGGAATTCCTCTCTTTGTGAGAACACATACGCGAGTTTCCAGAGGGAGATGTGTTCCACCATACAAAATAACTGATGCTTTTGAAGTATGGAAGAAATTATTTTGTCATTTTAAAAATAAGGGTCATTATCCACAGAGTTAAGCCATGAGCCCTTTGGGCCATGCTGGTAATAGCCAAATTACTGATTAGCCTTCACAAATGAACTCTTTTTAATGTGAGATTATAATTAATTGCCTGCGTACAGTTGTAGAAAGAGCACCTGTTTAGAAGTCAGAAGGCATGAGTTTGAATTCCATTTCTCACAAATTACTATCATTTACTCATCTGTAAAATGGAGGTTAGGATACTTGCCTTACGTACCGCAAAGGGTTTGTGTAGTTATAGATTTAAAACTGAGAGGGATCATGGAAGTTTTAGTCCAACACTCCTTGTTTTATAGGAAACTGAGGCACAGCGGTGGCTAAGTGGCTTGCCCAAGGCTCCACAATGTAGTTCGTGTCAGGGATGGGATTAAAATCCAAGATCTGACTCCAGAGCAAGGTGATTTGTAAGTCTTTAAGCAATGTAGAAATGTGAGTTAATATCATTAATTAATTAAAAAGAGTAGGGAGACCTAAAAGTTTTCTTCTCTTTGGTTGTAGAGTGCGCCACTTGGTAGAAGAACGTAAATATAAGCTAGTACAGGAAGGAGTGCTGGCCTTAGAATTCATAGAACAGGCAGACAAAGTTCCTAGCACTAGACTTACCCCTTATTTTAACCTCAGTTTCCTCATCTATAAAATGGGACTCCATGAGATAATTCTAAGGTCTCTTCCAGGTCTAACATTATCTTTAAAGTCCTTTTCAGCTCTGAATTCCTGCATTCTGATACTAGGCTCAAATTAGCTTTGAAATTGTGCTTTTGCCATCATCATGGCATGAAGCATGATGGGATTCTGTAGAATATGAAAGGACATCAAAGTGAACCTGCAGTCTGAGTGATAAAAATTATAGGACTGTCCTTATCGCTTGCTGGAAAATGGAGTTTTTCTCTTGTGATGGCACTCGCAGCTAGAATTTGGGTGGATGGGAGGAAGGTGATGATTTCTGTCCATGAGCTGTAGTAGTGGCGAAACAGAGCTAGAAACAGCCTTGTCTGTTTTTCTAGCTCATACCTGCAACCTCTATCTCACTTTAATACAGTGGGCCAACCATTTATTAAGCACCTACTGTGTGCAAAATTCTGGACTAGGCAAGAGAGATTCAGAGGCCAAAGTGGAATAAGTCCCTGACTTCAAGACACACCTGCCACATAGAAAGAAGTCTTCCCATGCCTGATGGAGTGAATGGATGAGAACAGTTTGTTTAGTGACCCTGAAAGCAGCTGAAGTGCTGTGGAGTGCTTAGAGCTTGGTCAGACATAGAAGACACCAAAGTGCATCCCTGGTTATTGTTGGTCATCTTGACTTTTGTCCTGCCCCTGGACTTCCATGAGTCTAGAAGAGAGAGCGGGGCTGACAACTTTGTGCAATTCTGCCTTACTTAAATCCAATGCACATACAAATCAAAGCTTCACCCAATGATGTCGTTGGTCTTTGAAAATGAAGGATGTACAACAATGACATACAATGAACAGAGGCAGTACTATCTGTGTATAGGAATGAGATCTCTTCCACTTTATAGGTAGTTTGGGGACAATGACTCTATCATTTTACTTGTCAAAGTATGGAGGAGATATTTCTAATTCACAAATATGAGTGTTAAGAGTTAATTAATTAATAAAAATTTTAGAGGTGTCATTAAATGCTTCGTTTCTAGCCAATTCACTCCACACTGCTATGTGTAGTTCTACCAAATCAATTCAGTAGGTTATATAGGAGAAAGGACATTGGATTTGGATTCAGAAGACCGGCAAATCACTTAATTTTGCTTGGTCTGTTTCTTCATCTGTAAAATGAAGCAGGGGAGGGATTAATTAAATGCCTCCTGTGCATAGGACCCTGCCCTTGTTATTTAGATATAAAGCTGAAAAAAAAGGTACAGTTTTACTTTCAAGAACTTTATAATATTAGAAGGAAAGACCATAGAAGCATGATAGCTTTAGACCTGAAAGTCAGAGGCTATCCCGTCCAACTCCACTTTGTCAGTGAGCCAGCTGAGGCCCAGGGAGGTTAAATCACTTGCTCATGGTTACACAGCTTGTGAGTGTCATAAGTCATAAGTAGGATTTGAACTCACATCATCTGACTAGCACTCTTGTTCTTTCCACTGAACTACATTGTATATATTAGTTTAGACAAATAATTATACTGTAAGGTAGAATGTGATAGGGACAAAAACAATTAATGTTCTCTAAAGATTTTTGGAGGAAGAGAAGAATTTCAGAATTGGATTGAGATAAGTTTGGTAAGAGAGGGAGAAAGAGAGTGTGTGTGTGTAGAAATAGAGAATAATGGGGGATTAGGGACATATATATGAAATCTTTTCAGTTTTTATTTAATGGCCCTTAATTTGATAGCAATGTCTAATGATGATATCCACAGGATGAGTGAAGAAGGAAGCTGGGTACTGATTTTTCATTGTTAATTTCTCATTCATGTTTCCCATCATTTTTCTGTTAGTGAAATGACCAACTTAAAGTGTAAGTAGCTCTCTCTCTCTCTTTCTTTTTCTCTTTCTCTCTCTCCCTCCCTCCCTCCCTCCTATTCCTCCTCTCTCTTATTTTGTCTAAGAACATGTAATTGCATATATGTTGTATTTGCAGCATATCTGCATATATTTTTAGATACATATGTCTAAGAACACATATTTGTTCAAAGTTAAATGCCTTTCCCAGCAAGGTACTTCTGAGAGTTGTTTCCTGTTTTTAACTCTCATCTATGGTATTATTAAATGTTAACTGCTAGATGCAGTCAGGTCCTCAAATATCTTAAATGTTTTGTGGCTACTCAAGCTTTTTTGCTAAAAGTAGCCTTTATTTTAAAAAAATGATCGGTAATTCTTGTTTTTTTCACATTATCTTAATTTCCAAACATATCCCTCCTCCCCTCCCTCCCCTTGCAACCTTTGTAGTATCCCTGGCAAAAAAAAAAAAAAAAGTCTATAAGAGAGGGAAAAAGCAGGTCAGCAAAACTAAACTAACAAATCAACAGTTTGGGTGAGCAGTGTTCATGCCCATAGTCATCCACCTCTGGAAAGAAGGGAAGGCCAGGCATTTTTCTTCTCTTTTTTGGGATTAAGTTTGGTCAGTATAATTAAAAGGCGCTCAGCTTTGTTGTTGTTCTTTTCTGTTTACACTATTGTCATCCCTGTGTATGATGTTTTCCTGGTTTTGCTTACTTCACTTTTGTTTGAAGAATGGGTCTTGCTTATTTCGCCCTGGCTTGAAGTGCATGGACCACTCATGGGCCCAGTCTCACTATTGATTAGCATAGAAGCTTTGACCTGTGCGTTTTCCAACCTGGGCTGGCTCATCTCTCCTTAGGTGGCTTGGTCCCTCTCTCCTAAGCCATAAGCTTCCATTCCTCCCTTTCCCTAGGTGCCATATTGGTGCCAGACTTAGTAAGGAGACCTCATTGACTTTAGCCTTATGGCATTTCAAGAACTCTGGAGCTCAAGAGGCCCACTAGTCTCAGCCTCCCCAGTAGCAGAGATTTTTCAAGCATGTATGTGCTGCCAACACACTTAAACTTATTTCACTCTGCATCAGTTCATATGAGTCCCTCTGCTTCTCTGCAACCCTTGTATTTATTATTTCTTATTAATCTCGCATTACATCCTTATACTACAGTTTGTTGACCCATTTCCAGGTCAATGGACATCTGCTTTGTTTCCTCTTATTTGCTGCTATAAAGGTGATCAACCTTTGTTTTTATGGTTATCTTCATTGTGGGGACAGCCTCGATGCCATTCTCCTGTCACACTGGGATCCAGGGTCCCTAAAGGCAGCACAGGGCTTTTTTTTTGGTTCAAGTATTAATTTCATCATCTCTATCACTTTAGGAGTAGACAGCCTGGGCAAGTAGTATAAAGATCCTGTGTAAGTTACTTAACCCTCTTTGCATCAGTTTCCTCATCTGTAAAATGAGCTGGAGAAAGAAATGACAAATCACTGTAATATCTTTGCCAAGAAAACCTAAAAATGGAATCATTAAGAGTTGGACACAACTGAAGAATAAAAAAATACATAGTCTGATTTCCATACCTATTTAGCTGACTACTGGTCCCTTGTGACTACACTGTTCTGTGGTACAGGTGCTGATTTTAACTACTTGTATAATTTTCAGTGGAAATTCACACTGGTGTAAAGCCTAGACATAGATTTTTAAAAGCTGCATGGATGGGTTGGGGCAGCTTGGTGGTGTGGTGGATAGATAGATCGCTGGTCCTGGAGTCAGGAAGACCTAATCTGGCCTCAGACACTTACTAGTTGTGTGACCCTGGACAGGTCACTTAACCTTATTTGCCTCAGTTTCCTCATCTGTAAAATGAGCTGGCGAAGTAAATGGCAAACCACTCCAGTATCTTTGCCAAGAAGATATCAAAAGAGGTCCCAAAGAATAGGGCATGATTGAAAACGACAAACAAAAACCTGAGCAAATCATCGCTCTGATGGATTTTTATGCTGTGGATATAAAGATTCTACTTCAGGAATTTAACATGGAGATCACCATATGGAGTCACAGACTCTTTGCATACTTTTTTCTTAGCCTAGTACTACTCAGCCTTGTATTACTACTAGTTTTTCCCTTGGCAAATCATGTCATTTCTCTCAGCCTCAGTTTCCTTATCTGTAAAATACAGGGATTGAATTTGATGGCTTGTAAAAATTTCTTCCTTCTCTAAATCTGTAATGTTATGAAAGCAAAGAGTTCCCTAATTAACTTAGCTTCTAGCTCAATGAGTGTTTGCTTGAGGTGGTCATTGCATGGGTTTCATTTATTGTAGAAGTCCTGACTGATTCTTGCTCTTAAAGTTAAGGAATTTTGTGGAAGGAGCCATTCTGTTTCTGGCTCATAAAACAGTAGATTATTTTCAGTATTTTCAGAGAACTATGAAGTTACAGTCATACAACTGGGATTCAGTCTGAAGGGGCCTGCCTATTTAAGAAGCCCTAAGTGCAGAGAATTACTTCAGTTCTTTGTGGGCTATCAGGAGCCCTTCATGGCTTTTCTGCATTGTTTATTGACTCCTATGAGTCGTTTGTAATTTTCTGTGGGATGGAATGAAAATGTATTTATTTATGTAGTATATGCATAGCTACCTTGAGTGCTTGTATGGGATCTGGAATCTTTTACCCCATGTCTGGGGAGACCTAGACAAGAAGTTATATTTGGAGTATTTGGAGATGTTTCCCAGAGCAAACTCAAGGTGGGATTGTAAAGGGGAGGAAAAAGGAAGTGAGAAGATGAGAGGGGAGAAGAAAATGAGAGAATTTTTGATACAGTTCCCAAAACTGGATCTAGGCTTCTTAAGCTCAGGATTTGTACAAGGCTTTGGGTTTTTATATGTATGCAGTATATGTGTATATACATGTACATATATATGTTTATGATTATGCACACATGTATATGTATGCACATATGTGCATACATATACATGCATATGTATATATGTTGCTGTTTAATTGTTTTCAGTTGTGTTTGACCCATTGTGACCCCTTTTGGAATTTTCTTGGCAAAGATATTGGAGTGGTTTGCTGTTTCTTTCTCTAGCTTATTTTACAAATGAGGACACTGAGGTTAACATGGTTAAGTGACTTGCCCAGGGTCACACAACTATTAAATAGCTGAGGTCAGATTTGAACTTGGGGCTTCCTGACTCCATGCCTGGCACTCCATCCAGTGTTCCACTGAGTTGTCTCTGTGTGAGTGTGTATGTATGTGTGTGTGAGTGTGTGTATGTGTGAATGGGGTGAGGGGAGACAGAGAGAGAGAGAGAGAGGTATTCGATATACCTGAATAGATAAATAGCTTTAACTATTATGGTTGATGACTGAGCTAGCCCTCTGAATTGGTTAATGGGAATCTAAGGCTTAGTAACTACTGGGTTATACCGTCAGGTCATACTTTTCTGAAGAGCTTTCCCAGGTGAACAATGGCTGTGATTATGTGTAGTCAATACTGAAGGCTTTTCATAGATAAAGGCTTCTCCTTGTGTGAAAGGATGTTTTATTCCCAGGTAAACTGACTTTGTGTGTGGGCCTGGGATGGGATGTTTGGAGCTGGTCTTAGTTCCTTACTGTTAAGTGGTGACTGTTTTCTGTTATTACTAATAGAGGCTCTAACCACTTGGTTCACAGCAACCCTCTAGAGTAGCTAGTATGTATATTTTTATCACAAGACCTATGTTTTAATTTAAGCACTGCTTTTTAACTTTACCTGGGTGACCTTTGGCCAAGTCCTCTAGCTACTTTGCTTACCTTTCCTCATCTTTAAATGAGAGGGTAAAATAAGACACCCTCTGAGATTCTTTCTGGCTTTGCATCTATGACCTCCATTTTACAGATAGAATCCTAGGGCTAACAAAGGTGAAGATGATGTGCCCATGTTTACAAATGGCAGAGTCTGAATTTCATCCTAAGTCTTTTGATGTCTGAATGAGTGCACTTTCTCTGTGATGTGGAACCTAGAGCTCAGATCTGAAGTCTATCCTATGTACATCTACTTCTGTGAAATTGCCTTAAAAATAGAGGCAGGAACAAAATGTTATCACTTCTATGTTGTGCTGTCAAATGTCACCACCCCTTTGTTGAGGACTTCAACCTCTCTTGCCCAGACTTTAGCCTCTGAACTAGCTTCTCCCTATCTGTAGTCTCTCCCTTTTCCAAATCATCCTTTCCAAAGCTGCTTAGTAAACGCCTTACTCTGCATTTTAGGCTACAATCTGGCTTCAGCCTACTATCCTGACATCATTTTCTACTTCAGGGGCAGCTGGGCGATGCAGTGAATGGAGTGCTGACGTTGGAGTCAAGAGGACCCGAGTTCAGATGTGGCCTCAGACACTAGGTCATCTGATCTCTCTGAACCTTAGTGCTTCCTCTGTACAGAGGGCGCCTCTAGCTCTCACTCCTCACACTCTGTACGAGCCTACTGGTTTTTCTCAGAACTCAGTCTACTGCCTCTTGCCCATGCTTGGAAAGTATTCCATTTTCAACTTCCTTGGTTAAAATCTTTCTCTTCCTTCAAAGTTCAAGTTCAGTTGTTACTTCCTTTCTGAAATTTTCTTCAATCTCATCTTGAAAGTGTTCTCTTCAGATTTTCCTAGAACATTTTTGTCTGGGTCACTAACTTGGGGTCAGAAGAATCCAAGTTTAAATCCTGCTTCAGACACTTTCTATGTGGGTGACTGGGCAAATCATTTGGCCTGCCTCAGCCTCAGTTACCTTGTAGGTAAAGTGAGCATAATCATTGTACTTGCCTCACAGGCTTGTTGTGAGGATAAAAGACGACAGGGTATGTAACACTGTTTATGTCTGTGACCTTCTCCATTTTACAGTAAATAAAGTAGTTTGCAAACTTTAAAACGCTACACAAATTCTAGCTATTCTATCTTTTTTATATTTCTTTATGTGTAGGTTGTATTGCTCCAGTGGGCTGAAGCCCACTGAGGGCAGGAACTGTGATGTTTTTATATGTGTATGTATGTACATATATGTGTGTGTGTACATTGGTTTGAATATAGTTCATGCTTAATAAATGTCGGTTGAATTATGAAGAGACAGGAGATTGCCAATTAATTTCTCTTTTGAGCATCACTATCAATTTCCCAAAATTCTCATATGCCCAAAAGTTCAAAATATCTAAGCTAGAGCTCAAATCAGACACCTTGACCTTCTGTGCATTGTTACAAGGAGCCTGCATTTCTGAGCTGTGACTTGAAGGCTAAGCTTTCCAAAACCCACAGATGGCAGTCCTCAGTGAGTTTATGGAGGGATGGGGACGTGGTCTCCCCTCACCTCACATGAATGCCCTGGCAATATACACAGGGTGGTTGTTAGAACCAGATCAGCTAAGGTATGTGAAAGCACTTTTTAAATTGGAGAACCTTGTATGAACTGAGCCTTGTATGAGTCAGTCAGAACCAGCAGAACAATTTACACAGTGACCACAGTAATGTAAGAGAAAGACAGGCAGACATCACAGATCTGTTCCATGTGGTGACTAATGGACTCTATGGGACTTGTGATGAAAAACTCTCCTCTCTGTACCAGGAAAGGCAGGGGCCTGTAGGTGAGGAATGGGGCATGTGTTGTCAGGTGTGATCAATGTCTCTGTTACGTTATTTTGCTTAATTCTACTTTTATTTATATGACAAGTGAGGGTTCTATTGGGTATATAATAATTGGGAAGTTACAGTAATTTTTTTAAAAAAAGGATCAAAATTTTGTTTTCTTTTAACAGAATAGCTTCAGGTATAAATGTATACCTGGGAATTTGAAATGAATAGATTAACGAATTAGAAATTGCAGCAGATGTGTTGGAAAAAGGGAGAGACATTTTGAAATTCTTCTGTGATATTATTGTACATACTGTATTTCACAGCATAATCATTGCAGATTTTCTGGCAATTTTTTTTTTTTTGCAAAAAAGTGGGGTGTGACTATGATGTGAAGCTTTTTAAAAAGTTGTGCTGGTATTATTTAAAAATCATTTATTACCAAACTATCTTTGTTGTGAGATTACACTACACAGAATGCTCATGAATATAATTAAAATGGAATGCTGACAATGTGCATGCTCTGAGAATTCTAGGCTGGTGACTTGCAGTGTTGGAGAGATAAATGCGTACCCATATGCCGCTGGTGAATGCATTGCTGCTCTGTTTACCTTTTAAGTGGCCTGATGAACAGAACTGTAACACGTGACAGTTATGTGATGAAAGATTATAAAGCACTTTTTGGACTGGCAAAAACAAACAAAATCCCCCAAAAACAAACAAAATAAACCAGGGTGTGATAATTATGCAGTGGCAATGATTATACAACGAAATGCAGTAGGTATTTCTGTGTGCGTGGTGTGTGTGTGTGTGTGTGTGTGTGTGCGCGTGTATGAGCATATATGCAAGCACTCATGTACATATAAGTACACAAATTATTCACGTTTGTTCCTTAGACCAGAACAGTACAGGGAGTCAATACTGGCCCTGGAATCAGGGGATCTGGATTCAGATCTCATCTCTGATACTACCTATGTGAACTTGGCCAAGCCAACCACTTAGGTCCTTGGTTTCCTAATCTGTAAAATAAGGAAGTTGGATTAGAGTGCCTCTGAGTTCTTTCTAAGCTCTATAGCTCTGAGCCTATATTCAAGTGGCACAGTATGGGAGCATGACCCAGAACAGCATGAAGGCAGTGCCACTGAGCACATGACCAGAAATCCTTCCAGTTGCTGAGTTGCCAAGGGATGCCCTTACATCTCTGCTTCGATACTTTTCAGGAGATGCAAGCAAGTGTTGGAGCCAGAGAAGAGACTCCTTGCTGTATTATTTGGCTCCAGGCAGTTCCTTGCTTGCTGTGTAGATAAATGAGAAAGAACAGGGAAAAAATGTAATGGGCTTCGTACTTCCCGGTGGTAAGAAAATGCTCTCTTTAGGAAATAAAAATAACTCATATTTACATAGTGCTTTAAGGTTTACAAAGCACATTGTTCACAATAACCTTGTGAGGTAGGTCATACAAATATCATTATTCCCAGGGTTTTTAAATTTTTATTTTATTTTATTTTTTTTGAGTTAGCAGGAGAATTGAACCAGTGATTAAACAATGTAAGGACCTCCTGGCACAGAAACTCCCTTCACTAACACATATTGGAAACTTCTTCATAACTTAGTCTTAGAAAATTGCCTGGGACACATGAGATATTCAGTGCTTTGTCCACAGTTATATAGCCATGATGTGTAAAAAGCAGGACTTAAACCCAGTCCATTTTCTGGATCTCAAGGGAAGTTCTTTTCATGCTTCTTTACCAAGGTACCTTTTGTTTCAACTTGAGAAAACTCAGGGTCTCAGAGTTTGTGACTTGACTGTGATTACAGATCCATTCATTTTTTCAGAAAAGATTGAACCCAAAGTGTCTGACACAAGCCTAGCATTTTATGCCCAGTGCCCTACTATCTCTTTTGTATGAGTGAGCCCAGGAGTCTTCCAACAATGCTCATTATAAATGGTGTTCTAACCCTTTCTCCCATTTCTAACCATATTTTGAGATCTCAATATCAATAGGTTGCATTTTTAATGTTTTCAAAGATCTTTTCATACATTTTGTCTTTTGATTCTTACAACAACCCTGTGACATAAAAGAGGATTATTATTATGTCAATTTTATGGATAGACAAACTGAAGCCCAGAGATATCATTATCATATCATATCATACTTTTGTTGTTCAGTCATTTCTGTTGTGTCCAACTCATTGTGATCCCATATCTGGTTTTCTGGCAAAGATACTGGAGTGGTTTGCAATAGGGTGAAGGCAAATAGGGTAAAGTGACTTGACCAGGGTCACACAGTTATGAAGTGTCTGAGACCAGATTTGAAGAGAGGAAGATGAATCTTCCTGATTCTAGGACTGGCGTGCTATCCACTGAGCCACCCAGCTGCCATGACTTCCATAGTATTGCCCTTAGTGAGTAGTGGAGCAGGCAACAGATTTCTAGTCTTTTCTAAGCCACATGGACTCCTAAATAGATGACATAATAGGTAGATTTTTCAAGTCATTGTTGAAAAAAAAGTAGGGAAATGCCTAATGTCCTTATTTACTCTTCAATATTCAGATGCACTTACTATTAGCATATGGTTAGAATTTTGTTTTTCTCCTAGATATGAATCTCAGTGAATTTCAAGTTCACATCTGGTTTAAAGGATGAAAACAACTTATATTAATCAAACATAAGAAAGGAAGGTAAGGTTTATAGTCCCACCATTGCTAATGACCAGCTCCTATCAGGTTTGCAACCCAAATCTCCCTCACTTCCTATAGCCAACAAGTTGCTAACTCTAGTTCCTTCATTGTATTGCTCATACGGCCAACCCCTGTAGTTTAGGCCTAAATCATCTAGCACCTCAACTGTGACAGAAGTGTCCTAATTGATTTCTCTGATAACTCTCAAGGTGATATTCCAAAAGCACAAATTTCACCCCATCATTCTTTGATCAAGAAATTTTAATTAGCTCCCTATTTGTCTCCAGAATAAAAACATGAATTCTTCTGGCTTTTAAAGCCTTTTCACTATTTGGTTTCAACTTAGCTTTTCAAGTTTAACATATGTAACTCAACTTCATAAGTTCAGTGTTATGTTCAAACTGGTCTTCTTCCTGTTCCTCATTCATGATGTTCTGTGTCCCTTCTTTGTCTAAGATGTCCATGGAATGCATTTCCCCTCCTCACCACTGTTTTGTAGAATCCCTAACTTTCTTCAAAGCTCAGCTCTTGATCCTTCAAATGGGCATTTCTCCAACTCCTACCCACAATTATTTATCTATTTTGTGTATACTTTGTATTTCATTTTCTGTGTATTTATTGGTTCCCCCCAAAAAGGATCTTTGAGAGCATTGGTTTTTTGGATTTTGTCTTTTTATCCCTGAAATATGACATACGTTTTGATGCACAGTATTCACTTAATAAATACTTGTGAAATAAATCAGTGATGATGAACTGGGAGATAGTTTCTTTGTGTTTTGTTAAGCCACTGGTGTTTTCATAGGTTCTTATTTTTAAAGATTAATTAATATCTTTGGAAAAATTACAACTAGTATGTCTCTGGGTAATTTTCTTTTTTTTTTTTTTTTTTCTCTTGTGGTTTTTATTTCCTGTACAAGTTTAAGGTTGTCAATGTATAAAAGCATGAGTTTGCAATTATTTGGAATAACTCACCATCCCTTTTTGCATCCCCTCAAACAATCAAAACCACATCTTGTATCTCTCCACTTTGGTATTTTTCTCTACAACAAAGTATTTTTCTGTACTTGATCCTTTCTCTTAAGAAAGGTATTTTTCCTAACTTGTTGATGTTTGTCTTTAAATTCTCAAGGAGAACCAAAAGTCAGGGTCAAAGTTCATGTCAAACTGTAGCTGATCATACCAAGGCTCTATCACAGACCAAATCCAAATAGTCCCTTATGACCAGCTGGGAGGGAGAGGTCTCCAAATCCATCCATCTCACATTTCTTTAGTCCCACCTCAATTCTGCTTTGCTCACAGACCACAGTGCCTTCTTTGAAGTAGACATATCATGCTGGATGATCCTGTGTCCCAACTTCTTTTTTTTTTTTTTTTTTTTTTTTTTAGTGAATTTATTTAACTTTTTACATTCATTTCATTTTCACAAGATTTTGGGTTCCAAAATTTTCTCCCCATTTGTCCCCTCCCCCCTCCCCAATACACTGGACATTCTAATTACCCATATCACCAATCTGCCCTCTCTTCTGTCATCCCTCCCTTCCCTTACCCCATCTTCTCTTTTGTCCTGTAGGGCTAGATAACTTTCTATTCCCCATTAC
>CM053774.1:56473330-56492922 GCA_028658325.1 Potorous gilbertii | reverse complement strand
ATCTCCTTCACTGTGTTGCTGCGCGGCCTCCACTGCTCCAGAATTTGTCAGGAGTTCTTTTTACAGGAAATCTATGGGCTGTGGGTTCGGACCTAGCATAGGTGAGTCTTTCTACTCCGCCATCTTGGCTCCGCCCCCCTCTGGGTAATTTTCACAAAATCTTTTGATTCCAGGTCAGATATAGCAAACATCAGAAGTGTTAGACATATAGCCCACAACACTGGAGTGTGACCCAAACCAGATTAAAATGTAGTTACTATTGGATTTTAATGTGTTAATTATTAATAAAAAAAAATACATAAACATGCATGGTTTTCCAAGTCCTTATGTGATCTGCAGGAATCCTTGTGTACAGTTCCATGGCCTTCATTTCTATTTGATTTCCACAACACTGGCATATGCCCATTTCCCAGGAGGAATAATTGACTTGGATATATGATCTGGCCTAGCTCCCCATTGCAGTATTGATCCATTCTTGTTTAGCTCATTGCTGATTGAGGAGATTGCTATCAGACCAGATTGGCTGTTCTGTGTGATTCATTTTTCTATTCGAAACCTTTTCATTCTCAACGATTCTGTTTTTCCTTTGCATTTTGACTGGTGTCTTTAGGTTTATTAAGTGTACTTTAGTGGTCTCATCTTAGGATAGGTAGCCTTTGGGCACTGTAAAAATTAAAGAGTGTTTTAGCAGGTGAGTGTTGGTAAATATCACAGGGAAATATAGACTGAACCTGCTTTTTCCATCTTTTTTCCAAATTTTCTTTTTCATTATGAACTTGAAATATATTTACAAATATAAACATTTGTATATACAAAGAGGAAAAAATAGAAGATGGTCTTTGAAACCATAAATATTTATTAAATATAGATTGTTACTTTTAAAACAGTGGCTATTAATTAAATTTAATGCTACAGTTCTTGTGTGTCCTTTTGTGAACTTCTCATCTTTTCTATGTATTTTAAAATTTTTTCGTTAACTCCTCCAATCACTCCCCGCTTTCCTTCCAAAAGAAGAAAACCAGCAAAAACACATTCACATATTGTCCATATATAAAAATGTGTGTCTCATTCGATGTCTACAAGCCTTCTCTTTTCTGATTGCATTGATCATAGTTCTTAAGTCTTTCAGAGTTGTTTTATTTTATAATGTTGTAGTCATTGTTTAAATTTTTTTTCTGGTCTTGCCTACTTCATTCAGAATCAGTTCACATAAACTTTTCCAGGTTTCTCTGAATAGCCCATCCCTTTCATCATATCTGATAGTTCATTCCATCACATTTATTTTCCATATGTTGTTTAGTCATTCCCTCATTTGCCGAATGCCCACTTTTTTTGGTACTTCATTGTAACAAAAGAGGTGTTATAAGTGTTTCTGTATGTATGAGTCCTTTCCCTCTATCTTTGATCTCCTTAATATATATAAGTAGTAGTCTGAATGCATTTTCTCTGATTTGTGGTAAGTGTAGTATGGGATAGAATATTGATTTAGAGGTGGAAGGGACCTTGGAGACCTCTGAATCTAGCCCCCTCATTTTACAAATGAGAAAACTCAGGCATAAGGAATTTGTCACCTACCCAGGGTCACACAACTAGTAAGCTTCTGAAGATGAAATTTGAACTCAGATCTTTCTGACTACAAGTCCAGTGATCTATCACTTCAACACACTGCCTCATGGTATAGTGGAAGTGGGAATGGTTGGGAATCAGGAAATCAAGGTTCTATTCTTAGCCTTAACAATATCTTGTGATTTGGGGCCCATTGTCTCACTTCCTTAGGCAATGGTTTCTTCATTGGTCAAGTTCAGCAAGTCAGCAGAATAGTCAAGAGCAGCAGCAGCAGCAAGTGTCATGTCAGTACAAAGGGCTAGGGCTAAAGAAATGATACTTACATATCTTGCCCGCAAAAAGCTTATGTTATAATGGGGAGGGGCAACTTATATAGAAATAACTATAGTACTGCATAAGGGATGATAAGATAAAAGGAAGTGGAGTAAATGGAGGTGGAAAAAATGTAAATTAGTGGAAAGAACTTTGGACTTGGATTCAGAAGACCTGAGTTTGAGTCCCAGTTCTTGTACTTCCTTAGCATCATGACCTGGGACAAACCACTTCACCTTTTAAGTCCTCAGTTTCTCTACCTGTAAAATGAGAGAGCTTGACAAGATAGTTCTCAAGGTCTCCAATTCTATGATGCTCCTTGGGCATTGTCTCCTAAATCTTGCTTAGGAAACAAGACAGCTTACTACCCATCCATGGGTGGGGAGGGGGATTGTTCTATCAGTACTTGGTGTATTATACATGTACGAAGTCTGGTTGACTGTTCACGGAATTATGGAACCTTAGAGTTTGAGTAGGCTGTTTTTTCAGAGATTATTTTTTCCCAATCTTTACCTGAGCCTGAGTGTCTTCTCCAGTATTCTTGACAAGCTGCCATCCAGTCTCCACTTGAAGACATCCATTGATGAGGAACTTGCAAGTAGTAGGTACTTATTAAGTTTTTGTGGAATTGAATCTTGAATTTTCAGCTCAGTGTGGCATTTCTATGGATTTTCAATCAGGAAGGCTTAATTATCTCCTAAGTGTAAGCAATTATACTTAACATGCATAACCCCTAAAACATCAATAGGTTAGGTATGCAGAGGAAAGAATTGTTTGCCGAATGCTAGCTTCCTGTTTGAGCTTATGATGAAAAGAACATGCAGAGACAGAGTGATGCAATGTCTAAACAAGACAGATAACCTGTGAGAATATCTGAGTGCCTTCAAGATAGCATGACAGTATGGGGGTCCTTTAGGCAGATGTGTCTTTCTGGTCGTCTGCAGGTCCCCCATACCTCAAGGGCACACTCACAGAACTGATGAGCTACTTGGTCTCAGTTGGAATATACAATCTCTGAGGTTCTCTCCAGCTGGAAAATTCTGTGATTTAAAAAAAAAACAAACAAAAAACTTAGCAGCTCCACCCAGAGCTATAAATAACAGTTCTGATGCCTGGGGCGAGCACTACAAGATGTACCCAGGGAAAATCCTCAAATGAATGTGTCCTCAAATCCACTTTTTAAAGACAGACAGATTTGACTGGGTTGGGAAAAAAGAGAGACTTCAAATCTAGGCTACAAGGGTATACAGGGCAATATTGGCAGGATACTTGAAGACCTGTAGGGGTGGAATGAGTTCATGGGAATTGGGATGGGGGGAGGTGGGGGGGGGAAAGAGTGCCATCTTTTGCTTGATAGCTTCCTCTTTTGAAGCTTTTGACAATTAGATGCTTGTAATAGCAAGCACCCTGACATATCTAGGGTGGCCTGCTAGCACAGATTCTTAGATCTGTTTTTCTAAAAGGAAAGCAACTTTTGAGGGGTCAACAATCTTCTTTAATCACATAAACCAACAGAGAAAATACAAGCAGAGAAATAAAGACCAACAGACAGGTCTTCCAACTCTCTGATAAGCAATACATACATCACAGAGCAACATCAGATCCAACTGTCTAACCATTACATACAAACATGTTACCAGAGAGAGAAGCTCCAACATCTGGGTTTTCAAAGCAAGGGAGCTCCTGGCACATGAACCTTCTTCCAAAGAGTAAGCCCCAAAGCAAAACCTCAGAGCATATATACACTTTTCAGAGCCACATTACATCATGACCCTCATGACCCAGTCCCTCATTAGAAATTAATAAAAGGTGTGGGGCTTCCTACAAAACAAGCCTCCCCTCATCAAGCTTCCCTTAATGGGCTCTACCTGAGGCCTATTAATGGAGGGGGGAAGATCTTTAACTCTTATTACAGTGCTAAACTTATTTGTTTCTAACTGCTGAAGTAAAAATGTGAGTTCCCCTGCTCATTTTAGTATTCCTGGGACAAAGTCCCTATTACATCAGGCACGTTATAGCTCTGACTTTGCCTCCGTTGCCAAATTTGATGACATATTTTTTAGGTGACCCCAGGAGATAACTTTAGAATCCTAGCATTGTACTGTTGTAATATTAAAAAATCCTTTAAACATGTAGTAATAAACCAAAAGCACAGACTAGATGACCTGCAAGGTCCCTTCCAGCTCTAAAAGATGATGATTCTGTGAAATTACCTCCATCCAGGTCTCTTACAGTTGATTTCACACACTTTTTCTGTTTTTAGCTTATATTTATATACCCCTTCACTGTATAATTACAATATTTCTACTTCATTTGACTGGTTTTACAAGCCGGAGGAGCAGATAGTGCAAATATTATTACCCATATTTTGCAGATGAAGAAACTGAGGCACAGCCAGGTAAAGTGATTTATCTAAAGTTGTATAGTTACTGTCGAGTCAGCAAGCCTTTAGTAAGCATCTACTGTGTGCCAGACACTGTATAATAAGCTCTGAGGATACAAAGAAGGGTGAGGAAAAAAGGACAATAAATAGTCCATGTTTGTAAGGAGATCATAACTTAATGAGGGAAGATATAATCAAAAGAAAGATGGAAAGAGGGGAGGAAAGAGTAAGTGGGAGACAAGACTGTTGGAGAGGAGGAATCAGAAGAACAGGTTTTAATTCCTGATTCAATCAAATCTCAGTAGCATGACTGAGATTAAACATTTGACCTAAGTAAATGTTTCCCCATCTGTGAGATGGAAAAATAAATATTTCTTGTGCCTTCTGTTTCACTGTGAGGGGTGGGCTATACACTTATGAATGGGCAGAATCTCCCTTATAAAAATAAAGGGCTTAGGATTTATGAAGGAGGAGGAACAAAACACTTATTAAGCACTTCCTTCGTACAAAGCACTGTGCTGTTAGTGATAAAAAAAAAAAAAAGTACAAAAGTTTCTGCTCATAAGGAGCTCACCTTCTAGTGGGAAAGACCAAACATGGAAGGTTTCAGCTGCAAGTCATATGAAGAAGTCCCATGGTCATTGGGGTACAGTCACAAAGGAGATGATAGTGCCTCTCCTTGAATGTCATTTCAGCTGTTAAAATCCTAAGTTTCTGATACTGATCCATTCGTGCCAAGAAGTGCCAAGAAGTTGTTCAATGTATTACTGAAGACTGCAAAAATTTAGTACCTATTGAATATCTAGAGACATGATCAAGTAGTCATAATTAGATACCTGAAGTTTGCTACTCTTTATAAACTAACAGACAACAAATTCCTGTACCTCATATCTACATCTCAAAATATCAGCCTGTCAATTGGGGAATGGCTGAAGAAGTTGTAAGTGATTGTGACGGAATACTACTGTGCTATATGAAATAATGAGGCAAGTGATCTTAGAAAAACTTGTACAAAATATTGAAGAGTGAAATGAGCAGAACCAGGAGACCTTTGCATACAGTAACAGCAGCATTGTTTTTTAAGAACACGTTTGAGTGACTGTCATTTTGACTATTGTAAATACCCAAATTGACTACAAAAGATCCATGAAGGAAGACATCATCTGCATCCAGAGAAAGAACTGATAAATAGAAGAATGTAGAGAATGATTTTACACACATATACATACATACACACATATACATATTTATATCTAATATAGTCTTCTAGAGCAGAGGTGAGGAGAAATGAAAACAAAAGGAAAAAAGTTACATGATAATTTTATTACATAGTTTAAAGAAATATAAAGTTATCCATAATAGCTTTACAGTTTCACGTGTAATACTTTTTAAAAAAATTCTGTTATGGAAATGCTTATTTTATTTCATAAATGAAATTTTTAAAAAATCACCTGGACATAACATTAGTCCATAAAAACTGAAGATCAACATTCTAAGTAGATTTTCCCATCCTGAATCCTCATAACCCATAAACTACATGGAGAAAAACTTAAAAAACATAGAGACCTAGCAAAAGAAATCAAAACCATATGCAGACAGGAGGAAGAGTATTTTCCCTATTGTCCAGGCTGCTCCTGAAGTTGGCTTAAAGAGACTTTGGTTATCCATTGAGTCTATAGAAGGTGAGATTGCACCCCAGTATTTTCATTTGGTTACACAGATCAGTAGTTTTATCCATTCAAGCAACAGTCTGATGAATATTAAACATAAAAGAATTAAGAAAGTCCAGTTTATTTAAGAGCACGAATATCTGACATAAAGAACAAAATAAAAATAACTGACATCATATAGCACCTTAAAAAGCTTGGCAAACTGCTGCTTTACGAACATCACCTCCCTAGGTATCGCAGACATTATCCCATTTTGCAGATGAGGAAGCAGGCTCAGAGAGAAGGGAACTTGCTTTAGGTCACATGACCAACAAGGGACCGATTTGAGAGCTAGAGAGAACACAGTATCTTGCCTCCCAGACTTGTACTCTTAAAGGCAGGTGAATTATCCTCCCTTGAAGAATCATTTTAAAGCCGACTTCCCATCTTCATGATGCTAATCTGAGAACAAAGGCGATGTGGTCTGAAATAGGAAAAGAGAGATGAATTTCTCCCTAAACTGCGTCTGTGCAGTAGAACACATAGAGTATGACAGACACTTCCCCTGATGGTTCTTTCCCTAGCAGCTGGCAGGGGCCTGGGGCTCAGACCCATAACTCTTTGCACCTGCAGACGAGATTCAAAACTGGTAGCAGAGGAGTTGCTCTGGCAGGGTAGGGGGAAAATATTCTTAGAACGCCTGGGGGTAATTCTTGAATTTTATATTAATGCTTACTATAAAGTGGGGTTAAGCATGAAGCTCTAGGATCAAGGTTGAAGAGATGCTCCTTAGAGACCATGCTGAAAACCTTCAGCACCAGAGGTGGAGGAAAGCGCCTCAGGCTGGGAAGAAGAGGTCCTGAGTTTGAATGAAGTTTCAGTTACCTGCATGCCATGTAATTTGCTATGTGTATTTGTCACTTAACCCTGAGACTACAGTAAATATAAATGAGGGGGGATGGACTGTATAAGCTCTAAGGTCCCTTCTAGCTGTTAGAGCTAAGATCGAGTTACTGTCATAGCATCCATAGGTTGTGGGTGCTCCCACCACCAACCAATAGATGGTCTGAGCAGCCAATGTTTTTTTTCTCAGTCCATTATAGTCTCACTAGCATACCCTCCAGCTGGCCCATTTTCTCTGTGACTCAGCTTTGATTTTGGCCTTAGTAGGAAGATGGAAAGACAATGCTGGTCTTTTGTTTCTTTGTTGACATTGGGGAAAACACAGTCTCACTTTAAAGGACCCACAGCAGCAATACTTTGGTTATGTCTCGATTTCAGAGGCTTATCCAGTTGTTGGCCTTGTTTGACACCCCTAGAACTTAAAGCATTATTTTCTTTATCTGATGGCGGATTTTTGATTTGGGATTTTCAAAAAGGTTTTCATTTCATGGATGACTTAATTGGCACGAAAGCCTATGTGCAGGGCACTGTAAAAGACACTGGTGTTACAAAGATGGAAAAAAACCCCCATCATTTTCCATACCCTCAAGGAGCTGATAGTCTAGTGGGACATAAGAGACATTTCACGGATAATTGCATAAAGCAAATTAGACAGTGTTACATACATAGGAGAGGTCAAAGAGAGAAAGATAAGACTTTCACAGAGGGAGAAGTCACTTCCAGCTGTGAGTTTACAATGGTTTCCTGGAGGAAGCAACTGAGTTAGATTTTGAACTCTTTACCCAGCTTCCATGCACTTAAAAGTAAATAACATCCATAACACAACACTAAAACCACTTGGAATGAGTGGAAGGGCTGGCTCTGTTTTGTATGAGAATCCAGGAAAGTGGCATCTAGTGAGTTGAATCAGTAAATTAAATTTATTCCAGTTACAATAATACAGTGACACTTGCCCTTCACTACTCCCTAATGTTCCAGTATACCACAGAGGATCTAGGACAGAAGAAAAAAGGTTCTTTCAGTAGCCAGAAGAAGATAAATCAATTACTTATTAACCTCCCAAATGGCCCCTTTACCTCCTTCCTTGACTCTGTTGCCAAAATAATACTCCCAATATATAACTTTGTTTTTAAAAAACATCTTTATTGGTGCTTTTTTATGCGTCACTGTCACTTCAAATATATTTTCCCTCCAAGAGAAATCCTCCTATCAGAGAATTATAGCAAACAAACAAGCAGTTGTACCATATCTAACAAAGTATGCCTTATCCCAAATCTTTAGGGGCCTGACCAACCAACCCCTTTATATGGTGAGGAAGGAGAGGGTCATTTTATCATCACTTCTTTGAAATTGACTTAACTGTTGCATTGGTCTGAATGTTGATACCTTTACCTGTTGTTTTCTTTTATATTATTGTGACCCTTGTGTATGTGGTTCCTTACTTTGGCTTATTATAGCAATTAAAAAAGCCTCTGAATTTCCCATGTCTTTTTTTTTATGGCGCAATACTATTGTTAAGTCCATATAGTACAATTTGTTCTGCCTTTCCCCAGTCTATGGGACTTTGTTGCCAGGTTTTTGCTGTCAAAAAAATAGCTGTTCTCAAAATGTTTTGGTATTTATGAGATCTTTCTGTCTTTGATTCCATTGGGACATATGCCTTGTAATGGTATTTCTGCGTTAGAGGATATGAACAATGTAGTCACTTTTCTAGTATATTTCCAAATTGTTGCCCAAAATGATTGGCCCACTTCACAGTTGCACCAACAATGTATTTTTGCCTGTCTTTCCACATTCGTCCATTGTATAAAAATTTTTTTTTGCCTATTTGTAAAGCAAATGGCAAAACCTTAGAACTGTTTTAATCTCCAGTTTTCTTATTAATTATTTGGAGCATTTTCTAAAAAAATGTAGTTTGTAGTTTGCTCTTCTTTTGAAAATTATTCCTTTCCTTTAGCCATTTATCTGTTGGGAAATAGCTTTTGATTTTAAATATTTTTATCAATTCCTTATATATTTTGGCTATCAGACTTTTGTCAAATGTGTTTGATATGGTATTTTTCAATTTCTTTTCTTATTCTGGTTAAATTAATTTTATTTATCTAAAAGCTTTTAAATTTTATATGATAAAAATGATCTATTCTGTCTCTTGATTTTTGCTCCATCACTGTTTGGTTGTGACTTTTTTTGCAAACCATAGCTATGAAAGTTAACTCTTTCCGTTTTCTATCAAATTTTTTAAAAAAGTGTTTTGATCTGTACATATCCTCATTTACTATTTTCATGATAATTCTTCTTCCCAATAACCTTTGGTGGTTCTCCCATTGTCTATAGGGAAAAAAATTCAAACCCTACTGTCACACAATAAAAAGTGTCAAATCTAGTTGCTTTTTCTGCAGTACCACAGACTTCCAAAGTTTCTGCTCTGAAATTAATGAACCTACTCATAGATCATCCTCTCAGGGCCCTTGCTGAGAGACTTGTCACTTGTACTTTATACATAATTTTAACTATGATGTAACACTGATAAAGTTATAGATCCTTGAAAATACTGGAATAGCCAACAAATGTAGAATCCCATAGTATATTAGAAAAGGGAAGAAAGAAATGCTAAATTCAGGCAAATCTGTAGCAATAAGAAGTGACCATCAGGAAAGATAAACTATACTATAAAGATATATATATATATATATATATATATATATATATATATATATATCATTATGTGTCTATACAGATATATATATATATATATCTGAAGGTAAGTATAAAGATAAAGAAGTATAAAAATTTCAAAAAAGCTATAGCAGTCTATTTACATTTAGTGTAGTGACAAGTATAAGGGCCATCACTACTTTGCAATATAGTTCCATGCTTGATAGGAAAGGTTGATAGCATAGGTTGATGCTTGATCAGGAAAAGGCTCACTAAAAGGCTCATGAAGGGTGTAAAGTATGTATTACATTTCAAAAATATTTCTATGCCAAAATGATTAAAAATAAAAGACAAAGTTTCGGTATTTCAGGGAGTGAGCTTCAGATATCTGAAAAATTCACTTCAGGAAGGGAATACTTTATTTCTTTTAAAATTAAAAAAAAATTTTTAACATTCATTTTTAAATGTTGAGTTCCAATTTCTTTCCCTCTCTCCCCTATCCATTGAGAAGTATAATACCCATCACATATGTGATCATGTAAAACATGTTTCCATACTAGCCATGTTGAAAAACAAAACAAGAAAAATAAAGGAAGTACAAAAAAATATAAGAATTCATCAATTCTCTATCTGTAGGTAGATAACATTTTCATGGATTGTTATATTGTTCAGAGAATCTAAGTCCTTCATAAATGATCACTGTTACATTCTATTCTCCTGGTTCTGCACATTTCAGTTTGCATCAGTTCATGTAAATATTTCCAAGTTTTTCTAACCCCACATCTCTTGTCATTTCTTATAGCATGATAGTGGAATACCTTGGTTTTTTATATTGAGTAAATGAGACAAATTTTTTTTTAAAAGATCTTATACTTCTTTAATAGAGACTGGAGATTATGAAATCATTACCACCACAGGAAACCCTGGAGGTAATTTCCTCATCTTAAAAGCTTTTGACTTCCTTTAAGTCTCAATTAAAATCCCACCTTTCTTGGTCCTGCTTAGTGTTAATGTAGTCTCTCTGAGATTATCTCCATTTTATTCTTTGTGTATCTTTTTTTTTTTTTGGCCTATCATTGTTGACATTTAGTCTTTTCCATTAGCACCTTGAGGTCAGGGACTGTTTTTGACTTTCTTTGTAAACCCAGTACTTAACATATGGCCTGGTACCATAGTAAGGGCTTAATAAATGATTGTTTATTTGACTTTCTTTTAGACTGGTTGATAGTGTAATTTTCTAGTTATTCTGGGAGGACCCAAAGACTTGATTTAGGTGGCTGACAGCACAGTGCTTTTTTAAAAGAGTGTGATACCACTCATCTCCATTGAGATGCAATTTTTAGCTTTGCTAACCCTGGTTGATGAAGGCTATAATAGAAACAGTCTGTTTAGGGAAATACTTCAGTGCTTTGATAGAACTGTGAGCTTATCACTGAGATGACTAACCTCAAACATCCTGATCTCTGTCCTTCCATGCCTTTGTATAAAGTCTTCCTGAGGAGCTACTTAAAAAATAAATTCCATTATGTCCATCCTTCTCCAGATGAGCCTCCCTAACTTTAGGCTGGTCCTCAGGAGATAGACATACCATCTGTTTGCCTGTCTTGTACATGGAATTTCCAGTTCTGTCAGGACTGGACCAGCCAGAGTTGCTGCTCTGCTAATATAGCCTCCAAAAACCTTTTTACTGCAATGAAGCATCAGAGCATTTTCTGGCATTGTGCCCCCATGCCCTCTCCATGTAGCCTTCTAGGTTTGGGGTAACAGAGGAGAGAACCTACTTGACTTTCATCTAAATACTTTATTGAGCCTGTAGGCTAAGTATTGAATTGTGACTAAATGTTATAAGGGATTGAACCTTATTGAAAATACATGGATTGAGTCCTACTTGTTCTCTGGATACAGAGCCTTGATACTCCTTTAATCTCATCCCTTACCCTTGACCCATGAAAGCAGCAGGCTGCCATGTTTCCCTTTGTCTGGTAGTACTGAAGGGCTGATATCTTCTTTCTGTAGTTACAGGACATTGCTAAATTTGGAGTTTCCTTATGTTTTGTGTGGACAGAAACATGTCCTTGCTGTCTTCCCCAGTAACATGTAAGTTTCTTCTAATAAGTAAGGGTTATCTAATTCTTTGTACTTGTGTCCCCATGGTCTACGGTGCCTGGTACATAGTAGGTACTTAATAAGTGCTTGATAGACTGAGTCAGTAAGACCTAGTTTAAAATCTTGCCTCTGACATGTATTATTTGCATGACCCGAGGCAAGTCACTTAACTTCTCCCAGATTATTTCCTCAGACGAAAAATGGAGAGAATCATGCTATGAGTACCTACTTCACAGAATTGTCAGTTAGCAGTCCTTTATTAAATGTTTACTATGGGGCAGGTACTGTACTAAGTACTCATCAAAGGCAAAAACAACTTGTAGGCTTCACAGTATATTGAGGGAGGCAACCTGAAAACATCTCAGTCAAAACAAGACATAAATTGGGGGTAATCTTAGAGGCAAAGTAAGAAGGATTGGGAAAGACTTGTTGAAAGAGCTGAGACTTGAAGGAAATCTGGGAAGTGAGGAGATGAGGTGGGTGAATGTTCCAAGCATGGGAGAAAGTTAGTGAAAACACTCCTGAAAATGTTATCTGGGAGGAAGAGGGAGGCTCAATGGATAAAAATTATGAAAATCACTTGTCAACTTTACAACTTTACAGGCTACATAAATGTGCTACTTGCTAGCATCCTCAGTTATCATCATCATCATCATCATCTCCCCCCAACCCCCGCAATCTTCTTTTCCCACCATCTACCACCTTGTCTTCCATGACCACTCTGACCTCTTTCTATCTCCTCACAAAGGCCATAGAGGGTTTCTTTGCCTCTCTACCTAACATTTAGTTTGGAGAGCAAATATAGTTCTTCTAGCATGGATGTGTTAATTTTCAGGAATTTACATTTGTAAAACATAAAGTTGATTGTTTAGCCAGGAGAATGTGTTGAATTTAAGCTGTACATTAGGCTGGATCTTAAATGTAACCATTTTCACCTAAATTGAATATTATTAAGTAGCCCAAGAGGATAAGAAGTAATTAAACATATGAACAGGTTGCTTTAGTCAATGACGATAAATAACCTCAAATATTTAAAATGACTTTTTTGAGTCTAAAATGCACAGCTATTTTGGCAGACAATAGCTAATGAGTTGGGTTGTTTGTCTTTTGTTTTGATTGTGTACGTTTAGTTTACAGTTGTTAATGAAAGAGTTTACTGTCTGTCACCAGATCTAACTAAATGAAAGCTATTTGCATAAACCAGGGCAGCAATTTGAACTCAACAAAGAAGAGAATTTCATAATTTGGGGAAAATTATATTATTCTGTGATTGGCCTTAGATTTCCACCTCATCACTCAGTTATTTATCATTTGTGATTCTTGGTCTGGAGTGTAGACAAAGGCAAGGCATGGGATGGTAGGTGGACCAAGCCCCGACTGAACACTTCTGCCTGATTAAAATGACTACGCCTTCATGCAGGATTTCTTGGAAGGGAGGAACACAACTCTTTCTGAGATCCACTTCAGAAAGTTTGCAGGGCCTGTCGGTCTGCCTTTCACAGAACAGAACAGATTAAAAAGACTGTCTGGAGACACATCTCTCCCCTGAAGACAGTTTCTCGATAAAGGTTTTGTTAAGCCAGTAGACAATGGTTACCTCTCTGACCTTCCCGAAGCCATTAGAGAAGGAAAGTTGGACTCCCCATTTTCCCGTGGGAATTGGGGAGAAATCTCGGTATAGCTGTGCCATCTTGCGCAGACACCCAGCAGGCTTGGTTGGTGCCACAAGTTTCCGCCATCAGAATTTTTTCAGGTGTGTCATATGTATTTAGTACATCATTTGATAATGTGGGGAAAGGAAATATTAAAGCAGCAAGGGACTAAAGGAGAATGAAGATGAATGTTAGCGTTCCCCTGGGGTTCATGGGTGAAGGAATTAACACAGCTTGGCACTCTACCCTAGCTGTGTTTGTTTCCATGGCAACAGCTACGTACATGTTTCAGACTATCTACAGTGACACACTTGCAGAAATAGTAGCTTGCAGGTTTCTGATATCGCATCAGTGGACAGGCAGCACGCACTATATTAAGTAAGTGTAAAAGAATTTAAAATACAGCCCTGGATTCAGATGTATGCGAGTTCGGCTGAGCCACGTACCAAGTGTTGCAGCATCCCTCCTCCCAGCTGTAGCATCATCTGGGCAAAGTTGGAAGTTGCAGAATACCGTGCAAAACAATTGCCCTTGTTCCCCCTTGGTAAACAGCATCAAATGTAGCCATTTGTGGGTGAGTTGCAAAGGTAAGGAAACGATCTTTCCAGATGAGATCCTTGAAGAAGAATTTTGTGGTTGGGGTTTGCAGTGGGAGTGGAGGGGAGGGGGGAGGTGGTGGCGCGGCATGGGGAGAGTTGGCTGGTACTGGTGGGGTGGGGGAGTCAGGTCTGGTAGGCTTGGTAGAAAATAGCTGAGCCTTACAGCAAATCTAATTTGCGGCTGAATCTTTTAACTGCCGCAGAGTTCAGAGGAACTAATGGCATTTTAAAAAAAAAAAGAGGAATTGTTCTCAATCTTAAAAAAAAAAGATAAAGGCAAAACCCAAAACACCAGGATGAGGTGGGGAGCTGCGAGGTTTGTTTTGCGGTGTAATTAATGGCAAATTGAAATTCCATTGTCTTTTCTGAGCGCTTATGTAAATCTCTCTCCCCGCTGTCTCCGAGATGACCCTGGTTTGTCTTTGACATTAGTACTTTTTTTGTGGCATCTGTTTATATTGTTGTGCCATAGCACAGGCTGATCTTCCCTTAGTGTTGTTTAGAGGGCACCCGAGTAGATAAGACTTTGCAAGTGTGTGACTTTGCAGTCCAATCGCGCAATAATTTGGAGAAAGAAATGGACAAATGAGTATTTATTTAAGAGCTTGCCAGCCCTCCGTATTTGAATGGCAGCCTAGGTATTAGGTTAATGGGTTTCAACTTCTGCATTGTGATTGTGAGGGCTTTCAAGGCAGTAGTAGTTCAATTTATATTGAGTTTCTGTGTCACAATATTTCTGTTTATGTCCATTATCCCATTTAAGAAATGCATTTACCTTATAGTTTTATTATTCATGTATCAGCTGAAGCAAATGGATGGTAATTTAAGCTAATCTATTCATTTGAGGAGGATTATCTGCCCAGAAGTGGACTTCTGTGAAAAGTGGCATGCCACACGTACCTCTTTCCTTGTCTAGGAGACTTTTATGTCTGGGAGACTTTTATGAAAAGGTGCTGTTTCCCAGCACCTACAACCCAGCATGTTCCTCTGTCTGACAATGGTTGGGTTAGAAAGGGAAGAATTCAGTTTCTCTCCTTGTAAAATGAAGGGAATGGATGAGATAAATCTCTGTGATCCTTTTCCTCTCTGCATGGTGTGATACTATGACTGGTGATCAGATTCAGGGATGATTTGAATGTCCCCTGGGTTCAGCAAGGCTTTGGAGGGTGATCCAGTTGGAGGGTCATTTGACCAACTGAATCATGGGTTTCCTAGCTTTGCCAGTGGGGGTGTAGCTCACCTTGTCTAAATAAGGTGAGCCAAAATTAGACTCTCCTGGAGCCTCCCACTTACGCTGATCTGCAGTCTGGGCAATACTGGTAGGAATGGCAAAGCTTATGTCTTTCTCAGAGGGGAAAATGGAAAGACAATTCAAGTTCTAAAGCAAGCTTGTTTCTTCTTGAATACAACACCTCCCCTTTACCCCATATCCTTACCTGCTCCCCCAATCTCCCACCCCCACCAACCCTGCACTAGCTCTCAAGAAAGGGAGGGCATCCTTCAAAAAAGACATCCTTCAAAGAACTTGGTCTTGGTCCCCGGTGCCCTCTCTTTGCCTGTTGTGTAGTTTACACATCCCTTTGAGCTACTTGGCCCTGTAACAGCTGCTCCACAGCAATACAAGCTTTGCCCTGGAGGCAGTTTATTGGTGGGTAGAAAGCACTACATATGTACTGCACATCATTGGTTAGTTGGAGTTTGCATAATGTTGGTTCTTGCATCTGAAGCGCCATAGGCGGGCAAAACCATTAACCTTGAATTCTGAAACAGGAAATCAGCAATGGTGAAATTAACCATTTTGAGCGACAAATTCTACTCCTGTCAGGATAAGATGGATACTTTAAATGACTTTGTATATAATTTAATATTTTCGTGATCTAGAGTTGTAGAAACCTTAGAGTGTGTGAAAATACATACATATGTATGTAATATATATGTACACATGTGAAGATGTATCTTTCATTGGTCTGTCTTCATACAGACAAGGGGTCTGTTTTACATTCAATGAAAGAGTTAAATATGTAGTTTTTTCTCTTTATTTTT
Organism: Potorous gilbertii; assembly: GCA_028658325.1. Classification (NCBI taxonomy): domain Eukaryota; kingdom Metazoa; phylum Chordata; class Mammalia; order Diprotodontia; family Potoroidae; genus Potorous; species Potorous gilbertii. Next base: position 56,477,054 of record CM053774.1, on the reverse strand, counting down.
TAAGTCTTTGAACAAAGTTAAAGCTGTGTACATATATTGATATATGAGTGCATATACGTATATATATTTCCTTTATTTTTAACTCTCATTGCATGAGAGATAAATTTTGTATATGTATGTAGGTAAATATATTCTTTGCCTTATTTTTAAACTCTTATATTTCATGAAAGAGTTAAATTTCTTTGTAAGTCTGTACAGTCTTTGCCTTATTTTTAAACTCATTGCATAAAAGAGTTAAATTCTTCTGTATGTGCACATGTGGATGTGTGTATATACACACATATATAGTCTTTGATTATTATTTTATTTTTTAGCTCTTTAATAGTATAGAAACCCTACTCATGGATTCCAAAAGTCAATTCAGATACCTGAGGTTATTTGATGTGATTTGGATGCCTAATATCTAAGGTATTTGTAAAACAAAAAAACAAAAAACCAAAAACCTAATGTTCCCTTGAATGATTAGATATATAGTCAGAAAATAAATTAGCTTGAGGGGTTTCTGAACGGCAGCAGCATGGGACAAAATCGAGCTAACTGCTATTTGACTGATCCTTTAACTAAATTTGAAATTGTAACAGGAACATTCTTAGAACCTCTTAAGATCTAGTGAGAATGGTAGCAGCAGAAGAATTGAAGTTTAGCTACCCCTGTTGTGTGTAACTTACATTTATGTAATGTTCTCATTTGGTCTTCTAAATAACCCTGGGAGACAGGGTAGTATAAGTATTATTATTCTATTTTACAGATCAAGACATTGAGGCTCAAAAAGGGGTTAAGCACCTAGCCCGAGGTACCACTATCCTCTCGTAGGATTCTCTCAATAATCTTGGTAGACAGGTAGAACAACCATTATTATCTCCATGTTATAGGTCAGGACATAAAATGACTAGCCCAGTGTTACCTAGCTTCAGATTTTTTGATTCCGAAATCCATCAGTCCTTCTCTCTTTTCTATACACCATCCAGCCCAGGTCTAGTCAAACATTTATGCCCTTTGTCTTTGCATCAAAACTAATGCTCTTGGAAAATGAGATGCTTACGATTGCATCTATGATATTAAGTGTGCCTACGAATTCAGTTAATCCTTTGAATATTTCCAGATTTCCCATCATTTGGCAACATGTCCATCATAAGCTTTTGATACTGGAAGGTACCTGAGAGATCATCTAGTTGAAATATCTTTCCCACCGTCTCCTACTGTCTCATCATTTTATCGGTGAGGTAGCTTGTGTAGTATAGGAGAAAGATTTGGAATGAGGAGGACCTGGGTTTAGATTCTAACTTGGCCACTTATGACCCATCTGACCTTGGGAAAGTCACTTTAACTCTCTTGCCCTCGGTTTCTTCATATAAAAAAGATTAGAATTGTAAAGTCCTTTCTAAGACTCACACTGTGACCTTAAGAACCTTTCCCAAGGTTATATAATTTGAATGTGACTTCCAGAACTCAAAACCAGTTCTCCTTTTGAATGACTGATGAAATTGTTTATATACCTTCTAGTCATGCTGGAGTTGTGTAACTGCTGCCTGCCCCTAAAGGTGTTTTTCCATTGGTCCTTCCATTATAGCCTGTCTATATTCTATTTATTACATCTTTGAGAGACTTATACTTTATTCATTTATCCAGATTGACTGGAAAGTGAATGCTTTGTGTAAATCATTCACTGTCAAATAATCCAGTGAGACTCATGCTCATTGCTGGTATCAGTGGCACGTAATTAAAACCCAAAGTGGACCTACCCTGGGGAGCACCAGGAGCAGTGCTGACAATTTATTAACAACCCTATCACCAAAAACACTGAAGCTGCTCACCATTGTCAAGTACCAACCCTTAATGACAGTGGGGGGAGGAGGGTGGCGGGGAGAGCACACATTCTTTGCTGAGGAGTGCCAAGGTAAGCTTTGAATTAGCTGGCTGCATCAAGATGTCAATAAGATCTCTTCGGTTTCAGAAACTCTAGACCCCCAGCCTTGCAGCACAAAACAAGGAGAACGTGACATTCAGCTTGACCTGACATATTCTGAGTAAAATTCTGCCCTGGCTTCTACTCAGTAAACTTTTATGAAAGCCTACTATGTGCCAGGGCTCTGTGCTCAACTCTGGGGATACAGAGAAAGGCAAAAGATAGCCCCTCCCCTGGAGGAGGTCACAATCTAAAAGTCAGGAACTTTTTCTGTAACTTGAGAGAACCTGGATCTAAATCTCTGTTTGGACACTTAGTACCTCTGTGACCTTGGTTAAATGCAAGGTCACCCAACTCATTCAGTAGTATCCTCACCCACGAAATGATGGGGGCAGTTGGACTTTTTTGGTTGTTATTTAGTTGTGTCCTATTCTTATATCCCCATGGGTCACAGCATTACAGGTGCTTCTATCCTTCACTATTTCCCAAAGTCTGTCCAATTCATGTTCATTGTGGCTGTGACACTATCTATCCATCTTCTGCTTTCCCCTTTTGCTTCTTCTCATTATGTGGCCAAAATATTAAAGCTTTGACTTCAGTATGTGAGCTTCTAGTAAATAAGCCTAAATTAATTTCTCTGAGTATTGACTGATTTGATCCTTGTCCAAGGGCCTCTCATCAGGCTTCTCTAGCATCAGAAGACCTGCTATAAGGTGACTTCCTACTATAAATCTATTATCTTAAGCTGAAATGAATAGTGAAATATAATAATATTAACTGACATTTATTTATATAGCATTTTGTGGTTTGAAGATGATTTTGCAAATATCTCATTTGATCCTAATCACAACTTTTTATGGTTTGTAATGCAAGTGGAATTATCTCCATTTTAAAGACGAGGAACTTGAGGGGAAGTAGCTTGCATAAGGCCACAAAGCTGGATAAACAGGCAGGGTTGCAAATATTATCCTCCCCATTTTACAGATGAGGAAACTGAGGTTTGGACACATGAAGTAGTCTAAGGTCACACAGCTTCTAAGTGGTAGAGTAAAAACTGGAACAGAACTGGCTGTATCCTTTTCATGATCTGATGCTGCCTTTCAATAATTTAACTTTTTTCCAAGTCTCTCTTGATTCTAAGTTCTAGATTTTTCCCCACAATGTTTCGTTTTTGTTTTTGTTTGCAGCCATATCTGATGCTTCATGACCTCATTTGGAATTTTCTTGGCAGGGATACTGGAGTGGTTTGCCATTTCCTTTTCCAGCTCATTGTTGCAGAAGAGAAACTGAGGCAAACAGGGTGAAATGACTTGCCCAGGGTCACATAGGTAGGAAATGTCTGAGGCCAGATTTGAAGTCATGAAGATAAGTGTTGTTTACTTCAGACCTGGAAGTCTATCCACATTGCCACCTCATACCCCTTTTGCACATTGCTAAAAGAGGTACGGGTGTGTGTGTGTGTGTGTGTGTGTGTGTGTGTGTGTGTGTGTCCCTGGTGTGTGTGTGTATCCCTGGTGGGTGTGTGTGTGTGTCCCTGGTGTGTGTGTGTGTGTGTCCCTGGTGGGTGTGTGTGTGTATGTCCCTGGTGTGTGTGTGTATGTGTTGTGTGTGTGTGTTTTGTGTGTGTGTGTGTCCCTGGTGTGTGTGTGTCCCTGGTGTGTGTGTGTATCCCTGGTGGGTGTGTGTGTGTGTCCCTGGTGTGTGTGTGTCCCTGGTGTGTGTGTGTATCCCTGGTGGGTGTGTGTGTGTGTCCCTGGTATGTGTGTGTGTGTGTCCCTGGTGTGTGTGTGTGTGTCCCTGGTGGGTGTGTGTGTGTAT